>ML682018.1:10608589-10688927 GCA_007922195.1 Podocnemis expansa | reverse complement strand
GAGTAGGTTTAGGGGGCTATAGAGGGTACCCAATAATTTAGGCTAACAGTTACTAGCTGACAACTGGGGGTGTTGGGAAATTCGGGGGGTGTACAGGGCTGGATGTTCCTAGGCACTTTCACTCCGAAATATGCAAAAAGAGGGGTAAACGCTAATTGAATTACATCGATTGACATGATGCACTTTAGACTATTCTAATGGTAAACCATGTGATTTCCCTTATTTTTCCTGCTTTTTAAATTTTTTCCCTCCTTCATAGGCCTGCAAAATTTCATAGGTCCTAGGCACAGTGCCTAATGGGAAATCCAGCACTGGGGGTGTACAGGGAGGTTTAGGGGGTGTTGGGGTGCTCACTAATTTGGTCTAACACTGTTACTAGCTGACAACTGGGGAGTGTTGGGAAATTCAGGAGGTGTAGGGGGAGGTTTAGGGAGGTGTTCAGAGTGCTCACTAAGTTGTTCTAACACTGTTACTAGCTGACAGCTGGGGAGTGTTCGGAAATTTGGGGGGGATATTAGGGAAATCCCTGCTTGTCAAGCAGCTAAGGCTGCATGCACTCCTAAGCACTCCCTGTCCTGTACCGCCACCCTTCTTGTGTCTGATTTTCAGCCTGTAGTATAGAGACCCAAGAATAGCGTTACCAGATGTCAGGCATAAGGAGGACATGTCCTCCTTTTTACCATCGTGTCCTCCATCCAGCAGGCATTTTAAAAATACATGATTTTGTCTGGCTTTTTACTTACAGGGGTTAAAGTATGCTGGAACACCCCAGAACACCCTATTTTTAGGGGGAAGCATTCCAGGGCCCCTAAAAACAGAAGAATATTACATTAGTACTACATTTTCTCTATATGTCCTCCTTTTTGTACTTCCCTGTCCTCCTTTCCATGCTTTGGTATCTGGAAACCCTACCCAAGAGTTTCTCTGTCTCCCAATCTCCTTCCAGTCCAGTCTTTATCCCAGCCAACCAGTATTCTTCCCAGGACTTAAAATCAGGGGGATGTAGGGGAAGTTTAGGAGGCGTGTAGGGGGTGCTCACTAATTTGGCATAACACTGTTACTAGCTGACAACTGGGGGGTGTTGGGAAATGCAGGGTGGGTGTGAGGGAAATCCCTGCAGCCAGCCCTCCCACCCCCAAGGTTTGGAATTTGCATGCCTACCAATAATCAGGGAAATTACTTTCCACCAGCAGATTTTCACTGGGGTGCTTTCCCTCTTTCTCTTCACTGCTTGGAAGATGAGTGTCTAGCACGAACAAATGGAGGAACTTTTGACCAGCAAAAAGTGGAAAATAAGGCAGCTTGGCTGCCCAAGATCCAGTGAACACGAGTATGTTACCCTGGCCTACTCATCTCAAGAATAACATTATCAACTCTCAATGGTGTAGAAAAAAGCTTGGAAACATGACCCAGGTACCCTACCCACTGAGCTCAGAACCCAGAGGCAAATAAGAAATTACCAGAGGGGTAACCAGGGTAGTCTGTGTACATCAAAAACAACGAGAGTCCTATGGCACCTTATAAACAGATTTCTTTGGGCATAAGCTTTTGTGGGCTCCAACCCACTTTGTCAGATGCATCATGCAACATGCATCTGACGAAGTGGGTTGGAGCCCACAAAAGCTTATGCCCGAAGAAATCTTAGTCTACAAGGTGCCACAGGATTCAAAGGCAAATAAAAAGCTCTCTCTCCATTTATTAAGCCAATTACATTAAGTGTAGGGACCTGATTCATTATGTTGAATGCTTGCTGATGATACTAAAAATAAGTGCTGCACAGATTGTTCAAATCCAGAAACTCACAACAGGTTACAACTCCAAAACCTAAAAAGGTAGACTACAGATTTGATGTTTTTTCTTGTGGATTCTATTAGTTTGTTTCTCAGGTTCTCCAAACTAACAGCACATGCACAGTATATTAGAGGGGGCAATCTTCTCATAGGAAATAATTTAGTTTTCCCTGTTTTCAAAAGAACCCCAAACATTATGATTTCTACTGTTTTTTTCACTACTTAAAAAGCATTTAATGCTTTATGCAACCATATTTCAGCAGGCTGTGATGTCTGATTGCTCATTTAATTTGTGTATCTTGTTTCTGAATTTTGAGTTTCTGATTCAGAATTTTAGAAGCAAAGAGGAAAAACATGGCCATTGAAACACATGCACAAGTTTTCCTTGAATTTACACTTTGTCAACATTAATGTTGTAAGGGGAAAATTTACATATACAAGTATTTGTGGAAAACTAATAAAAAGGGTCTTCAATAATTTTGGAGCAAAGTTTAGCTTTTATCTGTGAAGACATTTGTTTGTGAGACATTCTGGTAACACAAGCCCTCTTTTATTAAACACACGGTACTACTTGAATTCATCCGCCTCCAAAACAGAACATGACAGCTATCCCATGAAATGGAACATATTGATCTTTTACTTTTCCAAAAATTATTAGGGTCTCTTTAATCTCCACACAGAGTGGAAACAACCTTAGTTTTGTAAGGTTTCATTGACTTCCTCTCCCCAGTAAAAGGCAAAGAACTCCATTTATCTACTTCCCAAAGAGATAGAGCAGGATCAGCCTTATTGTGATTTGAATTCTAATGCCTAGGTCAGTGGTTCCCAACCTGTGGTCTGGGGATCTGCGGAGTTATTGAAAGGGGTCCGTGAATACATCCAGCCCCAGCCAGCAGGCAGCCTAGGCCCAATCCAGCCCCCGCTGCTGCTAGCCAGCAACCTATGTAGGAGGGCTCTAAAATTTATTGAATAAATGAATTGTATTTGCTTGCTGTGAGCAGCTTTACCCTGGATATGTCCCCATGCCTTGGGAGCAGGCAGAGGCCAGGTCCTCCACGGCCCTTCTGAAGCACTGCTGCCTGCAGTCAGGCCCCAGTAACAACTATTATCACTTTGAGGTCCATGAAATTTTTTGACCTTAAAAAGGGGTCGTCCTACTCAAAAAGGTTGGGAACCACTGGCCTAGGTCATTCCTGTTACTGCTTCTGCTTATAGTTCCTTACATTACAAATCTGTTTGGTTAAGTAGGACTAGATATTTTGTAAAAAATTAGGAAATGAAACCAAAGCTATATTACTTCTTTCTGAGATCAAGAAAGTGTAATTCAGGGAAATCTTAACCACACTGTACCCAGAAACTGAAGAAATAATAGGAGTACTTCCTCCTGTACATCACAATCTACAATCCAGAGCTGATCCACATGTACTTCAGAGTTAATACTTTTTTCCCCAAAGTCTGAAGGGAAAATTAGTGCTGATGCTTTAGAGACTGAAGTTGTGCCTTTTTTTTTATACCCATTCAAAATGCTGATGTAAAAGATAATTTTCCTGGGTCATTGCTTTGTCCAAGTCATTCCTCTCTGTATCCTGCCACTGGGTCACCTTTTTCCAATCACATCAAGCACAAACTACACATCTTCACTTTCAGGGCACTGCATAGTCTATTGCCACCCTTTCATCACATGTGCTGTTGGCTCCTGACTTTGCAATGCTAAATATGCCGGCCTTCCCCCCCCCCCTTTGTTTAAAGCACCTTCATGCTTTCTCCCATGTTGCCCTTAAAGGTTGGGAGGATTTCCCCACAAACACCTACAAAGCTACCTTGTTCTCCTTTGAATCCCTCCTTGAAACTCCACACTTTGCCATGATGCCCAAAAAATTGACAAGTTAGCCAGCTGGTGTGTTAAGACCAGTATCTATCATGCTTGCCAGTATTCCTTGGGCACCCGGACCTCTGTCTGCACTCACTCACTGTGTAAAAGCTCTATGAGACAGGCTCTGTCTTTATTGGGTTTGTGCAGCTGCCTACCATAATGAGATCCTGGTCCTTAACTAGGACTTGTAAGCAGAGCTACGCTACAAGTGATGTGCTTACCAACTAGGGCACTTTTAATACACGACTCCAATAATGTGTAAAAATGCTACTCTGGACTGGAGGGAAAATTGGAAAGTCAGTCTTCTATCAATCCTATCTTTTGCTAAGACTCACAACAAAGGGGCCAATTAGTCACATGTTACAGTGATGTGACTGCCTGTCTATGAGGAAATGACCTCAGTGCCACTGAACACTTATCAGGTGGTAACAATTTTTAATCTTTACCAGTTTGGACAAGATTTGACCTAGGGACTCAAGGTACAATTATACATATGGTGGTGTGTAAAGTGCAGACAGTACACCCAGCTAGCATGGGTACAAACCCAGTAGTGCAGACAGTAAGACACAGGCAGATAGAGTGCCCCCCATGTCTACAATGCTGTTTTTACCTGGCTTATGCCCTGCTCTTCAACCGTTTCCCCACAACAGTGAAAGGCTCCAACAGTGGGAAAACAGCATGGAAAGGCTCTGTCAGAGCTTTTCCCTGCTGCTGCAGCCTATGCCAGTCATGTGCAGCTACATGCCATAGGACAAAGGTGGACACAGCCCGCCTTTCACTGTAGAAACGCATGTAGTGCCTTGTACTCTAAGTGCCCCTTAAGTGTAAACATAATTTTAGATGTGAAAGGCCCCACTTCTCAATCCGTTTCCCATGAACTATCCATTTCTTCTACAAAGTATCTCCCCAAAGAACATAAGTGGTATGGCATTTACATATTGCTACCTTCTGCTGGATAGAACAGCTGTTGACTGTCCAGATCCTTTATTACAATAGAACCATTCTTTTGACTGAGAAATAATTCGGCCAGTAGAAAGGATTGTTGATTTCTTGGTTTTAATCCAAAAGCACTTCATTAAAAATGAAAAGGGTTTAAAAATACAGTAGATAAATCTGTTTCATCATTTCAGATAATTCTGTCTCCATATTAAAACCCATCATTCAAGCTTTTACTATGTTTTTTCCCCAATATTACACAGTTCAGACTCCAAGTTATTTTCATTTCTTGATTTAATTCTTTTATATGCTGGGTCAACCCAGCCAGTGGTCCCGTAATTGGTGCTCTGCACCAGAAATTGATATTTGCCTCTCATGCCTAGTAGTTATTGTCCCATACTGGAACCGGGTGTCAGGTTATGATTGTATGTGAGAACTCAGCAGCACCCCAATCTGCCAAAAGTCAGAAAAATCAGGTCACGGCTTTTTTACTCCTCTGATTCAGCTGCCAATAGCAGAGGAGGTAAGCAGTTGCCTCCGCCTCCTCTCTGTCTCTCCCCATTGTCATCACAGGCCTGTTATCTAAGAACATGGCCAGCCAACAAGTTGCAATGCTCATATGAGAGAAAAGAACCTCAAAAGAGTCAGACACCCAGCAGCAGGTTATGCTGTTGTCCTTGCACAGTCTTAGCACTTTACTTAACATCGTACTGAGCCCACAAGGCAACTAAGGGGCCATGCTGAAGGGCTCAGAAAGAAACCCTTCCATGACAGCCAGTTTTTCATATCTAAAGCCAAGCTGCTGGGAATCAGGCAAGCTGGTACTGTTGGTATGGTATATGGGGAGTCTTAACACAGAGATGGATGAATCAAAGTTTACATAGCAAGACATCCAGTTTTTAAAATACAAGGTAATTATGTCCAAAGGAATACACAAACTAAAACCTCAGCCAGTTCTCAGTCAGAAGACTAGTGGTCTTTACAGAAGACCTTGAGATTATTTACGGCAAATACAATGGAGGGGAGGTGTATCCCTTAGGGTGGCAGGGAACAAAGAGGCATTATAACTGCACTTCTCATCTCAGGATCACAAGCAATTTAAAAACATTCATTCATCGTCATAACCCCACTGTGAGGTAGGTAGTTTAGCTGTTCAAAGGTGGTTTTAGTGTTAGCATCCGGGTGCTTTACAGACTCAAGTAAAAAATACACAACAACAAAACAAATCCTAAAATACCCATAAAGGTAACCTAAAACCCCAACCACTGCTGCTGACAGGAAACACCGGTACCCAAACTGCCATCACACAATCACAACAACATTGGCAATTTGCCCCAAATGGGAGAATACCTTTTTGGAAGGAGGCACAGAGGGTTTCAGTGACTTGCCTAAAGTCACATTGGGCTTGGAGCCTGATCCAAAGACCACTAAAGATTTCTCCTTACTGTAAGGGACTTTGGATCAGTCTCATGGTGAGTTAGAGACAGAGGTGATAACAGAATCCAGGAATCTTAAATGCCACTCTGTTCTCTAGGAGTTTGGGTCTAGCTCATGTGATGCAGCCTCATTTTGTACAGGGACAGTTTTAAAGTAACAATAATGCTTCTCGCTGTGGCTTTAGAGCAGTGGTTTTCAACCTTTTCTTCATACGCGGCATCCTTTGGAAATTCTGACTGGAGGCAGAAATTTACTGTCTGTAAAGAGAGTTGACTTCGATTCACTCATTTTTCAGCCTAAGTCTTTCACGGATCTCTTAAACAGTCTCCAGACCCCAGCTGAGAACCATTGCTTTGGTGGAGGAGATAATACATCTAAGGGAAGAAGAGTAACAGAAGATACACCGGTTTTTGAATTTTCAGTGACCAACACTCTCATCAGGCATTCAATTGGAAAGAGAACCACCATGGTTTTAAAGTTCTGTTTTCAGGTGTTTGGAGACAATTTCATCATAGTTTTTCCTCCTCTTAACTTTGTAAGTCAGGACTTTAGAGTATTCAGTCAACAGAGTCTCCCAGTAACAAGAGACATCCTCCATCTGCAAGTGGTCCATGATGAACTGCTGTCCCCTGGAGGCAAATAAAAATAAAGTGAAAATTACAAGGAGTCCTCTGGCACTTAAAATACTAACAAATTTATTTATTGCATGAGCTTAGTTCCTGTAAGATGAAAAATTCTTAGATTTAGCTTTTCTTATGTATGTGTTCCCAGATTTATTTTCAATGCAGAAATATGAGTATTTGGATGTACAATGCTATATACTGTTTATTAATAATATTAATCTTACAACTTTCGTTGCCAGCTCTGAAGACTACTGCCAACACAGGCATGGGGCAGTAGTGCCCAAACATTTTTGGTCATATCCCTCTTCCCAGTAATGGAACCTGTCCAACCCCACCCCGTCCTACCCCCATTACTTTACAGTTGGCTCAGTGGAGGCACTTGGGCTCATGGCAGTGCTGGAGGCAGAACTGGGGATGGCAAGAGAAACAGAATAAAGGCAGTGCTGGCTGGGTGGCAGACCAGGAAGCAGAGGTGGGGCTGGGAGCAGAGCCAGAGGCCGAGCTGGGGGCTGTGGGGCGCTCCCTCCCTACCCCCAACAGGCCCCACCATGCCCTCTCAAACATTCTTCTGCACCTAAAGGGGAGCGCCCTCACAGCTTGGGGACCACTGACCTAGGGAGCGGCATTGAAAGTTTCCTCTATATTGCCCCACCAATGAGCCCTTTTTGGAAGTTACTGCCAGTGGTGCTAGCAGTGTTTCTGTGAAATGGATGCCTACCACATATACTAGCATATAAACTGAGATTTTTATGCCTGAAAATTGACTTTAAAACAGGCATTCAGCTTACACGCAGGACAGTACCAGCAGACAGCCCCAACCCAGGAGTTTTAAGTCTCTAGCCCTTAGCATGCACTGAGTATTGTCTGGAGTGGCCATGTTGAGGAGTCAGCTGGGCTAGGGTTACCAGACATTCGGCAAAAGAAGGACGTATTCCTTTTTACCGTCACATCCTCCATCCAGCAGCCATATTAAAAATAGATGATTTGGTCTGGCTTTTTTTAAAAGGGGTTAAAGTGTGCCAGAAGGGAATGCCCCAGAACACCAGAGGAAGCATGCCAGCCGGGCCCCCTAAAAATAGAGGGTCAGGATAGTGGGCTAGGGAGGTGTGGAGTGGATTGGAGGGGCTGAAGAGGGGGGTGAAGTGAAGATGGAGAGCTGGGGCATGGAGGGGTTAGGAGGGCTTGGAGTGGGCACATGGAGAAAGAGGACTCTGATGGGGGCAGGCATTTGGGGGGCAGTAGCTGGGTGAAGGGGGCCCCCCAAACATGCATGTGTCCTCCTTTTCATACTTCCCTATCCTCCTTTCCATGCTTTGATATCTGGTAACCCTAGCCCAGGCTGGGGTTAAAGCAAGGAGCGGGACCCTGACATCTGGAGTGGTCAAGGGGCATCCGGGAGAGCCAGTGTCAGGGCCCAAGTGGTGTCCTGGAGGCTGGGAAAAAGCGGTGGCAGGGGTTAGAGGGTATCAGGGAAAAGCAACAGCAGGGGTGTTGGGATTAAGAAGGATGTCAGGGACCCTGGGGGAAGCTGGAAATGCAGGGTGGGGGGGATTTAGGGGCTGAGACCAGGGGTGGACCTCAGCTTATAAGCCCGTCACCCATTTTTTTAACTATTTTTGGGGCTCAGAGTTGGGAGCCGACTTATGCGTGGATCAGCTTATCAGTGAGTATATTCGATAGTTCTGTATCCTGATCACTCCGCTCTCCCTTCTTTTTACTGCTGAAGATAAATACACTGTGTGCTGTTATCACCAGGCTGTTCTTGACAGGTCTCTCTTTTGAACACTGTAGGGTAGAAAAAGAACTAGGGGACAGGTGTTTGACAAGCAGGAAGAACACAAAATTTACCGCTCTGAAATTTCTTGTGCTATATCATCATTTTCTTTCACAAACTGCAACAGTTCCCTACAATGAAAAACAGAAAATTTAACTAAGTATCAGCTAAGTGCAGAATATTGCACACCTACCCATGCTGTTGTGGCAGATGTAGATTTGGGGAGGGGGTCCTAAAGCCAACCATGTGACTTGTTCTGCTGCTGCATTCATAACCAAACATAAAATTTCATAACAGCCCAGCTAGACAAAGGGGTCTGAATTCTATCTGCTGACAAACATCTGGGACCACTGATGGCAAAGATAACTGCTATCCTTTTTGTTCTGCAAGTCAGAAACGCCAAGGGATTGTTCAATTTTCACTTGTAATCATCTTGTTCAAGGTGTACTGAACATTGGGTATGTCCTCCTGGCCCAGGTCTCAGAATAGATATTACTGAAAAGGTAAGGCAAAAATAAAAAAAATACTCTCAGTAACCTAACTGATGTTTGAGGAACGTCAACATGTATTCTGTGTCTCCTGTGAGCCCAATAATGCGTTTCTCCTTTACACATCTATGGCTCTTTAAACCATTGGATATCAGGAAAACCCTTTTCACTAGGAAGGTGGTGAAGCCCTGGAATGGGTTACCTAGGATGGTGGTGGAATCTCCAGTCTCAGAGGTTTTGAAGGCCCAGTTTGAAGAAGCCTTGGCTAGCATGATTTAGTTCGGGTTGGTCCTGCTTTGAGCAGGAAGGTAGATGACCTCCTGAGGTCCTTTCCAACCCTAATCTTCTGTGATTAGTTGTATGACTAATCACACTGAAGATTTTGTTTCTTTAGAAGTAAAAATTAAAAATGAAAAAAAAAGGGGCAGTAGAGAACAACATATATACATCCCCCTCCTGTCTAAGGGATCACATATGCCTAGTCATTACATGATGGTCCTTCTCCTTTGGTGTACTGACTAGATGAGACAGAGCATGGGTACATGTCAGTACAAGCCTCCTCATACCTTGAAACCCAAGGGCAACACACAGCCCACTCCATGAAATCAGCTGTAGTCCCCTACCTGACATCAGAGAGGTCTGGTTTGACTGGAATGTAGTGAACCCAAGGCCTCAGCTGTGGGTAGAAGAACTCCAGCCACTCTTCCCCGACATGAAAGACTAATGAGTCACACAAGAAGAGATGTTTGAAGCGGAAACTGGCTGCTACACCCCGGAAATCAAATAGGTATCTGTAAAAGGGGGGGAAAAAAGGGCAGAGAAATTTCAATTTTGTATCGGCATTGCCCATCTACTAACCCCAAAGCAAAGGGTATTTTTAATCACTTTTTTGAAACTTTGGCTGCTTTTTAAAATCTGAACTGCTGAGTGCCCTTACCTCAACTGAAAAAATACGTAGAGAAGCTACGCTCTAATTAACAATTTTGCATTTTCCTTCCCCTTTGCCTTTGATATATGAACTAGTGAGAAAGTGAAAACAGAGACACTTCACGTGCTGGGGTCAGATTTCAGGTTCCTTATTTCCCTATTTCCATCTGATGGCATCACTGAGTCGTTTGACAGAGCAAGAGCTGCATTTCTTTTGCCATGATGGTTAGTGTTATCAACAACAGTAGAAAATCCTACCCTCAGGATTCAGCAGGGAAGTAAATAGGATAACTTAATTTTAAACATTTTTGTTAAAAACCCAAAATAAATGCATTTTCAGTGTGTCCATGTATATGTTAGTGGTTTAGGATCTAACGCTATCTCTTCAGTAGAGGGCTCACGTAAGTCGACTTAATAAGATTGACTTAAAGACGCCCTATTTGTTTAAGTCGAATTTATAAAGTCAACTTAAGCCAGGGGACCCATTTAAAGATGACTTAATAAAGTTGACTTTAAGTGGGTCCCCTGGCTGATGTCGACTTTATTTAGTCAACTTTTAATGGCCAGATTTTGTTAAGTTGACTTAATCAAGTTGACTTAACCCCTGAAGTCGATTTTAAGGGTGAGAGTTATTAAGTCGAGTTAATGAACTCCAAATGTGGCCCTAGAGTTGCTTAGGTTAACTTACACCTCTAGTGTAGATATACCCAAAGAAAGGCTTCTTTAGCTTCCATAGAGACCTTCAGTTATCCTTTACATTCCAGACTTGGCAGACTCCTGAAACTGGCATTTAAAGAGGCCAAACTAAGCTCTCCTAAGCCTTCAATTGACTACACATAGATGCAGAGATCTGGCTGCCTGCATGGGTTCAGCTGAAAGTGAGTTGGAGCTCATGAAAGCTTATGCCCAAAGAAATTTGTTAGTCTTTAAGGTACCACAGGACTCTCATTGTTTTTGCTGTATACAGACTAAAATGGCTACCTCTCTGGAAGCTGCAGGATTGGAGTCTTAAATATCAAATGATGCACTAAAACAAAGAAGCCTAGAAACACTAACAATCAGACAAGATTTCAGCAGGTCCTGAACAAATTTATTGACCAAAACCTCACTTGTATTTGCAGTGGTCGACTAGCGGAATTTCCTTTGCAGGTGGTTTCCCAAGAGTGTCCTTCAAGAAAAAAAGATTTTAAGAATTTCATTCAATATCACGTATTTTCTTATCACATTGCATACCACATTTCTTTTTCTACAAATCCTATATAAAGCTGATGTATCCAAAGCCTCCCTGGTAGTGGGAAAGCTCTCCCAGCTCAGCTTCTAATTTCTTTGGCATCTTTGGGGGACTCTCATCTCTACCTGAGTAATAGTCCCTGTACATTACAAATGTTCTAAGACTAAGTCTCTTACTTCATGACCATAAAGGGATTTGGGCTTTACTTTCATCATGTTTGAGCGCACTGGAATTTGAAAGCAAATCTGCTGCAGAAACATGTTGTTGGCCTGACAGCTCCTGAAGACTAAAGCCCTCCATTTGCCCATAGAAGAGGTACCACAGTCAGCTGCAGTGAGAGTTTCCCGCACCACAGAGAAACCTCCTGAGCAGATAGAGATAGCAAAACGCCATTTTGGTCATAACTTCTAGACCCTCATCCTCAGCAGACAAGCAGCACACACCCTTAATCACAGAGGCTAAATTAGTCTTTGCTATTGTCTCTAGTTGCTTCCTCCAACAGATCCAAAACCTCAGAGAACAACAATGGCTTAAACTTGAGCAGTGACTACCCAGCCCTCTGTCCCCTAACAAGCCTCTTCTGCCACCAGTCTGAATCTGAGCGATTGCCTTTGCAGATTGACAAGAATTTTCCTCACTGATAATGAAATGCTCCACTCCAGCCTCCAAGAAGGTGCAGGGACAAAATGCTCTCAGTTGGTCAGGTATTTCCTCTCAGAACACAGAAGGTTGTTATGGACAACATTTCCTTCACCTTCACAGCCCACACACATGGTGCCCCAGCAGGCTCTATCCTCCCCTCCTCAGTGGTATTTAGCACCAATATGAAGCCTTGGGGGACGGGTTGGGCAACCTGGGCTGAAGTGCCTGCCATCTCCTGATAACAGCACCCAACTCTACATCAAATGTGAGCAGCACAGTCTCCCAGCTTTCTCATGCCTAGCCAAAGGCAGCACCTGGATAAGGGACTGCTGGCTACAGCAAAGAATGCACTAATGCTGGGAGACAAGGGAAGCATTTCAACAAACTTGCCTCATACTGGGCACTTGACCTCAGATTGTTCAGTCAGTCCCTAACTTTGGGGTCCATTTGGTCAGGTTAAGGCTACTAGATACTCAATCACAAGGGCAAAAGATAAGATGACAACTGCACTCCAGTCTATTAAACACAGACTTAGCTACAGCAATCCATGAATTTGTGACCCCCTGGCTTGGCTACTGCAACTCTAGGACTGAAGTCACCCATCCTGGGAAAGCTCTAACTTATATGTAACACAGAAAACACCCCAGTAGCATAACAGGGCCCCTTGAACACGTCCCTCCAGTGCTCCTCTCTCTGTGTTCAGTAGGGAGTGCCTGCAGAGTCCATTTCAAAATCCTTTTCTTGCTAGTCAAAGCTTTCTCTCAGAGCACCTCTCCATTTATGACTATGAGGTCCCACAATGGCTTTGATCCATCGCAAAAATGAAACTATTGACCACAGGGGGAGGTTCACAAGTGAAGGAGTCAGAACTTCACAGGACTTATGTTACACTATGAAACTGGCACCTCAAAGAAACAGGAATGACCCTGGTTCTTACTGAATTCAGAACTACGTGGAAAACTCAACTCTCTGATGCCACTTTCTTTTAATAACCTCTTCTCTGCCTCTCACACAAAAGTGTACACACACATGCAAACACACAACAAAAGCTCATTTAGTTATTTATCCTACAGACTGGGAAAAAAGGCGGCCTATTACTTATTTTAAATACACCTGAGATGCCAGAGGCTGAAATGATGGGGCCATGCAAGCATCTACATTAGACAGACACAGCCATCAGATGGCAGCAAGCTAAACTCATGACCTAGAAGTGGCTTAACTAGTAATGCAGCCCCCCTAGTATTATCACCAGTATCCTAAGAAGCAACTGTTACATGAAGAACTCAAAACTGCTCTTTTTAAACTGTTTCCTTGGCTGCTTTTCCAGTTGGCTCATTAGTAGTTACTTTTTCAGATTTCCAGGCTTGGTTTTTAGTGTACTCAGCATCAACAAGTTCTGGGTTCTCTCGAGACAGAAGAATGAGGGGATCCCTCTCAGGGCTTGTTCTGCAACAGAAACATTTAAATCAGTCAGTGCCGTTCTGCACATCTCTAACTCTGCATGTCTGAATGACAGCTGATGTGCTAGAAGATTCAAGACATAAACACCACCTTGTCTCTATCAGACTAGCTCTTGTGCTGGCTGAAGGCAAAACTGCTAAGTGCCTGCTAACAATATCAGTAAGAGGGCACAGCTGGGGGAGAAGGCAAGGGGAGGGAGCAAGGTGCAGTGGAATATCTTTTAAGTGATATCCCCATCTCCCATTTAGTTTAAATGGTACATTCCTTAAACATTATTCAGAACAAATCAGCAAACACACTATTTTCTTTGGGCCTCATTCTGAGGGATGAGGAGTCTGACTATCCTCCATTTATATCTAAATCACAGAGTTACAAAATATTGGGGTCAGGCCCTTTGTCAGGAGTTAATTTTACATGCTACCCAAACACAAAGGTGTGACTTAAATGAAATCTTCATTCTCTTTGCCTCCTGAATACACTACTGATAGTTGCACACTATCAGGTCTGTGTTCTTAACTGCCCAAACTAAACAATAGGATAGAGAACTAGGAAGCCCTTGTAACAACATAGTGATTTTACCACTGGAGAGTCAGGAGAAATACATACTATATTCCTTCTGTACTCCCCACCATTCGGGTATCATTGCTGCAAGGAGACTTGCTGATTCAATGAAGAACAACGCTGCAGAGAATTATGCTACAAAATATATAGACACCCAAAAAGGAGCTACAATGATACCAGACAAACCTTCCAATGCATATCAAATATCTGCAGTTCCCATTGCAACAGAAACAAAATACAGGCCACAAAGAGTTCTTATTTAAACCAGTTTGTTAATTAAGAAATAAAGTGACTGAATACCCATCACTGCTATTGCTTTATGTATTTCTTCCATCAGTTGGTTGGAAACGGCAGCTAATGCATAGCACGGGAGAAGAGACGCCGCTGTACAATACAGTGGATCCCATGTGCTTTTTAAAAACACGCTTTGGTTCCATATTTTGTTTAGCACTTGAAGAGACCAAATTCACAAGCCCAGAGAGGTGATGCTACAAGGCACTGCTGCTGGGAGCAACCCCTCCAAGCCCAGTGAGATACCCTAGTGCTAGCACTGTAGAGTAGCTGTGTGGATGCCGTGGAAATAGTTAACAGTCACCCTGGCCACCTGTGCTTGCAACTAGGGGTGTGGCTAGCCTGCACTGCTGCCAGCCACAGTGTCCACCCCTGCTATTTTCAACATGCTAGTGCAAGGCTTTTAACCCAAGCTGGAAGTGTTGCTTCCAGCCAAACTGCTGACATGCCCCTAAATGAACTCCCAACATATTTTGGTTTCTTGATGATTGAGGCAAGAACTAGTAATTGTGCCAGACTCTATCAGGTACTTTTCTTCTGAAACAGACAGCAACAGCAGTGGCCACACAGTGGCTGGGGTGGAACAAAGCAATATTTCCCATTGCAGGGTATTTGCAATATCACCTATACTTAGCACAGAAAATGTCATGGCACTGCAAATCCTGCTTTTTAAATGGCAACTGCTGTGTCAAAAAATATTTAAAGGTCCTCAGAAAGAATAAAACTGGTGCATTTTTTCCTCAGCCTTATTTTGGCCTTAAACAAACAGGCATATTTCACAGCTATATTGCCAGAATACCCCAGACTTGGAAAATTAACCCACCTGGATCCTCGGAAATATCCTTTGGAGATTTTTTTCTTCCATGGCCATTTTTCTGCAGATCTGGAAACATTGATTTTTTTTTTTTTTAAATGTGATGATAAATAATTGAACACAAGCATGAAAAAGTGTTATCTGTCTCTGTAGCATGGACTCATTTCATTATTCTTGAGGTTTGATAGAAACCAATTCTTTCATTAGAGCAGAAAAACATCTTAGCTAAGCCCAAGCACATAGGTCTTTTCTACAGATGGGAGCTCTCTAGCCAAGATGCTACAGGGATATTGTCAAGGTAACAATCTATACAACCCCCTACCACACACCAAACGCCTGCCTGTTGTATCAGTGACACTATAAATTACTGAATCTTAAATCATTTAAAAACTCTAAATCACATTTCACTATTTATGCTGATGCTTTACTTTTTTTTTGCATTTCACTGAGCATAGATCATGCAAATCAGCTGGGCAGTTTCTAGGCAATTTCACTTCCTACTTCTCTAATACATGCAAAACACTGGTAAGTTCCTAACACTGCAGCCTAATGTTCACATTATAAACTTCAAATTTAAACACATCACTGAACCATGAGAAAACCAAACTAAAAAGTTTACACCTAATGCACGTGTGCATCTATATGTATGTTCACACGCTCACCAAAACACATGCATGACAGAACTGTTATGCCCCCAGGCGTCGTTTTCATGACCCTTGCCCTTTCTTCTGCCCTGTTGTGCCTCATCTAAAACAAAGGCCCCAGTTCAGCAGTCAGCTCTTGGAAGTACACCTTAGTATATACAGGGAGCCCTTGTGCTGTCACTGGGACTTCAAAGGAGTGGGAGGATCTGACTGCAAAGCTCAGATTATAGATTTTTTTTTGTTTGTTTGTATTTTGTTAAGGTGAAAAGCCATTTTTTAAGAAATCATGTCATGAGATACCTGGTAGAGTTCTGTGTTCAAAACATAGATTTTTTTAAGTGCTCCTCTACAATTTTTTTAAACCTGTATTTTGGGCCTCAGCTACTGCCTTGGGAATTCAAGCAATCATTAAACCGTGTAGTCTGACGCTAAAATATCTTTGCTTCCTATAGCATTCTTGTATTTGCTCACCTTCCAATAACCTAAGAGAAAGTGTATGCTACAAAATGAAGTTGACCTAAATTATGCTGATGTACAGCCACCGCACCACTTAAATTGCTTTTGCATGTCCACATGGCTCCTTGAGCTGGTGGTACACTCCCCACCATGAGTGCTTGTGCTGATTTATCTGTCAGCGTGGTGCATTTGTTGAATGGCTTCTGAAAGGCAACAACAGCTAACGTAAGTAATGCAGTTTCTACACAGACACTGCATCAACCTAATGACATTGACCTCAGCACCATACCTCTTGTGGAGATGGAGATATTAAGTCTACAATGGCGAGAGCTATATTTAGTGTAAACCAGGGGTCTCAAACTCAAAAGCACTATGAGGACCACATGAGCACTAGTAGAGGGCCGCATGAGGACTAGTGTGTTAGCCCAAGGGCTGCACCACTGAAACCTTTTCGTATAACAATATTGCAAATCTCGGTAATGATAATGTCATTGCGGGCTGCAGGAAATAGCATTAGGGGCTACATGCGACCCACGGGCCGTGTGTTTGAGACCCCTGGTGTAAACCCTTACACTAGGTAGATGTATGCTGCCTTACTGTCAACCTAACTCTGTAGTACAGAGCAGGCCTAAAATGCTGCTCTCTGAAAGAGACCCTTAGACTACAAACGAGTAAAGGACAAGTGAAAAACACCCTCTCAGAAACTTCTCCTGTCTTACTAGTCAGCCTTAGTCCAATGGAGACTCTGGTCCCTTAAAGTATGTCATCACTGCAATTAGACACCTGCAGCTGGTCTGTGCCAGCTGACTTGGGCTAACAGACCCTGGCACTGTAAGGATGTTTAATTGCACTGTAGACGTTCCAGCTTGCGGTGCAGCCCAACTGCTAAGAACCTTGCAGGACCTTAGAACTGGGCTCCAGCCCAAACCAGATATGTACATTTCAATTATACAGCCCAAGCCTGGGAGCCAGAGGCAGCTGGCATGGGCCAGCCATGGGCTTTTCATTGCAGCTTAGACATACCCTTACAGCAGCTGTCTCTTTTCCTGTGTAAAACAGCCCCCTAGTGGAGGCAAATACAATGGCTCTTCTTCCTTTTTCTCCTGCCACTTTCATGGATAAACAATAATTCCTGCAGTGAAGGAGCCTGGGTTTCTGCAGACGCAGCTAGAAGCAAGAACCAGCACCACATGTCAAACTCATGCTAGAACTCAGCAAACCAAGCCTAAGAAATGCTGCCTCATTGGCCTTTCCTGCACCACTGACTTTGATGGCAGTTCTATCACTGACTTTAATGGTACAGAACCAGGCCCCTCACACATGAAGAATGAGTGCACTGGGTCCTTAACATTCCTCTCTGAGGGGCTGGAGAACAATCAAGTCTCTCATTTCCTATTGCTGCAGCAGCTGGGGTTTCCTTGACGGTCTCCCATCCAACAGTTCAACCTCATTTAGCTTCTGAGAGCCAGTAGACCAGAGCACAAGAATGACATGGCTTCAAGAAAATAGATCTAACAGGCTTAGGGTATGTCTATACTGACAGAGGCAAATTCACCACTGTCAGTTCACCCTTTCGGGAGCGTATCGCAGTGTGTATGAACAAGCCACACCACTCCTGGAAGCCAATGCTGGAAGTCCTGGGGGGTCAGGAGGCATAGGGGAAAGCCGACTGCAAGCAATTTGTGGTCTGCTTTCCCCTAATGTGTAATGGCAGCTTAGAAAGTCACCACCGTTTATGCAAGGAATTTTATGTTCCTTGCATAAACAGCGGTTGACTGCCACCCAAAAAGCCCCAAGTATAGACTAGGGCTTAGACGATAGTCACCATGCTGCATCAATGCTAGGAGGGGACCTTGCATAGTTACATTCAGCTGTTTCTTTCCTATGAAAAAACCCTCCTCTCTCCTCAACCATACCTTCGGAGGTCCTCTCTCATCAGGTCCCAGCGCCCAAGGCCTGTGGGGTATATTGGCCAAACAGCAGGTCCCCCTTCCCAAAACGTCCAGGCAGGATACATGATATCATGGTACTCGGAAGTCTTAAAAACAAGATAATTTCATTCAAATCTTCCAAGGAATGATAGGAATAGAGCTATTTTGGGATGTCTCAGAAGTTCAAACTCTGTCAAAATAAAGAGGGCTAATTTTCAGATATTTTGCAAATACTGTCACACAAATACTGCTGGCTACAAAGATGGGTGCAGGCAAACAAGTGGCCATGCATTTAATAAAACTTCACCCTCACTATTAAGAAGCAGTTGGGTTTTGTTTGAAAAAATAAAATAAATACAAAAAGGTATTTAACCTGTCCACATAGTAGGGTCTATTCCTTCAAACTAGCTTGACCATCAGCTTTCTGCCCCACTGGTGTTGAACAAGCCATTCTTGTCTGGCCTTTTTCTAGTTTCCAACAATCTGTACTATTTTACTTGGGGGAAATGTTTCAATCAAATGCCCTCACACTTATGGGGCCCAGACTGCAGTTTTGTTATCCATGGGAGAAGAACCAAGCTTTGATTTTGTTTCTCAGTGTGTTGCCCTCACTAATCCTCTATCTGACTAGCAATCTAGACGCGCTGTCCTTATCACACTGAGAGGCTATATGCACAACAAATAAGGAGCCCGGTTTTGTGCGTCTACAGATGCAAGGGGGAAAGATATACTGTATGATTTGCTGGACAATCAAACCAAGGACCCTGCCTCCAGCCAGGATTAATACCAGATGCTTTAGAGGAAGGAGAAGAAAGATTCATAATGCACTTGATTAGTTGTGCAATGCTTTAGGTAGAATATTTTTCTTCACATAAGCACCAGTGATCAGTTAATGCTATGACACATGGCTTTTGTTACCTTTTTAAAAAGGTATGTATAGCTACAAACGTTATTATAGGTTATAAAATAGTTATACATTTCCTGCAACACTTTTCTATCTAGGCTGCTCACATCTTCTCTTTAATATAATTCAGCCTTCCTAGGGATTATCCTACATTTCACCATAAAGACAATCCCTTAAGTGATGTCACTTCACTAGCAAAACGATCCCTGTCAGAACTGAGCACCCAACAGTCTATCAGCACTTCCCCAATTGTTCCATTATATTACACCTCCCAGAGGATCCAGGCATCTCGGTCCATGTGCCACATTCCACGTCAATAAACTCCCACCATTTTTCACAAGTGTGATATAATAATGAGGTTACAATTAACTGCCCATAGCTGCGAGAAAAAGCCACAGTAACTTTTTGAGACTGTTAACCAAGAGGACTATAATATAAAAATCAGTTCAAAGCAACTGTATGATCATTGACTGGATTTTAAGCAAGTCCACAAGCCCCCACCCTTAACAAATGTTCTTAAAAACCAAACCATAACTTCATCAAAGATCTAAAGCTGCTAATGAGCCACAGGGACACTGGTATGCAAGTCCAGAGGCGGTACGCCTCACCCCATTGTCAGGCACATGAAACTTCTCTGGAGTATGAGCTCATGAGGCAGTCATTCCTTTCAATAAATAACTCTTTGCAGTGGAGAGCTACAAGAAAAAAGTCTGTAAGTATGAGTAAAAAAAATCCAGGTTTTGTATCTGAAAGAAAAGAGTAATTTTGACTCAGAGCCTTTGGGCTTTGAAAAAGGAAAGTACACTGTGGTAAATCCCCTTTCACCCTCTTAAAGATTCCTGTGTCCCATTAACAAAGGCAAGTATAGCTTATTACGCTTGTGGCTGCAATGAACTAGAGGATGAAATGCAAGTCACAGGTGTCCTCCGGCATCACAAAAGTGCCTGTTGTCTCTCACCTTACTGAAGGAGAATACAGGGATAACTGGCTTCATCCACTTGGGGACTTGGGGATAATCTCGTACATTGATCACCATCTCCATGTCCGGGAGGCGACCAATGATCTCCAAAATGAAATGCTCGACCCCGTTACATCTGCAGGGAATTGACATACAGCGAAAGGCCATGAGCAAAAGGCAGAATCATGGGCTACTGCTACACTAGCAAATTAGTTTGAATTAAGGAGTCTTAATTTGAAGTAATTTGAGCCCTGTCTACACTAGTCTTTGCCTACTTCGAACTAAACAACGTTTTAGTCTGAACTAAGCAAACGTTAGTTTGAACTGATTAGTTCAGCCTGTTAGTCCAAACTAACTGCTTAGTTTGAACTTATTTTGAAATTTAGTTCTAACTAGTACGATGCAGTCATGCAAGTTAGAACTAGTGGCTAGTTTGAACTAAGCACTTTTTTTTTTTAGTTTGAACTAACCACACTTTTATAGTTCAAACTAAAAAAATGCCCTTAGTTCAAACTAAAAAATAACGCTCTTAGTTCAAACTAACTTCAAACTACTTGGTTTGAACTTAGCAAGTCCAAACTAAGATTTTAGGTGTAGACATAGCCATGGTGTCACCAGACTTTCATTTTCCCCACCAGTTACTGTTCTGAAAGGGTAGAGCTGAAGAAGGCGGAAATGAAAAGCTACAAGGGGGAACAAACCTGGAGCACGCAAATACTGAGGTATGAAATGGCCAGGTTTAGGGCTAGTCAGAAAAAGAGAGAGTGCTTTTATCTTTTCTATGAACCACTGAGACTCTTCTGTCCAGTGGTATTACCGCCTACAGGCTGGGTTTTTCTACATACGTAATAGACATTTACATAGAATCTTTCATCCGACTTCCCAGCAGCTCTCAACAAAGTGTGACAGTGTATAATCTGTAGATACTGAAATCACTCCACCCACCACTGAAATTCAGGGAGGCAACATAACAACTGCTAACATATTAAGTGCACATCACTTGCCAGCTGCTTTGGACGGGAAATCAAGACTACTGCTTCCAAATGAAACTGACTGGTGAAGGTAGGGAGGCAGAACGTAACTGTAAGCACCCACAGTGAACATTCCTGCTCCTGTGGAAAAATATGCCTTGAGATTGTTTATGATAAGCAACCAATATCTTAGCTTTAGGATTCATTTGAAAGTTGCTATCCCACATGAACATCAGACTGAAGCAGGCTCTGTGGGGACTCCAAAGTGCAATGGCACCAGCCAAATCAACAATGTCATTTCCTGAAGAACTTGGGCTTTCACAAGAATCTTCCATCCAAGGAGTGACCTCACCCAACTATGTTTGCCTTCTGAGAGGACAGCTCAACATATGTCGATAGGAAATCTTAGATGTTAGAAAAATACACGTTAAATAGACTTAGGGCTTATCACTTTGTAAAGTTCTCCTTGCAGATTTTATTTTATTTGAGAGGTGATGGGGTGGAGAGAACGGATAAAGGATAATTTCATGAGAACACCCCATACGGCCCGGAACATACATACGTTTCCGGAAGTGATCATTCCTTTCTCAGGAAATACAATGGTACAGTTTTTATTCAACACTCAAGCCCATCCCAGAAGAGTACTTTATCTAATGAGTGACTGTGAAAGCCACAAACAGTGCAACAGATCAGAAGAAAACAAATACATAAAGCAATACTGCAGGAATTTCTCGCATGTCAAAATAATAGGCTAGTAGGCTGCACGCTAGAAGACGACTCCAGTTCAATTCCTGGAGCCAATCCTTTACTCTCAAGCACCTGAGCCAGGAAAGAGTCCTCATCTGTTACTTTTTAGACTGGCAAAGGCCTAGAGCAAGCATCTCAGGTCACTCTGCAACAGGGTGGAATGATTCAAATCAAGACAATGTAATTAACTGATTTAAATCTTGCTTTTTTTTTTTTTTTAAACTAAACTTTATTCAAATTGTAAAACATATGAAAATTTATGTTACTGCAAACTTAAATTAATAGGTACAATAAACTAGATAATAAATGCTGGTTTTTTAAAAATGCTGCAACTGCTAGGGCACCATTTTTTAATTGTACAAAACTGCCATATGCAAAAACTTCCAAATATTGAATATTAAGGCTTTTAAGCAAAAACTTATGTAGGTGTGTAACCTTAGTCTCATAAACAGTCTCATTGACTTACATTACTCATATGCTTAAAATTTAGCACACACATAGAACTTTACTCTATTGTAGTAACATTCCTTCAGCAGAGAGGGTTGGAGGCAGACTATATTTTCCTTAAAAACTTTTATCTTAGAAGCAGTTTTGTATTGCTGTGACAAAGATTTTGACACTATGTTGACAAGGAAAAGTTACAGCACTTATATATTTTCAGTACACTAACAAACTTATTGTGCATTTCTTAATACACACAAGTGAAAATTTTAAAAGTAGGAGCCTAAAGATTAGGCTACTAAACCCAGATTTATGATGGAATTTTCAAAAGCAACTAAGGGACTTGGCGAGTGCAAGTTCCAGTAACTTTAAATGGCAAACCCCAAAAGGTGGAGTATAACTTGGCCAAAGCATTTCAAACATTCTAGGCTTTTAGAAATGTAATCTATCAAAAACGTAAGAGATCTGTTTTAGTAATTAGATTGTTACATGGAAAGAAACTAAAAAAAAAACTAGCAGAGTCGGCACTTAAAGACTAACAAATATATTTATTGCATGAGCTTTCAGGGGAGAAAATGCCACTTCATCAGATGTTTTGAGTTTTCCGTAAGTCTCCCCATCTTCAAAGTGTCTGATGAAGTGGCATTTTCTTCCACAAAAGCTCATGCAATAAATATATTTGTTAGTCTTTAGGTGTTACAGGACTCTTTGTCTGTCTTACTGAACTGGACTAACACAGCTGCCCCTTCGGATCTAAAACACTAGCACTGCATTACAAATCATGACTGAAAACAAAGAAATCATTTCTGAATATTTTTTAAAACCGGGATTTTCACCCATCCTGCTTCACAGTAAGCCCCTCTCATTAACGGAGGGGCAGCACTGAGGGACTGTGAAGGTATCTCCATCCAACCCTCTACGGTAAAGGAAGGTCACTACGATAAAGGGTATAAATACAAGGAAAATGCATGAAAATCTTCCCACACGATAAATCTGAGTACGGTCTCTAGCCCTCTCTGACCCTCAACCCAACCTGGATCCAGACAACAATGCAAACTGTCTCCTCCAAACGACCTTGCTTCCCCCAAAAAAACACCCATAAGTCAGCCTTCTCCGGGACTCTGAAGCCTCTATTAACCCATTGTGCAAAGAAGTCCAATTTTAACATTTATTTCTTTGTTCAACTAATTGTGGGGCATAGATTTCAATCCAGAATACGCTTCATTGGGCCCTTTCCTCACAGTGGGACCAAAAGTCTGGTTCTGGAATAATTTTTATTTCCCTCAGGGATGGATGAGATTTTCCATTGCTCTCACCTAGCAGGAAACATGCAGTCATGCTCACGGTATAACTTGTTCTTGATGATCTGGTAATGCGTCCCAAGCTTTCGGCTAACCACATCGGACAACAGTTCCTTGGAGATGCCTCCTTGAAAGGGAGCCAAGTCCTGCTCCCTAACACTGAGAAAGCAAAGACACCACCTATCATTAGACACATTAGGGAAGATATTACACTCTCAGTTCTCATGTTTCCTAGCTTTAATTTTATGGCTTTCTTTTCTTCCAAGCACTCCACTCTGCAAGTTGCACATTTTGACACTTCCTTCTCCTCCCACTGTCTTCATTTAAAGTCATGGCATCGTTTACAGGGGTCTCAAACACAGCCCAAGGGCCACATGCGGCCCCTGATGTTATTTCTTGGTGGCCTGCAATGACACTATTGCTGTCAATGTTTGCAATACTGTTGTATGAAAAGATTTCAGCAGTGCAGCCCTTGGGCTAATACACTAGTCCTCACGCAGCCGTCGTGGTGATTTGAGTTTGAGACCCCTGGTTTAGAAGGATCAGATAAACATCACCAGGGATGAAATCCATTATCCATAGGACTGTCACAGCACAGGAAGCAGAAGGGCCTGTTTCCCAGTGCTGCAACCCTGCTTTGAGCAGCCATCAGCAGGGAGGCAAAAGGAAAGTTCATAGTTAAACAATGACCCAGTTAATCAACTGCTTTACTGCTGTTGCTGCAAACAAGGAGGGTAGCTTGTGTGCAAACATCCCTCTTCTAGCAAACAGTACGAACCCAGGGCCCGCTCAAGGAGCAAGCCAGTGTGGCACCGCCTTAGGGCACCAAAGCTGAGGGGTGCCGGCCGCAGCCTGGCCGCTCAGCCTCACGGAGAGGTGTGGCTGACTGCTGCGCTTTCAGTGTGACTTTGGGACCTCCCACCCTCCCCTGGGTACAGAATGGCTAGCCCAGGGGCAGGGCAGGAGCTCAGAGCTCAGCCTCAGGCGGGGCCAGCCCACCCCATTCCCCTTCCCAGTGCTGGCTCCCAGCAGGGTGGAAGGGCGCAAAAGTTGGCTCAGGGCACCACAACCCCTTGAGCTGGCCCTGCATGAACCAATGACTAATTCTTCTGGAAGATTTCTCATTACCATTCCCTTTTTCAACACTAGTTTCTTCCTAGGCATGATAGCATAGCTTTCAACCATTGCACAGCTACACCTCACCCATCAATGCACGGCAGGAGCATTCCCAGTAGCACCAGAGGGCTCATCAAGCAATCAGCAAAGCGTACCCTCACCTTTGGTAGCAGCTGCAATTCTCTCTAATACATGGGCTGTAGCCCTCCACTGCTCTGTCAATCTGGTCAATGATATGTTTCCATTTTGCACCTGGAAGAAAGAAGGAAGAAAATGACAATATAGCATGTCCCTTATGTTATCACAGCAGCTACCGGGAGATGAATGGGACTTCCAATCCATGAAAGCCTGCCAGTATGATGGCTCCAATGGCATACATCAAATCCCAGCAGCACACTTCTGTACTACTCTTATCTCTGTGTCTAACACATTAGTTGGTGGTACCATCTCTAAATGTGAGCGGGAGTTAAAACTCTTACGTTACTTCAATCTGTGACTGCTCCACTGAAACAGTCAGCAAGAGATGTGACAGTGATTTTTTAAATGTGGATTTTTCGATCCAAACTGAAGAGAAGAGACTCAATTCATATAAGCCACTGAACAGCTACTGGGTAGCAATGACTCAGTTCACTGTGAGAGCGCCAGCTGCATTTGAAACTGGAGCTCAAAGGAAAGTATCTTACTTGCACATGCTACCTAATGATCCAGTGGCTGGAAACTGAAGATAGACAAATTCTGAATGCAGATAAGACATAGTTTTTTTTTTTAACTGCCAGAGAAACTAACCACTGGAACAACTTACTGAGAGTTGGGGAGGATTCTCCATCACTGACAATTTTAAAATCAAGATGGGATGTTTTTTCTATAAGATTTATTCTAAGAATTATACAGGGGAAATTCTATGACTTGTGTTATACAGTAGACTGAACTAGATGATTAGAGCCCTGCACGGGTACAGTTAAGTGGATCCATATCTGACCCGCATCCGCATGAAATGCTCCACGGATATCCGCCTATTTGCAGGGCTCTAGCTCTGTGCAGATAAACATATGTGGATCCATATCCGATTTACACCTGCAAGAAATGGTCCGCAGATATCCGTGTTGTATATGTGGATATAAGACAGATATCCGCAGATTTGCAGGGCTCTATAGATGATAGCGATGGTCATTCCAGCCTCGAATCAACTCCCATTTAATTCTTCATTACTTCCAAGAGGAACAGAAAGCAAGCTCAGTAACATCTACCCCCTTACTCTCCCAAGTACCAAATCCTGAATTTTTGCCATGACATCATTCTTACTCAACCAAATATGCAATATATAGCCATCGCCAGTCTGTCTAGTCTTTCAGCCCAACCAAAGCTGAGTGGTTAGTAGTTTGATTTTCCTTCAAAGTTTCTTGTCCAGAAACATATTGCCAACTTGGTGGTTGCCAGCCTTCAAAGGGAGCATAAAAATAATCCCCAAGCATGGTGCTACACAACATGTCACCTTCAACCACTTTACTGGGGGTGGAAGGAGAAAATGATCCTAATGACTTGTGGCCTGTAAGAATCCTATGATACGCTGTCCGTGTTTACAGAGTTACGTCTGTGTCTCAGATAAAGAGCAACCTAAAGTGATTTAACATTCACCTTTACTTCAGTTCTACTCTAGTTTCATTTGGACAGAATAGCATTCATTCCCTGCTCTAATTTCTCCTTTACTGTTTTTACAGAGCACTGCTGAACAACTGCCACAATGCATTTCAGATGACTCCACTTCACCAGTGGGTGAAGTGACTGATTTATACAGCTTGCAGAAGTATCTTGACAGACTTCAGGCACTCTGCAGAGGCTCTATAGGTCAGACTTCATCTTTGTGCTGGAAAAAGACCCAATCATGACAGGTGCTAGAGGCCCAGTGGTTCTCAACCACTGACAGGACACACTACTGTGTCACCACACAGTGGTGTGTTCTGGTGAACAGCAGACACAGCTGAATTTGGCCTAGAGGGGGTAGGCTGGTGTGTTCTGTAGGGTTGTAATAAGCCAGCAAGTGCATTGCGATCCACAAAGGGTTGAGAGCTACTGTGCTAGACAGCAAATGACTACCCAAGTCTAGGATTACCAGATGTCAGGCAAAAAGAGTACATGTCCTCCTTTTTACCGTCATGTCCTCTGGCTGGCAGGCTCTTTAAAATACATGATTTTGTCTGGTTTTTTTTTTTTTTTTTACTTACAGGGGTTAAAGTATGCTGGAATGCCCTGGAATACCTTATTTTTTGGGGAAAGCATTCCAGGACCCCCAAAACCAGAAGACTATTCCATTAATACTACATTTTCTCCATGTGTCCTCCAATGTCCTCCTTTCCGTACTTCCCCATCCTCCTTTCCAGGCTTTGGCATCTGGCAGCCTTACCCAGCTCCCAAAGAACTTACTTTCCAGTTAAGCAAAGCAGCCAGCCTCCTCACCTCACCAGCAAATGAACTACACCTAAGAACCGGAGCTTGCTTCTTCTCTAGGACCAGTTAGTTTGAGCAAGATGACGCTGGGGTTTTTTGGGAGACTTTTTGGGTTTTTCCTACATGATAGGAAGAAGCTCAGCCAGGCATAGGAAAAGTATGCTAAAGCCAACTAAAGGCCAGCTACAGAAACAAGGCTGTGGCTGGGACACCACCGTGTCCACCAGCTGGCGTGGCACCGGGCACCCTCTTTGTTGTAGTCAAGTTCCAAAGGGGCGGGCGTGTTAGTCTAGTCAAGCAAAAAAAAAGCAAAGAGTCTTGTGGCACTTACAAACTAACAGATTTATTTCTCGCATGAGCTTTCGTGGGAGAAAATCCCACTTCGTCAGATGCTTCTTTGGAAATTTGACTTCAACCTCCTCCCCCTGTGTGCTGTTTCCTAGAGTTTGAATCCTTACAGATGCTCTGATCTGCTGTTGCAGTATGACCTGATCTTACACTCCCCTGCATTTATTTTCACCCCATTCTGTAAGGTCTCCCTCTTCAAAACACCTGACAAAGTGGGATTTTCTCCCACGAAAGCTCATGCGATAAATAAATCTGTTAGTCTGTAAGTGCTGCAAGACTCCTTGCTTTTCCCCCCCCCTCTTGGTTGTAGTGCACCATGGGGGGGACACACCTCCTTGCCAGTGGGTGCTGGCCTCACCCAAGGACACCGACTCTCAGCCCCGTCCCAAGAGGATTCATCCCGCTCCCCCCGTGCGGGGCAGGGGGCTGGTGCTGCTGGGCTGGGATCTCTTCGCTCCCTGCTTCCCCAGCGGCAGCAGCCTGTGCTCGGCGCTGTACACGCTGCTGCCCCCGCCCCGTCCTTCGCCGCGGCCCCTCACCTGCCGCGCGGCCGCCCGGGCCGAGAAGCAGCAGCTGGGCCAGGGCAGCCGCCCGCAGAGCCCAGGCCGCCAGCAGCCCCATTGTGCCCCGAGCACGCCGGGCAGCCGCCGCCAGCCCGCCCCCCGCGCCTGCGCGCAGCCAGCTTCCAGCCGGCGGCTTCCACGGGGGGGAGGGGGAAAGCGCCCCGCGCAAAGATGGCCGCCGCCGCGGCGCGCCCCGCACAAAGATGGCCGCCGCCGCCTTGCGCCCGTCGATTCCACGCACGCCGGGAAGGCTCGCTTTGGCTTCTGGGAGTTGTAGTTTCTTATTAAAATGAACTAGGAGGCCTGTTAGGGTTAAAGGGCCACACGACTCGTTGTGGTTTTTTTACTGGACTAGACTAACACGGCTATCCCTTTTGAAATGGTTAGGGTTACCAGACGTCAGGGAAAAGGAGGGCACGTCCTTCATGTCCTCCATCCGGCAGGCATTTTAAAAATGCATGATTTTGTTGGCTTTTTACTTACAGGGGTTAGAGTATGCTGGACTGCCCCAGCACACTCTATTTTTAAGGAGAAGCATTCCAGGTCCCCCTAAAAACAGAAGACTATGCCATTAATACTACATTTTCTCCATGTGTCCTCCAATGCCCTCCTCCTCCCTGTCCTCCTTTCCAAGCTTTGGTATCTGGTAACCCTAGCCATGTCGCACTTAAAGACTAACAAATTTATTTATCCCATGAGCTTTCGTGGGTGAAAATCCCACTTCATCAGATGCTCTACAGATGAGGGAACTTACAAAATGGGATAAAGGAAATGCACAGATGTTCCAAAGGGCCATCCACGTTAGTCTAGTCCAGCAAAAAAAGCAAGGAGTCCTGGGGCACTTGAAGACTAACAGATCTATTTATAGCATGAGCTTGTGTGGGAGAAAATCCCACTTTTTCAAAGCATCTGATGACATGGGATTTTCTTCCATGAAAGCTCATGCAATAAATAAATTTGTTAGTCTTTAAGTGCCACAGGACTCCTTACTTTTTTTGCAGAGACATGTAAGTCATGTCATAAGGTCACTTTCCTGCATTTATTTCCTCTCCTTCTCTAAGTTTCCACAGCTTCAAAGCATCTGATGAAGTGGGATTTTCTCCCATGAAAGCTCATGCGATTAAATAAGTTTGTTAGTCATTAAGTGCCACAGGACTCCTTGTTTGTTTTACTGAACTAGACTAACACAACTGCCCCTTTGGAACATAGTTTCTTATTGGCGCCCTTTGGCCGGTGCCCTGTGGTGGCCCCTCCATTGCTTGTTGCGCTTGGGCCCAGAACGGGTCCCAGGTGCAGGTAGTGCCCAACACTCGTACCCCACACTTCAGGGAGGGGATTTCGGTGCCATCCCTGTTCAACCGCGCTGCCCAGCCTGCCTTCATCCCTCACAGCAGCACAGGAGGTGCCTCGAGATCCAAAACAGCCTTCCCCCAACCAAGGATGCCTGCGGCATGTGGGTCCCTCCCAGTCTGGCAGCCCCTGCGCCCCCTCACCAGCCCTGCAGGCTTGGGTGTGTGTAGTGAGGTGTGATGTCACCTTGGGGGTGGGAATTGCCCTACACATTCCATACGTCTCTGCAGCAGGGAACCAAAGTGGGGTGTGCTGGAGCGGAAGAATTTTAAAGCCAGGTCACAACCAGGGCCGGCGCAACACAGTAAACGAGGTAAGCATTGCAGGGGGGCGCCGACAGTTGAGGGGTGCCAAAATGGGGACTGTGCTGCAAGGCCATCATGCTTCACTGCTGACATCACTCATCTACCTGAGCGTAATCGATCTGTCATTTGCTGCACTATCGGGGGGCGCCAAAAACCCTAGCCCCAGCCCTGGTCACAGCAATGCCTGGACAGGACCGTCTGGGAGAGGGAGCATGACGCAACACTGATCAGTTTCACTTGACTTCCTATGATGAGTGGATTGGGGAGTAAGCTTCTTATCTTCCCCTCAGGCAGAGAAAGAGAAAGACTTGCTAGTGCTAACTTGGGTCACTGATAGCTCCCTGACACCCCCAATCTGTCTGCTACCCAGACAACCTCTGCAGGTCTGCGCCAGCCCCCAGTCCGCCTTTAAAGTTAATACTTTGTGTATCCCAGCCCCAGCTCCTCTATATCAAACTATACGTTGGGACCCAGTACTGGGTTGCAGGCCCTCAGGTACTGGGTCATGGACTCCCCTGCTGCTGATACTGAAAGACTAGAATGCATTGCTCAAGATGTAATTATTGGATCACAGGCAAAAAATATTTTTTTTCAACTGGGTCCCAAGAAAACACAGTTTCTCAACTAAAGCTTCCTTGCAGCGTTTTCAACCTGAACAGATTGGAATCCCATTTTCATCAGTATAATCGCACACCGCCCTTACTTGCTTAAGTGCAGGACAACAGGCTATTGTTCCTGTAGTCCAAATACACCTGGCAGTGCACTCTGCTGTGCCCCTCTTCCTGTTAAATTTGCATTTAGCTCAGGTCTTGTTTACACTTAAAATGCTGTAGCTGTGCTTCTGTAGCATTTTGGTGTAGACACGACCTCTGCCAATGGGAAAGGTTTGCTCTTCAGATTAGTTAATCTGTCTGCCCAAGATATGGTATGTACGTTTACAGAAGAATTCTTCCAGCAACCTACCACTTTCTACATAGGGACTTTGTTTGGCTCAACTACACTGCTCAGAGGTGTGGTTTTTTCACATCCGTATCCGACTTCGTTAAACTGAACTAATTTTCTAGTATAGACCAGGCCTTGGACCAGTGATTAGGAATGGTGGGTTACTTACCAGTAACTGTTCTTCTTCAAGATGGGTTGCTCATATACATTCAGCTACAGGTGTCTACGTGCCACAGCGCATGGTAGCTCGGAAAGTCTTTAGCATTAGCCTGTCAGGTCATGGCACACGACCAACGCCCCTCTGCGCTACGACAGTGGCTATATAGGGTGCCATGACCCTGACCCTCCCAGGTCCATATACCTTCGCCAACTCTGTTAGCAGTGATGGCGGGAGGGGCCTGAATGTATGTGAGCAGCCCATCTCGAAGAAGGACGGTTACTGGTAAGTAACCCACTGTTCTCCTTCGAGCGCTGCTCATATCATTCAGTTACAGGTGACTGCTAGCTGTACCCCTGGACAGTGGGAGGAGTTACAGTTTACCCACATTGTGTACAGCTCTGCCCAGAGCGGCATCATCTCTAGCCTGTTGGGCAGTGGCATAGTGCGTTGTAAATGTATGTATCGACGACCACATAGTGGCTCTGCAGATCTCTTGGATCAGGACCTTAGCAAGGAAAGCCATTGAAGACTCTTGGGCCCTGGTGCAGTGGGCCCTAACAGTCTCAGGAAGGGGCGTGTTTGATCTTCCACAGCAGTCTTTAATGCAGTTCACAATCCAATTAGAGATACACTGCGAGGATACTGGTAGGCCTCTCTTATGTTTGGTGACCACCACAAATAGTTGGGGGGGTCTTGTGGAACGGTTTGGTGTGCTCGATGTAAGTCAGGAGTGCTCTGCTTACGTCAAGTGTATGCCACTTCCTCTGGTTCTGCGTAACGTGGGGGTCTGGGTAAAAAACTGACAGACAAATTTCTTGGTTAAGGTGGAAGGGGGTGGCCACCTTAGGGAGGAAAGAGGGAGGAACCACTTTATCCGGGTAGAACCTCGTATATGGGGGTTCCAAGGAGAGGACTTTCAACTCCGAAACCCTTCTGGCAGAGGTGATTGCTACTAAGAAGCCCACCTTCCAGGACAGGGCCAGCAGGCTGGCTGCATCCAAGGGTTTGTAGGGCGGCTCTGCCATTGCCCAGAGCACAACATTCAGGTCCCAAGGTGGGGTGAGTTTACGGGGTTGGGGAAAGAGTCTGGCAGAAGTGGCACGGGAGAAAACTTATTGCCCATCCACATTCTCATGGAGACCTGAGATTGCTGCCAAATGGACTCTCAGGCAGGAAGGAGAGAGGCTTTTTTCCCTGAGGTCTAGCAAATAGTCAAGGATCAGGTGTATTGGAGCTGATGAGGGGTCCACACCCTTGTCCCGTGCCCAAATGGAGAATCACTTCCATTTGGCTGTGTACATTGACCTGGTAGATGGTCTTCTGCTACCAACCAGGACCTTCTTAACCCTGTCCGAACAGAGCCTCTCCTGCTCGCTGAGCCAGAGAGCATCCAGACCATCAGGTGTAGGTAGCCCGGATCTGGGTGCTGAAGGCACCCCGAGTCCTGCATCAGGAGATCTGCCCATTGTGGGAGGCGGAGTGGCATCTCTGTGGACATGTCCTGCAGGAGTGGGAACCAGAGCTATCAGTATCATGTTTGCTCTGTCCCTGTCGATATTCAAGAGAACCCTCTGTATCAGGGGAACCGGCGGGAAGGCATACATCAGGGGCCCTGACCAGCTGATGAGGAAGGCGTCGCTGAGAGATCCCTCCTCCTGGCCCCTGAGGGAGCAGAACTGGGGACACTTGCGATTCTGCCGAGTCACAAACAAGTCTATCTGGGGAGGACCCCATTTGTCTATCAGGAGGGAGAACACCTGGTCATGGAGGGACCACTTGTGGTTCACTAGCAGTTTTCTGCTTAGTGAATCCACTAGCCTGTTGTCCACCTCCAGTAGGTGGGAGACCACGGGGGTGAAGTTGTGTCATATGGCCAATTCCCAGAGTTTGCACACCTCCTCGCGAAGTGGTGGGGAGCAGACCCCCCCCTTGCCGGTTTGTGTAGAACATGGCTGTGGTATCGTCCATGAGAATCTGGACTGACCTGCCTCGTATCTTATCCAGGAAGGTCATGCAAGCTAGTCTGATGGCCCTTAGTTCCTTCATGTTTATGTGGAGAGGACCGTCCGTGTGGGACCAGAGTCCTTGAGTGGAGAGTCCCCCAGAGATGTGGGCCCTCCACCCTGAGTTCAAGGCATCCATTACCAAGGTCACTGAGGGCCTGAGGTCTATGAAGGGATGCCCCCCATGGCAAACTGGGGATCCCTCCAAACCTGAAGTGTCCCCAGAGTGTCCTAGGAAACAGACAGTACCTTGTTTAGAGAATCCCTCCATATGTGGAAGACCATGGAGAGCCAGACCTGGAAGGGCCTCATTCTGAGGCGTGCCGTTTGGATCACTGAGGTGCAGGCTGCCATGTGGCCGAGGAGCTGCAGGCACCAGCGGGCCGTGGTCACGGGGGACAGTTGCAGCTCCGTAATGATGGTGCAAATGGACCGAAATTTGGAGAGGGGTAGGAAAGCTTGTGGGCATCTAGGTGCGCTCGTATGAACTCTATGTTCTGAGATGGGCGGAGTTTTGACTTTTCTTGGTTTATGTGGAGGCCCAGATAGTTGCAGAGCCTCACTACTGCTTTGACGTGGAGCTCTACTTGGGAACTCGATCTCCCGACTATTAACCAGTCGTCTAGATAGGGGTAAATTCTTATGCCCCGTCTGCACAGGTACACTGCAACCGGTGCCATGCACTTCGTGGATACCTTGAAGGCCAGGAAGAGCCTGAAGGGGAGGGCAGTGAACTGATAGTGGTCTTTTGTCACCTTGAATCTTAGGAACTGCCTGTGGTGGGGCTGTATGGCTATATGAAAGTAGTCATCTTTTAGATCGTGGGCCACAAACCAATACCCAGGAGACAGAGATGGGAGGACCTGTGATAGGGAAACCATGCAGAACTTTATTTTCCTTATGTGCTTGTTTAAGGTTCTGAGATTTAAAATGGGTTGAAGGTCCCTATTGGATTTCGGGACCAGAAAGTATCGGGAGTAAAACCCCTTTCCCCACTCCCACTTGGGAATCTTTTCTATGGCTCTGAGGGACAGGAGTTTCTGGCATTCGATCTCGAGAAGGTGGGACAGTTCTCGGTTTCCGTGAGTTGGACGAGGGAGTGGTTTCCTGTCCTGAGGAATCTAAAGGAACTGAATATGATACCCCTCTGCAACTATCTCGAGGACCCATTGGTTGGATGTGATGTTGGCTCAGTGGTGTGTGAAGCGGTGTAAGCAGCTGGGGACCGGTTGGGTTGTGGGTTTGCTGCCTGTATAGTAACCATCAAAAGCATTGTTTCTTCCCTGATGAGCGTTCAGAGGCCTGCCCATGCCTACCCGATTGTGGGGCATGGGACTTTTCACTCTTGCTTGAACGGACTTTGTCCTTGTCCAGGTCCCCCAGATGGCACTGGGGAAATTGGAGGGACCTTGGGAATGGACTCTGCAGTTGAATCTACTGCTTCAACTGCTGAAGTTGCTGTTGGAGGAGTTGATGGGGTTTTAGAGAGCATCTGTTAGGTTGTGGGGTGTAAATCCCCAGCGACTGGAGCATGGCTCTTGAGTCTTTCATGCCATGGAGCTTCACGTCCATGGACTTGGTGAAGAGGTCAGGACCTTCAAATGGCAGGTCGTGAATAGTAAGCTGCAGCAGTAGACCCAAGCCCTGGAGCCAGGCCGAGCGGCGCATTACCACAGCCTATGCCATCATACGAGCTGCTGTGTCTACGGCATCCCAGATGGCCATCAAAGCATCTCTGGATGCCATTTCCCCTTCTTCAAGCCTTGTGTCGAAGTCCCTAAGACAGTCCTTTGGCATAACGCCGTGGAAGCCTTGTATAGCATTCCAGACGTTAAAGATATACCTTGTCATAAGGGCCGAGTGGTTTGCTATGCGCAGCTGAAGGGCTGCTGTGGAGTAAACCCTCCTGCCAAGGTCAAGTTTTCGTGCCTCCTTATTTTTAGGGGTGGAACCCGGTTCTGCTTTTTTTGGCAGGGGGTTGGACTAGATGACCTCGTGGGGTCCCTTCCAACCCTATGATTCTATGATTCTATGATTAATCCTGTCTCTCTTTCTGTTTCACAGCATCAATGACCAGCGACCCCAGAGTGGGGTGCTGGAAGAGGAAGGAGAACTTGTCCTGAGGGATGTGGTACTTCCAGTCCATGACCCGTGATACTGGCGGAATCGAGGATGGAGTTTGCCAACAGTCCTTGACAATGCTGTATACGCATTTGTGAAGCAGGACAGATAACTTGGTGGGTGGGACCCTATGGCCGATGTCGAAGAGGGGGTTAGTTTCCTTTTGGACAACCCTGAGCTCCAGGTTCAGGTTTGCTGCCATGCAGCGTAGCAGCTCCTGGTGGGTGCGAGAGTCCTCATTACAGTTAATCGGTCTCTCAAAGGTATACTCATCGGGCAAGGAAGAAGAGCGAGCCCGTGATCTACTACAACTTGTGGAGTCTGGATGGGGCTCATTGTCTGAGAAGTCAGAGTCCATGGTCTGCAAGGGAGACTGGACGGAGCAGTGCCGTGAGAGCAAGGTATCATCGGCCACTATGTCCAGCCAATTGTGTGACCAGTCGTTAAAGGATGCTCTGGCTTCCAAGTGGCATGGAGAACAGCCTCAACTAGGTTGTGGTGCAGTACCAGGAGGCTCCACTGGCCCAGACGGTCCTGATGATCTCTTCTTGTGTTGAGGCGTGGGTGAGGGGGAGTGCTTGTGGCACCATTTCCCTAAATGTTCTCTGACCCTTGGTACCATTTTAAATGAAGGAGAAGAGTGGACTGAGGCTGGGGGTGAAGTCAATGCCATGGGCATGGGGCCCCCGAAGCCTGGAAGTATGGCACCGATGGGTCCTGGGAGTAGCGTGGAGAGGAGGCCAAGGAGCAGTCCTCAGTGCCAGATTGTGGTACCGGTGGTGGACTGGGCAGCACCGGGTTGGCCACGGAGCAGTCCCCAGCACCGGATTGCAGTACCGGCAACAGACTAAGAGGTACCAGCAGCAGACTTGGCAGTACCATGTTAGTGGGTGGTACCGCTTCCTGTGCTGACTGGGCTCCTGGTACCTCGGTCAGCGTTGGTCTGGGCTTCTTTTGCAGTGCCAGAACCGAGGCCGGGGACCACGCCCACACCATGGCGGGGCCTGCAGCGTCAGTGGTGCCGTTGGCTATGCTGTTTTTGTTTCACCGCCAGGTGACTTGGTCACTTGGTGACCGAAGTGTTTGGCATCCCTATGATAATGACAGGGACGCTGACCGAGACTTTGAGCTCGGTGCCGAGGAGCGGTCCCAGTGCTCCAGTGCCCGGACTGATCAGTGAGCCAGCAGAGCACTTATGGTTCGGGCGGCATCAGAGGCCTGCGCACTGCTCCCAGCAAGGGATCGGAGGCACACCCCTCTATCTTTGCGAGTCTTCCTTTTGAAGGACTGGCAGATGAGGCAGCTTTCGGCAAGATGGGACTCACCTAGGCATGTGAGATATTTATCGTGTGGCTTGTCGAGCAGGAAGGCTTTACAGCATCCTAAGCACAGTTTGAAACCAGGCATCTTAAATTTCGCAGTAGAAGACAGGCACTTACTTGTGCAAGTTTCTTGCTGATCCGAAACTGTCGCTAAGGGCGGAAAAAGGAACTGGGAGGATCAGGGTCACGGCCACCTATATAGTCACGGTCGTGGCGCAGACGAGGCATTGGTCACGTGCCCTGACTTGACAGGCTAAGGCTGAAGACTTTCCGAGCTACTGTGTGCTGCAGCATATAGACACCTGTAACTGAATGATGTGAGCAGCGCTCAAAGGAGAATAAGACAATACTCAATTTACACTTTAACAGATAGCTAAATAAGCAGCTCTGGTCTGGCAGGCAACCAGTTTCTCACCTCTTCTGGGTAATAACATCTTGATACAAACTATAAGGACATATTTTCAGAATATAGACAAAACTTTAAAAATATTAGTACATACATTTCACAGTGATGTTAATGACTTACACGATCCTGATTTTCTTTTAAGATTTTACATGACATTCTTGATGGATAGAAACTGTGGGTCTTGCCAGAGCCCTAGGGTATTTAATGTGAACCAAAGTAGGTCTGGCCTTGACAGAACAGTAACAAACTGAGAGTCAGCTAACCAAGTAAGCACATTCCTGACCTGAGAGATGACACAGAGGCACACACAGTTCTCAAGTAACTAATTAAAAAAGGGTCATATAACTAATGTGACTCAATACGTGTTTGAAGCAAATAGAGTCTGCCAAACTAACATGGCGTCTTTTTTTTATGAGATTATTAATTTTGCTCGTAAGGATAATACTATGGATATAACATATTTAGAAAACTATAAAGCATTTGACTTGGTACCTCATGACAGCAGAAAATCAACATGGCACATATTACATAGATTTAAAAAATTAATAATTGTCAGGGTCCCAAACTATAATTGTACATAGGGAATCATCAATGAGCAGCTGTATTTTTTATGGGGTCTTGCAGGGATCAGTTCCTGGAAGTATGCTATTTAACATTTTTGTCCATTACCTTGAAGAAAACATAAAATCACTCCTGATAATGTCTGTAAATGACACAGATTGGAGGAATAGATGCCAAATAATCCAAATCATTCTGTAAGTCAGGTGAAAGCAAACAATGTGTTTTAATATGGTCAAAGGTAAAGTTCTACATGTAGGAACAGAGAATGTTGGTTAGGGCTTGTCTACACAGGCAGCAGTGGTTGACAGGCAATTACATGTTATCTGCCACTGATGTATTTATGTTGATGTAGCATACCAGCCTTATTCCTTTTGGGGAGCTGGATTAATGGATTCACCAGGAGAGCACTCTCTGATCAACTGAGTGGGTCTACACAGACACACCCAATCAACACAATTGATCCTTGCAGCAATGAAGACATGCTCCCATACTTACAGGATAGGCTACTCTACACTGGGAAGCAGTGACTCCTAAATGGACTTGAGCGTCATGGTGAATAATCACTCAAACATGAAATCTGAATGTGACGCTGTGGCCAAAAGAGCTAATGTGATCCTTGGTTATATAAACTGTGTTAATATGGAGGCAGGAATATTTATAAGTGTATCTGGAACTAGCACTACCACTGCTAGAACACTGTGTATAGTTCTGGTGCCAACAGTTCAAGAAGGAAGTTGATAAATTGGAAAGAGTTCAGAAAAGAGCTACAAAAATGAGTGAAGGGCTGGAAAACATGTCTTATAGTCAGAGACTCCAGGAGATTAATCAATTTAGTTTAGCAAAGAGAAGATTAAGAGATGACCTAATCTATAAATCTTACCTAGTAATTGGGCTCTTCAATTTAGCAGACAAACATATAACAAGATCCAGTGGCTGGAGGCTGAAAGCAACAAATTTACACTTGAAATCAGGCATACATTTAAAACAGGTAATTAATCATTGAAAAACTTAACTAGAGTTGTAGTGGATTATCTATCACAGGCAATTTTAAAATCAAGAGTAGATCTTTTTCTAGATCAAACAGGAATGAATTCAGCAATGTTCTCTAGCTCAGTGATTCTCAACCATTGTGTCAGGACACATTACTGTGTCTCCGCACAGTGGTAAGTGGATTTGCCCTAGAGGGGGTGGGCTGGTGTGTCCTACACAGTCACTATATGCCACCAAGTGTGTCATGACCTGCAGAAGGTTGAGAACCGCTGGCCTAGCTTATGTTGTGTAGCAGATTAGGCTTGATGATCACAGTGGTCCCTTCCGGTCCCAGGGCTTGCCTGCATGTACAGAGCAGCAGTGGGACAGCTTTGTTGCTGTAGCACTTTATTGAAGATACCACTATGGCCGTGGGAGAGCTTTGGTGTAGTTAATCCACTTCCCCGAGAACACAAGTAGCAAAGTTGATGGGAGAAGCTCTCCCACCAACATAGTGCTGTCTACACCCAAGCGGGGCTGGATTAAGGGGATCTGGGTCCCTGGACTGTCCACTTTTGTGGTGCCCCTGGCGTGAGGCCCTGGTTCCCCTTATGAACCTCCCCAACCCTTGGCTCTGATCCCCCTGCTGACTTCCCCAGGGTCTTAGCGCCCTACTATGATAGCTTGGAAGCCAGGTAGGCCATGGTCATTGAGCCAGAGGCCACAATGTTCCCACCCCTGGACTGGCTGGTTTGCCCCTGTGGGTGGGGCTGATCGGTGCGTGACCACCATACTCCAGGCTAGGGGCATGGCCAGCTAGTGTGTGTGGCAGTCCTACCTCTAGAGTGCAGCGGACATGCACTGGCCCACTCGGCCCCACTATCAGGGGAAGACCAGCCAGTTTAACGGCAGGAGCACTGTGGCCTCTGGCTCAGTGACTGTGGCCTGCCCTACGCCAGGCCTGCTTTGCCTCAGGAGCACTGCAGACTGCTGCAGTTGCTGACCCAAGAGGTCCTTCCTCCCAGGACCAGAGTCCCAGCCCCATCAGCACTGTGCCAGCAGGGCTGGATCAACAGGGGCTTTAGGGTGTGCAGTTTGGGGCCATCCTTCAGGCTGGGGCCCAGGGCTGCAGCCTCTATGGGCAGGGCCGGCTCAAGGGGTTGTGGCACCCTGAGCCAAGTTTTGCTTTGGCGGCTCCCCCAATTTCATTCACGTCAGCTTAAAAAGATTTTCCAAATTGTGTTTGCAACCTTAAATTCAAATAGCAAGATCAATTCGTTCCTTTAATCTAAATACAAAAATAAAAAGTAATGCTGATGAATTTAAATTTAATTAACAAGTAACATTTATCATGTACATACTTAGTAACGTTTCAGCTTCAAAGGGTAACTTTTCAGGCTTTAACAACAGCAAATTGTTGTATCATTTCATCTTGATCTAATCCTTGGAGTGGATGAATGGGGTGAATGGGGAGTGTCAAGGCTGTTTCCCCACTCTGGCACTCTCAGTGCAGAAGGTGAGGGCCTGCAACAGGCCTTAAAAGCCACTGGCCTTAAAGCCCAGTCTTAAGACTCTCCAAGGCCACCAATTCCTTGCCTTGGAGTGGTATTGCTGCCACCACCCAAATGCAAAAACCTCTTGAAACTCAGGAAGGCGCACTTGGGAATTCCTTCCTGTGAGGTATCCTCAATCACTTTTATTCATCCCCTGGGAGAGTGACTGAACCCCAGCTGGAATATCAGCTGGAACTGGAACAGAATCCCCCTTAGTAGCTGGCTGTGCAGTCTGAGGCACATGCACACAAACCTCTTGCCCTTCAGGACACAGAACCAGAGCTTACTTAAAAGGTAAAATCTTTAATTAAAAAGAACAGATAAGAAACACAGAGACTTGCTTCTCCGGGATTTAACTTAGGTAAACAGGGTAGGGGGAAGGGGTACATGGGCTCAGCACAGAGAACTCCAAAAACAAACCAAAAACAAACAAAATACCCTGACCACATCTAAGTAAACATTCCCTGTTCTACTCATGCCTGGTCAGTAACAAACTTAGCTTATCTTTGGTAAGGATGTCACTGGATCCTTCCTTAGGCCCCTCTGGCCTCCTCCTGATCCTCCCAGGAGCTCTGCTGCATCCAAACAGAAACAGGCAAGGCTGCTGCTCCAATTCAAAAACGTGTGCTTTGTTCCTATTGGCTGTCCTGGGACTCACTGACCAGAGTGTTAACCCCTTCCTCCCCAAGGGTTACTACAGGGAGGCTAGAATGGATGTTTTGGGGGCACAGGGGTGGTTGGGGAAAGCTATGATGGATGTCTGGGGGACTGGGGTGTGTGGAGAGGCTGGGGTTTGTGTTTCTGCCGTAATGGGGTATGGGGGGAGGTTGGGGTGAGAGAGGCTGGAGTTGGAGTTTTTAATGGTATTGGAGTGGGGAGTTTGGGAAGGCTCAGGTGGATGGGGCTGGGCATGGGAGGCTGGTCTGGCTGTACATGCAGGTAATGGGCTTGGTGGGGGAGGCTGGGATGGATATCTCTGGGCAGATGGGAGTGGGTGGCAGAGGTTAGCGTGGGTATCTGTGGGAATGGAATTGGCGGGGGGCTGCAGGGGGTGAATCACAGGATGCCTTGTTTTTTTTTGCTGAATTAGACTAACAGGGCTGCTCTTTTGACACTTGGAAAAGTTTGTTTTCACTCCTCACCCCTCCCTTTTTGGCAAAGGTGATTTCTTTGTCTCCTCTGACCTACCTCAATCAGCATATCTTTGTAAAACCAAACAAGGAGTTCTGTGTCACTACACATTTATTTATTTCATGAGCTGCTCCCATTTTGTCAGCTGCTTTGAAGATGAAGAAAATTACAGAATTCTGTAATTTCTCTCATCTTCAAAGAGTCTGATGAAGTGGGATTTTCTCCCACAAAACTTCATGTGATAAATAAATGTGTTAGCCTTTAAAAATACCACAGGACTCCTTGTTTGTTTTTATTGAACTAGACTAACCTGGCTATTATGTAGTTGTGCGTGTCAGGTTTCGTGGCATTCTTTTACATTTACAAATAAATATGGTCTATTGCCTTGTCCCCTGAAGAGCTCCTGCTTCTAGTATTGTGTGGAAGTGGTATAGCAACCCTCAAGCCCCCCATTGCAATGCCACCTGGGCTTGGGGGGGGAGGGAGAAGAGGGGAGAGACCCCAACTACAATGTCTGGTCTATGTTGGGGAAGCCCTCTTCAGCTCCCTTTTGCAAAGTGCATTGAGATGAAGAAGGCTATAAGGGCTAAATCTAACAGGAGTGAGGGATTATTTCAGTGTCTATTTAGCAGTTTTCAGCTGTAGATCTCAAAGCACTTTTCAAAGGGAGGTAAGTCTCATCACCATTTTTATTTTGCAGGTGAGGAAACTGAGCCCCAGGAAGGAAAAGTGACTTTCCGAAACAGCTCAGGGCAGAGCCAGAAAGAGATCTGTGGTCTCCCAAGTGCCGAGCCAAGTACTCTAGGAAATGCTGTCCTTCTGTGTATAGTTTAACTTTTTTTTTTGAACTAGAGACATGTCATTGGTTTTAAACTCGATCATATTACTGTAAGCAAGCCCTGGTATTCGCTGCCCCCTACCCCACCCCAACAGCCACCAAGGGGAACTAGATGAGCTTTCCTGGGAGAAAATCCCACTTTGTCAGATGCTTTGAAGATGGGGGAAACAAACACCTAAGAAGCCTGTGCCCTTTGCTTTCCGTGTTCTCCTTCTTTCCCCGCTGACCTGGCCCTGAAACAACAATCCAAAGAGCCCCACTGAACTCACTGTCCTGGGTGCCACAACAAGAAACAGGCAGCTCTCATCTCAGCTCCTCCTGATCTCCCAGGAAACACAGCTGCTTGGGCTCAGAGCCAGGGAAGATGAAAGAGAGGAGAGAGCTCCAGCCAGGCTGTTTGAGTTTGAGGGGGGTGGGGAGTGTTTGAACTTCCTGCAATTCTCAGACTATGTCACCTAGGACTAGAGCTTCCTGCAGTCCCCAGTGGCTAGTGTGCACCCCACCCCACCCCAACCCTGCTTACCTATTGTTATTCCCTCCTGGACTGTGAGTCATTGTGAAGGTATGCATTCCATTAAATCTGCAGTGTCTGCCTGCAGAGGGATTTAAAGTGCACTCTTTCTACATGACTGAAGCTGCAGGTTGACTAACAGTGCCTGAGCTGGAAAGATTTGAAGAGGCAGGAGCCAGCCTGATCTTCAGGGGGGGTAGGCGCCCCTAAGAACTGTCAAATGAAGCCATGTCTGTCTCTTGCCTCATAGTGGAGCGAGCCCTGCCTATAGGCCTTGTGTTGATCCAGCCCAGTACCCAGGATTTGGTTGGTGTATATATAAATCCTATCCTTTCTAAGGACATGTCTAAACTACAGGTGCTAAAGCGTTACAGCCCCCATAGAGTAGAGGCATCCCATAGTGATAGGTGTTGTTTTTCCATCTATGTAGGTAATCCACCTCCCTGAGTGGCAGTACAATGCTGACAACTTTTTGACAATGACCTAGCTGTGTTTACAGTGGCGGTTAGATTGGTTTAACTATGGCACTCAGGGGTGTGAATTTTTTACACCTCTGTGTGCTGTAGCTATCTTGATCTAACGTTTAAGAGCAATGAAGGCCTAAGTGCAGAAATCTGGAAGGAGGTAAGCTGTACTTGCCTGAAAGTTATAGGTATATACAAGAATTTTCTTTATTTTTCCTTTCACTTTGTAATTTTTTCCCCTTAAATGAAGGTATCTCTGACACTGATCTCACTTAATTTCTAAGAAACACCAGAGAATCTGAAAAAGAAGGCAGCAAAGAAGTGTCCGACATGCCATGAACGACCACTTAGTGTGTGGTCCTGAAAAAGCTAGAGAAAGAGAATTTTTGGGCAGGTGCTGGCTAAGAAAGGTTTGAGATGTGACTTTCTGACTGTGAGTATGAAAACTGTGTCCTGGTATTTGGTTACTGTTGTGTTCAGGGAAACAGAACGTTGTACATTTTATATAAATGGAACAAGAGGGCATTAAAGATTCCTGATCCCATCACAGATTTCTCCTTCTAACTGGAACTAACTTGCAAGCCCCCAAATTTTGACTAACAACATGGATCAAAAGTGATAACAATACATAGAATGAGAAACTGGAAAATCTGCAGCATTCCTTGTACACCGATTCCAAATTATTCTTACCATATGAGCCTCACCCCATAAATCCATTAGATCAGGAAAATAATCAATTTGTCTCAATGGTGGTTGTCAAAAGCGGTCTTCCCGCTTTTTGCTTCAACAGAATCAATTTTGCTGTTCCTTCTCTAAGTTGTTAATGCTGCAGCTGCGCAAGTGATGTGAACAGACCTACAATTAAGAACATAAAAATGGCCACACGGGGTCAGATCAATTGTCCATCTAGCCAAGTATCCTGTCTTCTGACAGTGACAAGAGCCTGATGCTTCAATGGGAACAAACATAGCAAGGCAACTGTCAAGTGATCCAACAGCAGCATCTGGCAGCTAGAAGCCTAGATCCATGGATGCCTAGAAAAGAGGGGTAGCATCCCTGATGATCTTGACTAATAGCCATGGATGCACCTATACTCCATGAGCTTATCTAATTCTTTTTTGAATCTGGTTATAGTTTTGGCTCTTTTGGAATCCCCTGGCAATGAGTGCCATGCGTTGATAGTGCATTGTGGCTTGAAGAAATACTTCCTTTGGTTTGTTTTAAACCTGCTGCCTATAAATTGTAGCAGCTAGCCCTTATACAGCTCACAAAAGCTTAAGCAGGCAAGTAGAACATGAATGCCTTAGATCTTTATCACCTATACAGTTGCCCTATAACCCTGTCTCCCCCTGGGCTTCTCTACACACCTGATTCAATGGCTGTATTATTGGTGCCGTTCTCTGCTTGCCTCCCTCCCATAGTTCCCCACTATCATCTCCGATTGTCTTCTTGTGGCATCCATGTCCTGTTTTATTACTCTGACTGAGGTAACCCCTCATAGGTTGTGTGCCAACCTTTCATGCAGCCAGCAGGACTGCAGTAAATGGCTCTGCAGCAGAAGGCTGTCATTTGTGGTGTGCTCTTTTAAGCAGACCTCAGGAGCTGTAGCCAGCAGAGGTGTTCAATAGCCATTAAGTCTTCCCAGGATCAAACTCATTTGAAGTAGATCTCCCTTCATGGTCAAGTGGGAGAGGACAGTATGGTGAAGCTACCAATATATACTTGCCCTGGCCTCATATAATGAAAGAACCACAGGCCCAGAGGCGTCGCTGGCGTTGGGCACACTGGAGCATGTGCCATTTTTTTTAAGCTTGGAGCCTTCCCAATGTGAGCTGGCTGTGAACCTAACTGGAACCTCTTCATTCTCATTTTATATACCAGCCTTGCCTCACCTTTCCCTTCCTTCTTCTCCCCAGTTCTCCTCTAAGTCTGGAGCTTTGTGGAAGGACCATATGGCTGTAATCCTCAATGCCGTGTTTTAAACATCATTCCTTCCTCAATTTTTCTGCCAGGACAACTACCAGCAGAAACCCATTTTCATTATGTTCCATCTGCCTGGAGCAGAAAAGGAGTTGGCTGTAAACATGCAGCATGCAATGTCTCGCCCATATAGATATTATGGCACAGAGACAGGTGCTTGGGGAAGAATTCAGAGACCTCAGGGCCCAATAGAGGAAAAAGCTATAGGTAGTGCCCAGCAGCCAAAACCAGATCTTGAATCTCTTCCAGATTCTGAGATATTGGATTCCCTCCATCACTGGAGTCTGCTGAACAACAAAGCTGACGCTCTCATCTCTCTTTGTCCCTTAGCACGTTGAGTTGTATTGAGTAGCAAGTCCTAGGTACTTGGTTTCTCAAGGAATAGACAGGCCTTCCCTTCAGCCCTAGACCTTTTATTATTGTCATTGGCCTTTTGGTTTTATTGCCAACTCCCAAAGTGCAAAGCTCATGATTCAGATTCCACCTAAAATCATGAGTTAAAAGAAAAAAAACAAAAAAAAAAACCCACTGTGATTCTTGATCTGTTTTCTGACTCTTGTGGATGTGGGGTGAGTGTGTGACATTTTGTGTTGTCGGCTGTCAATTTACAGTAAGTAAAGTAAGTTATTTTGGGGGACTGGGAGGTTGGCCACTGGAGGAGCTCTGGACAGATGACCCAAGTGAAAGAAAATTAAAAACTTGCATCAAATACTGCCTGATAGCGTAGAGGTCTTCCAATCCTAGACTGCCAATTACTTCTGTGCTCTCCCAGTCCCACACCTGCCCCTTGGTGTCTAGGCATGTTTTCTCCCTCTGGTGCTGTGAAAGCTCTTAACCTCCCCTTTTTTCTCTGAGGTGGCATGTAGGGCACCCTGAGAAGTTCATCAGTCCTCATGCCTAGGTCTGTATACAGAGAGAAGAGCTGCCTATCCCTCTTCTTTTTAAATTTCTCACAAGAAAGGAGGAGGGAGAGACTATGCTGAGCTGCTGGGTTCTCTGTTTTTTTCATCCTCCTTCCCTTGAGAAAATGGTATTGGCTGCTCCCTACTACTGCCAAAAAATTTCTTTGGGTCCTGGGAGCTGTACCTGCCAAAGACAGCAGTTGAGATTAGCTGTGCTTCTCCAGGAACCAACTAAGCAAGGCAACCAATAGGAAAGCCCTCCTTGGTAAAACTGAAAAATCACATGAGCAAAGATCTTCTTTCTCTCTCTCTCTCATTTTGCTTGTAGAAATCATAGAATCATAGAAACTGGAAGGGACCAAGAAAGATCATCAAATCCAGTCCCCTGGACTCCCAAATACCCTCTTAAACGATCCCTGACACGTGTTTGTTTAACCTGCTCTTAAAAACGCCCAATGATGAAAATTCCACAACCTGTCTAGGCAACTTATTCCAGTGATTAATCGCCCTGACAGTTAGAAATTTTTTTCCTAATGTCCAACCTAAACCTCCCTTGCCATAATTTATGTCCATTGCTTCAATTTTTCTCCCTCCTCCTCATAACAACCTCTTAGGTACTTGAAAACTGTTTTCATGTCCTCTGTCTCCTCTTTTCCAGACTAAACAAACCCAGCTCTTTCAATCTTCCCTCATAAGTCAGACCTTTAATAATTCGTGTTACTTTTCTCTGGACTTTCTCCAATTTGTCCACAACTTTTGAGAAACAAGTTGCCTAGATATGGCCAAAATCCTGTGGCTAGAAATACATTGTGAGAGTTGATAACACCCATTGCACCTAGTCTGCAAGGACATTAACCAATGATTCTTTTCTTTTACTGGCACTGTTTGCTAGACTGAGTGATGCTGTGTTTGGAACATCCAGTTGTGCACTGGGTTATCCTGAAATACCAGCATATGGTTATGACTTGCAGTTCGTGAAATGCCAGGTGGATGCCAGTGCCTGGTTATCTGTCTCTGGTCATTGGTAGCACATTCCTAGAAAACCTTATTCTGAAACATGCTTGATGAGAAAGGAGTTACTAGCAGGATAATGCTGTACTGTAGTGGATACTTTTTCAAAAAAACAGCAGATGAGTGCTCTGGTGCATGCAGTGCTATGACCGCTTGTAAGCGTCTTCTGGCAAACTTGAATTACCAGACCAGTGGGCCAGTTGGACTGTTAACATACAGAGGTAAAAGTTTATCATCACAAATATCGGTGTCATGGTAAAGATTGCAAACTACGTGTGATCCCATCAACAAGTTAGACTAGGCTAAATGTTATCATACAATTAAACATGAAGCAAGTAATCTGATATGTTTTATCAGCTCAATATATGGCATGTCTGTATGGTCTGATTTGTCATTTATGGTCCTTTCTTTTTCTGTGTTTTAAAGTGTATTTTTATGTTTATTTATTTCAAAAACAGCATGAGAGGAACTAAGAAATGTATAACACTCAGGTACCTTTAAAATTGCTGGAGAAAGACAAAGAAGGTTCTAACAATGGTTTGTTACAGAGCTCTCCCCAATTTCCCCACAGTTTCTAAAGATGTTTCTGTAATTCTTTTATTTTTATTTTATTGTAATTTGAATTTCACTGACCAAATTTTGGAGCTTCAGTGACCCTGGAGAATTCTATGATCTGGTCATGCATATCTTTGGGCCAGAGATCACCTGGAGTTCACTTGCAAAGAGGGAATCAGCCCTGAAATATAATTCTAGTGGAAGGCAGGCTTAGAAGCTGTACCTGACAGCTTCTGAGGGCGGCTTCTAATCTCCACGGGTTTTGTATTAGCATGAATACAAAAGGGTACGATTAGCTGATTAGCATACTAGGTGCAGGGCATAGTGCGTAATGGTATTTGGGGTTAGTCTGCTCATAAATCTATCAATATCTGTAATTCTACTAAGGGGAAATATGAAATACTGTCCTTGAGTGGACTGCTACTCTCTGTTTGTTTCAAATCTGTCTGGGTTAGTTAAGGGGTAAAAACTATCCTTAGTTAAAAAGAGGCTTCTAGGAAAGGCACACACCCCTGCAACAAACCATGCTGCCAAGTCTGCCTACATATCTGCATAATAGATACCTTCATAGGTCCTAATCAAGCCTGCTATTCCATCAAAGCCTCATTTATTTGCTGATCTACTAATATGATCTATGCTATCATGTGCCAGAAATACCCCAACACCTTATACATTGGATAAACAAGATGATCCTTGTGCAAAAGAATAAATGAACATAGAACTGATATCAGAAATCACAAAACAAAACAAAAATAGTTGCTGAGAACTTCCATCTTTCTAATCACTCAATAAATGATTTGTTAACAACAGTCATCAGAGATGTGATTGGGACATCAAGACTTCAAAGAGAAACAGCTGAACTTGAATTAATATGCAAATTAAATTCTGTGAAAGCAGCACTGAATCGAGACTTTGGGTTCTTTTCCCATTACAAAAGGTAATTTGACTTCAGGCTTCGAACCTAACAACTGCTTTGATTTGCTGTTACTGTATGACCTGATCCTAAGTTTTACACCCCCTTGCATTTATTTTCATTCCATTCTGTAAGTTCACCCATCTTTGAAGCATCTGACAAAGTGGGATTTTCTCCTGTGAAAGCTGATGTGAAAAATAAATCAGTTAGTCTTTAAGTGCCACATGGCTCCTTGGTTTTTTTGCAGGAAAGGCAACTGCACGTTTCAGCCTGAAAGAGTTGAAAAACAGGAGTGGGGGGTTTGCATTGTTTCAATGCTTGAGGCAGTTTGCCTCCTCCTCTATTGCTTCTCCTGTTCTTTGTTATGGAAGTAGTTATTAGCAGCTACTTAAAGACTAAAAGAGCTGAAATCATTGAGCTCACTAGAGGAAGAGAGTCTTTCTCTCTCTGAGCTGAAGAAGAGCAGTTCCTGGGTTCTATTCCCAGGGGGTTGGACTCGATGATCTCACGAGGTCCCTTCCAGCCCTATGATTTGATTTGATTTGATTTGATTTGATACACTGACCAATGGGTGGAGCTGGTAGATGGTGAGAGCAACCAGCAGCCAGCTGGGCAGCACAAGTGACTGGAGGGCAGAGCTGGCAGTGGATGAGAGTGGCAAGCTGGGTGACATGAGTGACTGGAGGGTGGAGCCAGCAGACACTGGGCAGAGCCAAGAAACAATTCTAGAGGATGTAGTGAGTGACTAGTAGATAGTGTCGGCAGACAGTTGGTGTGAAAGACACTCCCTATGTACCCTAGGGTTGGTTTGGAACCTAGTTAGCACTGATTCTCCAGATCAGTGCCAGTTTTGCTATTAAGTTTGTATGTTCTGTTATGTGGTATGGATTGTTGGGAACTTCGCTCAATGTTAATTTTTCTAGATTAGTGCTGGTGCTAATTGGTGCTGATTAGTATTGGTGCATGGGATACCTAAGGAATGTGATGAGGGTTCCGTTGAGTCCACCATAGACACGCATAGCTAAATGCAAGCTGCGTGGGCGGGTATCCCAGGAGGACACGGGAACCTACAATGCACTCTATGAGTTGAAACAAGCTGTGGAGGTTCTGTCAGTGCCGTCGGAGTTAAAGACTGCGGGCAACTTATAGAAGATAGTGACTGTGGAAGGCAAGTCCTCAAAGACTCCAACTGCCAAGACAGAGTTCCTGAAAAAGATGGCTGCTTTCCTGGAGAAGGAAAGGAAGACTATGGCTGATGTGCCAGACCTATTGGGCCTTAGTCCAGGTACTCCAACCAAGGGGACTGTCCCCACATCAGAAGTGTGAAAAAGCGTTCTAGAGAAGGTATTGGAAAAGGCTATGCAGCCCCACCACGACCCCGGCACCACTCGCAACTAATATTATTTTCTGGAAGTTCCACACCAATGCCTGGGGAGGAGACATTTGAACCCTGGTTGGAGCACACCTCTGAAATGCTGCAAGAGTGGGCCATGCCTGACATCGAGAAGTGAAGACACTTAATAGAAAGCCTACGGGGGCCAGCACTAGATGTGGTCCGCATCCTGAAGCTGGCCAACCCTGGGGTTAGTGTAAAGAACTGTCTAGAGGCCCTTACCAATACCTTTGGGAAAAATGAAAGTGCTGAGGATATTTATTGTAAACTCCTTAGCACACAACAGCAGGAAGGTGAGAAGGTGTCCAACTACATTCAAAGACTGGAAAAGATATTGCAAAAAGCTGTCTTAAGTGGATCAGTAGCTTCTGAGAAGATGGATCAGACCAGGTTGGTGCAGGTAGTGAGAGGGGTCCAATACCAGGACCTCATTCCACTTCACCTTTGGCTGAGGGAATGACAGGAAAACCCACCAGACTATTCCCAGCTAATTAAAGAGATCCGAAATGAAGAGCAAAGACAAGCTGCCCTCAGTCATGGGGAGAGTCAGCCCTGTAAGTCTGCAAGGTGAGCGTCTAGCAGACAGGCACAGGTGCTGATGGTCCATGGTAAAGAGGACTTGGCCCAACAAGTGAAAGCTCTAACGGAGCAGATGGCTGAGTTGCGAAGCTTCTGTCAGTCAGCAGGAACATATGGGCATGCAGAGACTTCAGCTGCCATGGTCCAGAAAACCACATGCAGAGATACCAGCCCAGTGGGCCAACAACTATTTTTCTGCTATCAGTGTAGCCAGGAGGGGCACATTGCAGCAAGATGCCAAAATGAAGAAAATCCTGAGCTGGTGTACCAAAAGCAGCAAGCTGCTCAAGAAACTGATGTAGAGTTTCAGAAGGGGACCGCTCACTGCTGGTTGCTCTTACCATCCACCAGCTCATCACCCCATTGCTGCTCCTCTTTCAGCTCAGAGAGAGAGAAGGACTCTCTCCGTCTAGTGTGCTCAGTGATTTCAGCGCTCTTAGTTTTTAATTAACTGCTAATAACTACTTCTATAACAAAAAACAGGAGAAACAAGAAAGGAGGAGGAGGCAAACTGCCTCAAGCATTGAAACAATACAACCCCCCCCCCTTTTTTTCAACTCTTTCAGGCTGAAACATGCAGTCACCTTTCCTACAAGCCTCTTTTTAACTAAGGGTAGTTTCTACCCCTTAACTAACCCAGACAGATTTGAAACAGAGAGTAGCAGTTCACACAAGGACAGTATTTCATATTTCCCCTTAGTAGAAGTACAGATACTGATAGATTTGTGCGCAGACTAACCCCAAATACCATTACCCACTATGCCCTGCACCCAGTATGCTAATACGCTAATTGTACCCTTTTGTGTTCATGCTAATATAAAACCCATGCAGATTAGAAGCTGCCCTCAGAAGCTGTTAGGCACAGCTTCTAAGCCTGCCTTACACTAACTAGTATGAGCTGTGAACTTGTTCCCTTTCTGTTATAGAGATGATGTTCCTACTTATGTCCTAATAGTGGTATAAACAATTGCATGGCCAATTTCTCTTCTCCCTGTGTGCCATCTGCAATTATTTAGATTTCATTCACTCTCACAGATGTAAGGTCACAATGTATCAGTGGGATATTTTGTACATGGTTTTCATTGCTTTTGTTGGAACACCTGCTTCCATTCAGTCATTTTCAAAGGAGGTGCCTGTATATTGCTAATTAGGTGGCAGATTCTAAGAATCTACTTAGGCTTGCAGGCTCTTCTGTGGAGACTTCCTGATATGCAGGGATTGTACTCTGCATAGAGAGGAAGAGGTATCTTTCTGTTGCCCTTTGAGTATGTGAATATCCTTTATAAAGAGCTAGGTGGAAACTCCAGCTGCTTAGTCAGACTTCTACTATTGGAGATGCTGCTCATGCTTGGTAGCATGTATGCTAGTATAAATGTATCCGTTTCTTTGTAATTGTACGTACTTTCTCAATGGCAGAGATCTGCTCTGTTCTGAAGTTCCAGACATGAAAGATAGTACAAAGAAAAGTGTCAGGTTTGTTCCTGAAATCTGGCTGGCACCTTCCTAGACACCATTTTGTCCCAGTGCACAGCAGTTGTGACACCCCAATGTTAGCTTTCAGCCAGCCTGAAGAAATGTCATCCTGCATCACACACTTAGCATTCCTTATGGAAGTAGAAAGTACCACAACTAAGTGGACTGTCTGTTATAACCTAAACATTTCTATTAGCCAGAACTGCCAGTAAAATGGAAGCACTGTCATCCTTAATATGTACCATTCTTTCCATGGCACTGCATTGACTTCACTCAGAGACTGATCCGAGATGTCAAGTTACAGAAACACATCATTTACTTTATTTGAAGCTCTCACTGTCTTTAAGACGAAACTGACAATATACACAACACAGTATAATTTCTCAGCCAACTCATGGCATCAATCTCTCACATAAACATACCAGTTCAAGGAATGTCGCATTTTTCCAATTTTTCAAGCTGAAACCATTATCATTTATTTGTTCAGTACTAAGACTCTCCTTGCTTTCTCCAGCAATGGAACTCTTTTAACCAAGAGAAACAGTTAAAAGTTGGGGAGAGCATGGACTTTGATATTCCAAATTTAAAGCTTTCCCTGGCTAAGTGTTTTTAGTCACAAATAAGGCATTTTAATTTTCTGTAGAATACATGGTAAAAGTGTCAATGTAACCCACATGCCTAAAACAGGCTATCTCTTTAGGAGACCTATTCAGGGTGGGTTACTGTTGCTGGGCAGATTAGCTGCTAGCAGTCAGAAGTTTCTGGAAACAGGGAGTGGTAGCATTTTTGAGGATGCTCCACAGGATTTCCTGGTGGCGTGGTCAGACCACGTGCGAGCAGTAGACTATGCAGACAGAGAAAGCAGCAGGCAGGAGCTGCAGTGAGAAGAGTCCATGGGTATGTCTACGTTAGGCAAAGTTAGTTTGAACTTGTTAGTTCAAACTAATAAGTTCGAGGTTAGTTTGAACTTCCCTTAGTTCGAACTTATCAAGGGTTAGTCCTGGTCTCCACTATTCTTAGTTCAAACTAACATTGGAACTAAGTGGTTAGTTTGAACTAACCAGTGTAGTTACTAGTTCAAATTAAGCATTCATTAGTTCAAACTAAGGAATTCCTTAGTTCAAACTAATGAAAGCCTGATGTAGACAGGTAAAAAGTTAGTTTGAATTAAGCCTTCTTAATTCGAACTAACTTGCTAGTGTATATATAGCCCATGTGCTCAGTGTTCATGAAAGAAGTTAAGCCAGGAGTGAACAGCAAGATGTTTTCTCCCTTTTATGGTGTCTTCTGCAGCAGAGTTTATGCACATGCTTATGGGACTCTGTAATAACCCTTGGGGAGGAAGGGGTTAACACTCTGGTCAGTGAGTCCCAGGACAGCCAATAGGAATGATGCAAAGGTTTTTTGAATTGTAACAGCAGCCTGGCCTGGGCCTGTTTGGATACAGCAGAGCTCCTGGAAGGATCAGAAGGAGGCCAGAGGAAGAATCCAGCAGCATCCTTACCAGAGATAAGTTAAGTGGTACTGACCAGGCGTGAGTAGAACAGGGAATGTTTATTTAGACGTGGTCAGGGTATTTTCTTTGTTTTTGGCTTGTTTTTTTTTTTGGATTCTCTGTGCTGAGCACATGTAACCCCACCCCCACCCCCACTACCCTGTAACTACCTAAGTTAATCCCCAGAGAAGCAACTCTCTGTGTTTATTATCTGTTCTTTTTGATTAAAGATTTTACCTTTTAAGTAAGTTCTGGTTCTGTGTCCTGAAAGGCAAGAGGTTTGTGTGCCCGTGCCTTAGACTGCACAGGCAGCTACTAGAGGGAACCCTGTTCCAGTTCCAGCTCATATTGCAGCTGGGGTCCAGTCACTTTCCTGAGAGAGGAATACAGAGGATCGCAAGTACCTCACAGGGAGGAATTCCCAAGTGCGCCTTCCTGGGTCTCAAGAGGTTTTTTTTGCATTTGGGTGGTGGCAGCGATACCACTCCAAGGCCAGGAATTGGAGGTCTTGGAGACTTTTAAGAACAGGCTTTAAGGCCAGGGGCTTTTAAGGCCTGTTGCAGGCCCCACCTTCTGCACTCAGAGTGCCAGAGTGGGGAAAAAGCCTTGACAGACTCAGAGCTGGTTAACCAGTAAGCTGACTAGATGGTGGTGGTCCCAGAGGAGAAAGAAAGGCCTCCATGACATTCTCCTAAAGATTCCTGCAGCCAGAGGAGAAGAGGATAGCTTCTTCTCTCCACTCAAGTCTTTGGACTTGAACAAAGACTAAAGGTGAGAGTTGGGTTAACTCCACCTGGATTTTGGGACTCTTAGGTATCTTTCTTATGGGATTTCTGTGAGGACTGTTCTGTTTAAATTCATTTTGTTATCTTAGGATAAGATTTATTAAGTTACAGGAGTAGTTAATAAAGTTCATAGCTATGTTTATTCCAAGTAGTATTTTATTTTAAGTAGTATTTCTGACCAATCTTTGCTGTGAGTCCTTTACAGACTGGATCCTGGGTTTCCAGCTGCTTCATTGAAGGGGTTGGGGTTTAATAATTTTTTTTTTGAGGCACTGGAGAAGGGCAATTAAATGTAGTCTAGCACGCCTGAAGGTTACATCAAGACGTGGAATCAGAATTTAGAGAACACACTCCTTCACGAGTCATACTCATTCCCGAGATGTATTTGTTATCCCATTTGAATAAATCTAAAAATTTAGCTCTTTTACTGGCCATATACTCACAAACCAAGTAGGAGCACTATAAAATCTACATATGCATGACATGGAAGCAATGTGGCCCAGACAATAGTACACTGAACTGCACCACTGAAGATGTGCATATTATTTCCAGCTCTGTCACTACCCTGCTGTGTTATCATGGGAGAGTTGCTTCACCTTTGTTCACTTCCACCCAATAGTCATTTCTATTCAGAATGAAGATCTTTATGACAGGGCCTATCTCTGTATGTATAATGGAGTCCATTCTCAGCCAGGCCTCTACGTGGTACTGAAACAGGAGTTAAAGTATAATTTGGTGGGCCCTGGAACTCACCGGCATGGGTGGGGCCCCCAATACCTGTTCCCAGAAACTACCCCCTGCCCAATACCCACCCCCAGAGACACCTCCCCAGGACAGACAGACAGACAGACACAGCCACCCGCAGACAGACAGACAAACAGACACACATACACAAAACCCCCAGTAGCTCCCCACAAAGCCCTTACCTCTGCCATTTGCAGGCTGCCTGACCAGCTGGAAGCTGCTTTCTGCCCACAAGCCGCTCTGGCCCTGCATGGGGGGGTGGGATTCACAAACTCACAGCCTGCTGCAGCTCTCTGTTGGCTGTGCTTAAGCAAGAGCAGGGTTTAAGGTGGAGCCACTGGAACTCTGTGGTCCAGATGCTTGTGCTATTTTTAGGGGGCCTTGGAACACAGCATTCCAGTGCCTTTGTCTATTTTTAGGGACCCCAGAACGCTGCCAGCCTAAAAATAGGTGGCCCCGGAACTGTGTTCCGGTGCCTTCCCCCTTACTTTAACCCCTGTACTGAAATACTCAAATGACATTTCAGAACTCCATTGATACTATTAGGTCAACTTCTGAGGTATCATCTCCAATAACAGTTTTGCCAAAAGCACCTGCTGACATATCCTGTAAATGATTACCTCACCTACTTAATTCACTGTCCCACAGACTAACACATCTCTGAAAGCTCGTCTTCTCTGAATTCTTGAACTTCCTTACTCCAGCATAGAGATTTAAAATTCTCAGTGAGCTAACAGACTTCTTGTCAGAGGAAAAACAATACGGAAAAGATCAAGTCCACTACAGACTCATGGGAATGTCTTTCATCTGATTCAAGGAATAAAACATTTTATTCTCCAAAAGTACTGTTAGGCTATGTCTACATACAAGGTTTTATTTCAAAATAAGTCATTCCAAAATGACTTAGTTCGAAATAAAACCTTTATTTCGAAACCGCTTATTTTGAACTAAAAAAAAACTTAGTTTGAAATAACAGAAAATCTGAAAGCAAAATAGCAGGTCCTATGTGTGGACTTGTTATTTTGCTTCAGGAGAGGGGCACCCTGGGAGGTGTGGCAACATGGCCCCTTGTGGGCCATGTTGCCACCAAGCAGGGCAGAGTGGGGGAGAGGGCTTGCCTATGACCCTGGGGGTGCCCCAAGCTGCTTGCCCTCTGGGCAAGCGGCTTGGGGAGCCGCAGCACCCTCAGGCTCTGCTGCCCAGGTTGAGGGAGCTGCAAGGGGCGCAGGGTGGCCACGGCCTGGGCAGCTCACCCTGCCGCCAGCTTTGGGGATGCGAGGTGAGCTGCCCGGGCTACAGCCACTCCACTGGGGCTGCCTTGTACACGCCCCTGCACCTCCCCTCAGCACCCTGGCTAGGGTGCTGGGGGGGGGGGCCTTACTCCCAGGGGGCTATGCACCCTGGGAGGAAGGTCACTTATATCGATATGCCAGGCATATTGATATAATAGAGCCACATGGGTTATTTCGAAACCACAGTTTCAAAATAACCAGTCATTTCGATATGATACTAGGTTTTATTATATTGAAATGACTTTCCTTATTTCGAAATAAGGAAGCTCCTTATTTCAAGATAAGAAAAACATCGTGTGGACATGGCAAGTTTTATTTTGAAACAACACCTGTTGTTTTGAAATAAAACTCTCGTGTGGACGCACCCTTAGTGTTTTGCGGACAAAGAATAGATGATTGCCTCATCAACAGGAAATACACCTTGAAATATGGCTTTGCTTCCACTTTCTCAGCACTCCTGTGTCAACTCCAGCTACTTTGTAAGGGTGCAAAGGAAGTGGCTGCCACTGCCAGTTTTAGAATTTCTCTCTGTCTGAATGGGGAATTCTCTTTTGAAGCCTGCTCCTATCCCAGTCATATCAGCACAGGGTTTGAAGCTGGGCACTGCTCCACTCAACCAACCTATAAGGGTATGTCCACACGTAGGTTTTAAATCAAAATAACACTGGTTATTTAATAAAAGCCCAGTGTGGCCAAGGAGATCTGTAGGTTAACTTAACCTTCCTTAGGTCGACTTAAAGCTCCAGCATAGACATACCCCTGAAGAAGAAGGATGGTTCAGTTCTCTGAGCTGAGAGGGAGCTGGGTTCAATTATTTCTTCTGCCATAGACTCCCTTTGTGCTCTTGGGCAAGTCTCCTTGGCTATGTCTACACTAGAGGCTTACGTTAACTTAGCAAAGCCAGGGCTATATTTAGAATTTATTAAGTCAACTTAAGCACTTGCTTAAGTCAACTTAACTCCTGCCCTGTAAGTTGACTTAAGCTTTTAAGTCGACTTTACAGGGCAGGAAGCCCTGGGCCTCCCCCCCCTGCCCTGCCCTGGTCCTGAACAGGCTCCTGGAGCTCAATCAGGCTCTGAGGGCTTGATCTCACTCCAGCTGCCAAGGCAAGAGTCTGGGAGCAGGATCCAGCTCCCAGCGCCTTGCAGCTGATGGCAGGATTGGGAGCTGCCTCCTGCCACCCACAGAGAGGAGCTGGGAGCTGGAAATGGCTCACAGCCCCGCACAGCAGGTGGCAGAGGCTTGGACTAAAGGGCTGGAAGCCCAGTTGTGCTCCCAGCCCTCAGCCACAGGTGGCAGGGGCTTGGAGCTGGCTCCTGTAGCTTGCAACAAGGAGCTGGGAGCCTGATCTGGTCCCCAGCAACTCGCTGCAGGCTGCGGGACCTAGGGGATGGCTCCTGCCCCCCACAGCAAGAGGTACGGAGCCCAAATTGTTGGAGCTCAGAGCCTGATCTGGCCCCAAGCCACTTGCTGCCATGGGGAGGCAGCTCCTAGTCTAGTCAATTTCCCTGGCTATGAGCCTGTGAAATTGACCAGGCTCAGAGCTGCCAGATTGGATTCCCAGGCCCTTGCCATGGGTGGCAGGAGCTGGCTCCCAGCCCCACAGCCTTTGGCAGAGGTCTAGGAGCTGAATCTGGCTCCCAGCCACTTGCCTGTGGCCCCCAGAGCTGGATTGGGCTCCAGGAGCCCAATCAGAACCAGAGGCAGGGCAGCACCAAGTATGTCTATACTGTATCCAGTACAAACATATCCTGAAGTCAACTTAACAAGGTCAATTTAAACTCAACCTTAACCTTGTTAAGTCAACTTCCAAGGCCCCCCCACAGTGTAGACAGAGCCTTAGACTCTGTACATCCCTTCCCCATCTGTGAAATGAAGATAGTATTCCTCTCCTGTCTCATAGAAGTATTGTAAAGAATGCAAAATGCTCTGACACCATGGTAAAAGAGGCCCTATGCGTATCATTGATAATAGCCTGGTGTTAAAGCTGGGGGCAGGGAAGCTATCCTGTTCTGTGCCAATCACATTATCCCTGATTTTTCTCCTGGTAAGTAACTAAGCAAATTTGCCAATATTAAATGGTATTGTTGATTTATTATTTTGGCTTTCAAAAACTTCAGAATGGCTCTTACTTTCCCTAAATCCTGCTGAATCAGGTGCTTTTCAGGAAGCATCCTACTTCCAAAGCTTGCCACAACTCTGATTGTTAGGTTGAAATGTCACAAAAGGGTCAGGGCTTCCTTTGGCAATGCTAAAAAATTCCTAGTTTCTGAACTTGTACTTTTCAATTGCTGTGCTTTTGTTTCCTCTTCTCTCTCAAACTCATGGTTAATTACACCCCAAAGACTGTCCAAGGTTGTACTACAAGTTTCAAATGTCAACCACCTTCCCTGAAGCTCTGTTCAAAAAATGGTGGCAAAATTTTTACCACAGAAAGTGTCTGCCTTTTATTTTCTCATAGCTTTGAAGTACCTGTAAAGATTCTGCTCAAATCAAACTTAAAAACAAATTGTGTCTTGAACCAGAGAAAATTTCAGCCACAAAGATGAATGTTACAGAAAGCTATAAAAACAGGGGGATATAATAGAAACTGCTATATCACCCTAATAACAGCATAGAGCAATAACAGCCCATGGCAATGTGGGAAAACTACTGGATATAACAGGTGTGGCCAAAATGTGGCTGAGGAGCAGCATGTGGCACTTAAATGAAAAAGTTTGGCTCGCAGAAGAACGTCAGCAAATCAATTTAGTAGGTAAAAGTATATGGCTATATGCCTCATTGTGGCTCTTGAAGGTTAATCAGCTTGCGTGGCTCTTGAGTTCCATAAGTTTGGCCACCCCAAAGTGAGTCACATGGTTCTCTTATATTGAAAGTGCCAAATAATTAAAAGATTAGCTATTTAAAACTGCAAGAGGTAGTGGATCTCACCCAAAGCATCTTACTAAGATAATAACAAACAAGATGCTTGTGACTTTATGGCACTTCGTATTAAACTTATCCAATCAGGAGTTACAATGTAATTACAATGGTATTATGTTCCAACTCTTTCTTGCATGTCAGAGTTGAAAAGCAGATCTGCCTGCCTGTGTTTTTAACTTGCTTGTAAGTGGTACAATTTCCTTCCTTAATGAAGTCTCAGGACTCTGAGTTTCTAATTTAGGGATGGGATAAAGTGAGTTATGATGTCACTTTCAGTCACTGGAGAACTCTTCTAATGTGTACTCACCCCTCGCTATTGTTTGTCTTGTGAATACACTACTTCCTTAACAATGCCCCTTGCAGCTAATTTGCAACTACAAAGAGTAAACATCAACTTCTGAAATCTTTTAATAGAGCCCCATGCAACTTAATTATCCATTATTGGCACTTGTTTTCTAAAGCTGATTAGTCTGAGGAAATTAAACTTTGCATGAGTAAGGTCTCTGGTGACGATAAGATGGACAATTTCTCATTTCAAAGTGGAATGAAAGGGACATATGTGGGTCATATAGCTCATCCCTCCTTTTGCGGGAAGGATTTCCTTCTACATTAAAATTTCTCCTATTTAAACTTCTACCAAAATGTTCACTGCAGTTGTAACTTAAACTTCAGGTTCACCTTAGGAATGAATGAACCAGCTCAAAAACCCTAAACTGGATCAGAACCTCTTCAAAGTTTGAAAAAGTTTAAAAAGTTCACTCACTTCTGTGGGTCTCTTGCCTTCACTGAACTCCATCCTGGTGGCATAACAAGCCTTTGATCTCTGAGGCTATGTCTACATCTGGAAACCTTAGTTCGGACTTGCTAGTCCAAACTAAGAAGTTCAAGCTTAGTTCAAACTAACCGTGGGTTAGTCTGAACTAACTGCAAGCCGGTTAGTTTGAACTAACAATGTGTTCTAGTTAGAACTAATGCTTAGTTTGAACTCGAACATGTGGTTAGTTCAAACTAACCACTTAGTTCTAATTTAAATTCAAACCAAGAATTAGTCCACGTCTTGCACGCACCTAGTTTGAACTAAAGTTCAAACTAATCACATAAATCTGGACTAACTCCCAGTACTTACAAGTTCAAACTATGCTTTCCTTAGTCTGAATTAAGAAATTTCTTAGTTCAGACTAGGGAAAGCCTAGTATAGCCATGGGCTAAATTAATCCAGACTAAGCTTCCTTGGTCTGGACTAATTTGCCCATGCAGACATAGCCTGAGATAGGTGGTATCCTCAAATTTTTGTGTCCAAAGCTTTCCATAAGGTCTGAGGATAATGCATTCTGAACTCTGAGACTAGTGTACCCTAGCCCAAGTGAAAGAATTTGGGCTAGATTAATCCCTACTACAGCTTCATTGACATCAATTGGGTTACGTGAGGGATGAATTTGGTAGACCCTGATTCTCCACTAAATCTTTGCACCCACTTTGCACGATGTAAATGACTATTACATAGACTATTACAATCCAGGTACCTGACCAAAATATAACAGAGAGCAGAACATGTGGTAAAGGGTTATGGTCCTCGATGAACTATTGAAGGGGAGAATGTATGTGGGATGAGTGGTGGGAGGGTCATGGAAGGGTTTATATAGATATATGTATAGACATAGATAGACATAGTAATAAATATAGATATAAAATTGGAATTGGTGTGATATACAAGAAAAGAAAGGACTGGCAAAGAGAAGGGCAAGGTGACCAACATGGAGTGAAGAAGGGAGATACCAAAAAGCTGGGGTTTGCCTAAACCCTAAGACTTGAAGTTCAGCATCATTCATTTGTATTGATGACAATAGATCTTTATTATTTTTTACTAGGGAAGTTTTGAACAATAGTTGATTACAGATAATGTACATTCCCTATGGACATCAAATGCCACGAGTCCTCAGCCTTCCTCCTAACTTGGGGGTAGTCAACCCAAAAGAAAAGAAGAGCCATTTTAAAAATTCCTTCAATTACCAAGTGTTTTGAGAGCCACAATGGGTGTAGCCTCCTGGTGGGGGCATAGGATGAGCTGAACCAAGACTCCTGCGGCAGGGTCCCCTGGTGGAGTGAGCCTCCTGCAGGGTCTGCTGGCAGCAGGGGAGGCCTGGATCCAGGCATGGGCTGTCTGCAGGGTCTCCCAGTGGTGGGGATGATGCTTAGGACCTGGAGCTGCAAGGGAGCAGTCAAAGAGCTGTATGTGGCTCTGGAGCCATGGGTTGCAGACCACTGTCCTAACGCATTAATATGCTGTCAGGATGGGGAGGAGAGCTAGAGTTTTGAAGGCAGCCTATTGCTCCTTTGGGGTCTAATCTAAGGCTATGTCTACATCTGCCAAATTTAGTACGGACTTGCTAGTCTGAACTAAGAAGTTCGAGGTTAGTTTGAACTAACTGCAAGCCAGTTAGTTCAAACTAATCACACTTTCTAGTTCTTAGTTTGAACTAGAACACCAGGTTAGTTTGAACTAACTGACTTAGTTCAAGCTCCTTAAGTCTCGGCTGGACTTAGTTCAAATTGAAGTTTGAACTAAGGAGGTTAGTCCAGACTTAGGGCTGGTACTAACTAGTTCAGACTAAGCATTACCTAGTTTGAACTAAGACATTTCTTAGTTTGAACTAGGGAATGGCTAGCATAGCCATGGACTAAATTGAACTAAGCCTCCTTAGTATGGACTAATTTGCCAGTGTAGACATAGCCTAAAGGTCTTCGAAGAAAATAGGGGTGAAAATAGGAACCTTGGGTCAGGTCCCAAGCTGGCAGCATAGAGCATTACTGCACTGTCACACCCTGTCCAAAAACTACTCAGTCACCTTTTGGATTAAGGGCAACCATATTGTTTATAAAGGGTTAATAATAAGAGATAGATGTTAATACATAACATGAAAAGAAGATGATTCTAAACATGTTCAAAAAGATGTTTGATAATCAACTCATCTACAGTCCCCTAGCTGCATATAACCATCTGTAACAGCTACTGATGATGCATGTAACCTGATAATACCACCTATTAATCATTTATTTATGCTTTAGAAATGTATCCTCAATATTGTGTCACAAAAACTCTTAACTGCTCAAGATCTTACTACTTCATCTGGATTATTATCTTCTGTCCATGAAACAAGGTATGTTAGGTATGAGACCAGATGTACAAAGGACAGAGAGGAAAATTTAGAAAAATCTCAGTGGATTTAAAGTCACAGACATAACCCCCCCCCCCCCCGACTATCAAGCTCTGATACCGGGAGTTTCCAGGGCTGGAAGTAAGTTTTGGACCCCCCATGTCACTGGGATTTCACCACCGAGCAATCTCCTAGTTTTAGACCTGATGGGCCACGGATCTCTGACCTTCAATTTATCACTGGGTCAATACCAAATAATACTTGCCCTGACCTAGGGTAATTTTGAGGGGAAATTTCCTCCTAAGGAGAATGTGGAAAACTTTCCTCTGGCATACTGTTGGTTTGGTTTTTTCACGTGTGAAACTCCTCCGGGTTTCAGAAAGTTTGAAGCTCTTTGAGAGGATGGAGATAGCCCAGTAGGAAGAATGAAGATAAGTTGTGTGATGAATAGTCAAGTTTTGGGGTGCCATGCCAGGCCAGTGAGAAGTTGTATCACTCACTGCCTTTCAACACTGTGAGCCTTAAAATGCTCTGGTGTTTTAGATCCCTTCTTTGGTTGCTTCCAGCCAGCAGACAAGTATGCACTGAGTATCTGTGTGATAAACAGCCTGGATTAGCAACTCTGACTCCAACAGCCGCTTGTTACACCACAGCCACATTCTGGTCTCCAGCTACCTTGGTTACTACTAGCCAAATGATCCCACATATGCCTAATCTTGAATTTCTCTAAAACTATCTGCTCTGAAATGTCCTCTCCTGGATTACTCAGAGAAATAATGAAGTTCTTTTGGTTGCTTAGAAAGACAATAACACATTATTGTATCATGAGATGGCAATGCCACATTATTACATATGACTGTAATGCAGGGGTAGACAAAATTGGCTCACAGCTAGGCACCAGCAATTTTACTTTTGGTTGCCAGAAGGTGGTCTTCCATTACATTTCTTCAGTGGAACTAGGCAACAGGCCATGGTGACCAGAAACATAGATTTGTTGAGGCTTGCTGTAATGTACCAGCTTATTAAATTAACTAGAGTTGGCAATCACTTCAGTTACAGCACTGGGCTGGTTTAGGTTAAAATAAAACCAGATAATTTAGAAAGGGACATAAACTAAGTACAGTCAAATAAAAGAATTAAATATTGAAATGGTCATAAAGAAATAAAAGTGAAAAACATGCATCTAAAAGACTAAAATTTAGTCTAGCTAGGCACAGTCTTTGTTTAAGATGGTTTCTCTCATCAGTCAGTCTTTGTCCAGCATGGCTGACTGTCTGTAAGTCAGGACCTCCCACATAAAAACAGAGTCCTGTTTCCCTTGACCTCTTGAGAGAAAGATAACAAAGGGTTCTTTGTCCCTCTTTTTTGTAGTCCAGGGAATCTTTTAAATTAATTCTTATGAAGGTTAGCTCCCCTCGAAAAAAATAAAAGCTCACTCAAGCTCTGAGGAAGGAGACATGGGCTATGTCCACAACTAGGTGGTTAAATTGATTTCAGTTAGATTGATTTAACAGGTCCACACAAAAAAAAACCCAAATCGAACTAGCATGTCCATACACAGGACTTGCTAGTTAGATTTGGGACAGGGGCACCCTGGGGGGGTGTAGAAACATGGTCCTCCTGGCAGGTTCATGTTGCCACCCAATCCCCTGCCTGGCTCTTCTGGGAAGCAGGGGGGTATGCCGGCTTCCCTGCCCACACCACACTGCACTGCAACTGCTGGGAAGCCGGGGGTCATGCCAGCTTCCCTGCCTGTGCTGCCTGGCCAGCTGATCCCCCACCACTGGCCCAGTCAGCTGGAGGTGGGGGTGGGCCCCCCTGCAGCCTCCTGCACCTCTCCTCCCACCCTGGCCAGGGTCCTGATTGGCACGTTGGCCAGGGTGCTGGGGGGGGACTTCCTTCCAAGGTACCATGCAGGGTTATCTTGAAATCAGTTTTGCGAGAACCCTCATTTTGATATAAAACTAGGTTTTATTACATCAAAATGATTTTCCTTATTTCAAAATAAGGGAGCTCCTTGTTTCAAAATAAGGAAACATCATGTAGACCTAAGCATTTTTAAATTGAAATAATGAGTGTTATTTTAATTTAAAACCTACGTGTGGACATACCCATGGAGGCTGGTAATGAAGGAGGTTCCATGCTGGTTTCTTTCTATACTGTTGTTTGTTGGCTTGCAGATCGGTCTGTTCATGCCTCCTCCAATGCAAATGAATGGCCACTTGACATACGATTGCCAGTTGACTCTGATGCCTCCTGGCTGGAGGAACTGGCTGATCCTTTGTCAGGGAGAAATCTATTTACTATCTCTCCACTCGTGTTCAATAAACACATTTCAGTTACATATTTTCTTCAATCCCTTGGGCATTTACTATATAAACCCCATGTAAGAATGTTAATGATTGGTGTGTTATTAGTTTTCCAATGATACCTCACAAGATGCATATTGGACATGACATTAAAGACCTGGGGTTGACTGAATGGGCAGGGGACCTGCAGCTCACTAGCGAGCCCCTTCTCCTTTTGCATTGAGATGTTGTTAGGATCACATTCACTATCTATTTCACATACATGGAGATGTCAGTTCCATATCTGGATAGTACATATTTCTCCTGCAGCTTTCACTGCATCACCTGCTCACTAAGCCACCTGTCCCACTTTACATCCACAGTGGGGATAAACTGCAGGAACATATAACAAGATATGGACAAAAGTAATTTGGAAACAAATATCCATGGATAATGCTTGTGGGCAAAGGGCTTTTATCCTTTGTGATGAACACATTCAATCGTCCAACTTGCAATTTCAGGTCTTTGAGCTTTGCATAAAAAAATTAACTATTTTTTAAAAAGATTCAATGTCTTTTCTTCACTCTCACTATAGCTTAAATATTACTAATGGGATCTTGTTCAAATTTTCAGCAGTGGATAGAATTGAAGGGGTCCAGAGAAGTGTGAGAATGATCAGGGGCCTTGAAAAACTCACACAGAGATGCTGAAAAGACTGGGAATTTTTATATTAATAAGGAAAATTCATATAGGGGACAAGATGATAAAAGTAAATTAAACAATGAATGGTCTAGAGATCAGGAAGGTTTATTGTCTCTCTCCTGTAACACAGGAACAAAAGGAATTTCAGTGATGCCGAAAGGTGGCAAATTCAAAATTGACAAAAGATCTTCCCTCCAACTCAGTGGGTGTGTTCACACAGCAGTCTTATTTCGAAACAACAGACGTTGTTTTGAAATAAGAAAGGCCATGTTCACACGATGCACCATTGTTTCAAAACAACTTAAACCCCACGTGGGGACAAAACAACGTTGTTTCGAAACGATTGTTTCAAAACAATGCCGTCTGAACGTGTTGTTTCGAAACAACTGTGACTCGTTTCAAAATAACTGTTGTCTTAACTTGCTATTTCGATTCCTGCTTTTTTCCTTAATTCGAATTAACAAACTGTTAATTCAAATTAACTTATTTTGAAATAAGGCATTATTTCGATACAACTTGTATCGAAACAACTTGTATTGAAATAATCCCCTGTGTGTGAACATAGCCAGTGTGTAATTAGATCGTAGAACTCATTGCCACAGGAAGTCATTGGGCCAAAAACATGGCAAGGCTCAGAGGGATCAGATTTATATATGAACAACACAAATATCTAGAGTTCTAGGCAAAGATAAAAGTTTTGGAACCTTTGTACAGCCTCATATTTCAAGTCTCAAATCAATCTCCAATTAGTAGAGATTAGAATAAAGCCTTCATTTAGGATGGGCAGATTATTCCACCTATGCTCACTGGGGTTTCTCACACCTTCCTCTGAAACATCTGCTGCTGGCCCCTGTCAGAGTCAGGGAACTGGATTAGAAGGGTCACTAACCTGACCCAGGTTGACAATTCCTATGAAAGTCCAAAAGGGAAATTTCTGCCATTTCCTGAGCAACCGAAAACAGGAAGCCTACATCTCTGCTTTCTAGCACCTTGTAGATTTAACTACACCTGACTAAAATGATAACTTGGTATACCAAGATTTTATCCCCACTTCAGCCTCTCCATAGATCAGTGGTTCTCAACTACTAAGTCGGGACACATTACTGCGTTGCTACACAGCAATAAGTGTGTCATGGAGAGCCTGGGAGAAGGCTGGATTCAGCCTTGGAGGGGTGGGCTGGTGTGTCCTGTAGCGTCACAAGACGCCACCTAGCATATCACAACCCACAAAAGGTTGAGAACCACAGCCGTAAATGACTACACAAAGGCACTAGGTTTGAAGCAAACTCCAAATCTGTTACAGAGAATCCCTTATGTGAGCATAGGACTGACCTGTGTGTGCTGAAAGAGTAGCGATGGACACCCCATCCAAAGATAAATTTTCACACATAGATCCAGGGACACAATCCATCACATATTTTGCTTCTCTTATAGCATGCACAGATCTGCTAAAACTTTCCTGGTGGGGCTTTTTCTCTAAATGAACAGAACTCCTCGTTTTATACATTCCTTACTATTTATCACAACATCAAAAATAATAATTGTCTAGTCACAGCATGCATCCCTGAGACATTGCTGTGAACAGTATATGTCCCAGGGGTCCCGGACACATGGTTAAATACTACTTTCGGAGGCAAACCAAAGGAGTCCAGGAAAAAACAACTCTTTTGTTTACTGGTAAGTCATGCAGTGTTAGATATTGGTATAAGCTAGAATTTCTTTCATTTACTGTATTGTGTGCAAATGATAATTTTTGGGTTGTGCTCATGTTTGCTTCTGGACTTGTTCTTCGCAAGAGCTCCTTGTATGATTATAGAATACACCTTATTTGGGCAGCAGGAAAATTGCAATCTAAAGCCAATATCAGAAATGGTGTTTTAATCAATAAGTGAAGTCTGGCAAGCCTTTCCATGCTACTTTTCTTTCTATGGTCTCTGTACTCAAAACAGTGTATAGGTTGGATGCTGCCACTCTTACTCACATTTCGTAATATAATCTGTGACTAGCCTGACTGGAAATCGATGTGACCAACTGAGGAGCAAGTTGTCACTCCATGCGAATAAGGGCAGCAGAATCTGACATTCTGTCACTAAATTTGAAGCCATTTTAAACTTTTTAACTGACTTGTCAGATGGTGACCCGGATAACAAGAGAATACTAATCCTGACTCTAGGCTGTTCCCATGGAAGTCCTATGTAAAAGGCCATTGCTTAGTATTAACTGGTTATTCTGTGGGCAGTTCCAGCACCAAGATGGTATGGTAGCTGGCTCATAGTAGCACCCAAAAATGTGTTGTGCATCTGATAAATCATCCAGTCCAGGCTTGCAATGCTTCATTATCTCTTGGTTCTGGAGCTGGCAAATCACAAATAAAACAGTTACAAAAAAAGAAAGTCTTGTAAAGTCTGGGGTCAGGCACATTGCTAGTGTGGCGCTAATGTGACGCCCACTGTACCAGATCAGAGACTAAATCAGGGGTCAGCAACCCCTGACATGGGTGCCAACAGTGGCACACAAAGTGATTTGGAGTGGCATGCAGCACGCTCTGCCAAAAGTGCAACTCCTACCCCAGAAAAGCAAGCGACAGTGCCTCCGGCACCCCATGGTTCCAAGGTATGCCATGGAAAGAAGCTGCTTGAATCTGCAACGACTTCTTTCCAAGGCATGCCTGAGGATCCCTGTTCCAGGTAGGCCATTGAGAGGAGCTGCTCTGGGTGCCTTCTTTCCAGGGTGTGCTTGGGGACTCATCCCTGGGCATGCTGCACAGAGGAGTCGCTCCAGGCAGCTTCTTTCTTTGGCATGCCTGGAAACAGAACCCCCCCCCCCAACACTTCAACTGTGGAAGCCACTGAATTTTCAGGCAGCAGCCACTTTCTTTGGCAGAGGGGGCTATCAGCACTGACTGAGGGTCAGGGAGGAGGGGCTGGCAGAGACGAAGTGGGATTTTCTCCCATGAAAGCTCATGCAAAAAATAAATGTTAGTCTTTAAGTGCCACACGACTCCTTGTTTTTCTTGCTGGACTAAACTAACATGGCTATCCCTATGGAAATTGACAGGAAAAGGTTGCCATCCCTGGACTAAATTGAGGAGTTCTGTGTCACTCTGGCTCTTTGCACCAGCACTAATTACAAGGGAATTTTGCTCAAGTTCCTTTAACCTAATCAGAGCACCTTAGAATGAATCCTTCCTTCATTGGATAGTTACATACGTTAGACCCTCCTGCACTGACAAAAGAGACCTCTGTTGTTAACAGGGTAACTTAGGGCAGATCTACACTCACATCACCGCAGTTGTGCTGTAGTGAATCAGTGAAACCACAACTATGCCAAAGGGTGAGTTTCTCTCATCAGCATAGTTAATTCATGTTTATGAAAGGTGGTAGCTATGCTGATGAGAGAAACTGACCTTTTGTCTCTGCACTGTCTATACCAGTGGTTCCCAACCAGTGTGCCATGGCACACTGGTGTGCTGCAGCAACACCCAAAGTGCGCTGCGAGCATCCTTGAGAGCTGGAGTTAAAGTTTCCTCCTGGGCTGTGCATGACTGGGAAAAGGCAGGGGTTAAAGTAAGGGGGAAGGCACCAGAAAATAGTTCCAAGGTCCCCTATTTTTAGGCAGGCAGTGTTTAGGCCCCCCTAAAAATAGAAGAAGGCAGTAGAACGCAGAGTTCCAGGTGTCCCCCTAAAAATAGTACAAGCAGCCAGAAGGCAGAGTTCATGTGGCTCCACCTTAAGCCCGGCTCCACCTTAAGCCCAGCCAGCAGAGAGCTGTGGGAGGCTGGGAGTTTGAGAATCTCCCCTTACAGGGTGGAGCAGCTCATGTTAGCCAGCTGACAAATAGCTCAGGTAAGGGTTTGGGGGGGCGCGGGCTGCTGGGGGTTGTGTGGGGCATGTGTGTGTGTAGCAGACATGGGTGGCGGTGGATGTGTAGCTGGGGTTGTGGGGTGGCTGCTTGGTTGGGTGGGTGTGTAGCGGGGGGTTGGAGGCCTAGTTCTGACCCCTGCAGTGATGGGAGGGTCCATCACAAGCAACAGGGGGCTGGGGAAGGCAAGGATGGGACCCACTTGGGGGGAGGGAGAGCAGGGGGTGAGGATTTGCCCTGGGTGGCAGGGAGCCACTGTGGAGAAGGGGGAAGTGGGTGCTGCGCCATGCTCCCCTGCCCTACCTTCCCACTCCCCAGGTTCCCCCTGCCCCCCCCCCATGAAGCCACTCTTGTTCTCCCTTCACCTCTCCTCTCTTGCCACCCTTGTGCTGTTCCCCACATGGCTGCCCTTGTCCTCTTTTGCCACCCCTGCCCTGCTCTGCTCCCCACACTCACTCCTGCCACTGCACACGACTCCTGACCTCCCATGCTTTGCCACCCCGGCTCTGCTACCCCTACTACCTCACATAGCAGCACTTTCAAAACACTGTGCCATGGTTCATGAACATTCATAAGTAATTTAAGTTACTTTGACTATTCATGAGTTTTTTAATGGTGGTGTGCCTCGAAAAATTTGAAGGTATCAAGGTGTGCCACAGCAGAGAAAAGGTTGGGAACCACTGGTCTACACCAAGGTTTAGCTCAAAGTAACTGCAGTGCTCAGGGGTGTGAATTTCTCCGAACCATCCCCTCCAAGTGTCATATATATACCGATGTGTACATTTATATGGTAGACCTGGCCTAACAGTAAAAATAGCTGCTTACTTTTGCTTCCAGGGATTGTGAGATAACACAGAACATTTCCACGTATCAGGCCAGGTCTCCTTTCATAAGCCTTAAGGGCAGGCATTCTTCCATTTATTCCCTGCTCTCCTGATGAAGTCCAATAGGACTGAAATGCAGAAGCAGCAGGATTGTGCAAGATTCAGATTTATTGTACATCCATTGCTGGCTTCTCCATGTCCTCCATCTCTCTCATTTTCTGTCTCACAAGAGAAATTATCCTTCCCTTGCTCATCCTGCACCTATTCAAGTCAATGAAGGTTTTTGCCAATGACTTTGAGGAAATAGAATGAAACCCATGGTTTTTAATTGTCTCCAACTCCATGTTGCATTAGAGGACTCTCTCTTTACAGAAGTGTAAATCATTGCTAGCTATTTTAATTGCCCTTCTCACTGTACTCAGGAACTACTTTTTTCACTAACAGTGATCTATTGTTACTTCGGTATTTGAGAGCATTGGGGGTGAAAATGGTACACTAACTGCCATCTAATGTAAAATTTCCACAGTAGTTCCTCTAAAAATATCTTACGCCCTTGATTGCTTTCATTGACGCTAAATAATGTATCATTTACAGCAACATAAAGCTTCAGTTCTTATTTACATTAACTTTGCAATCAGATTGAAATGTCAGATCCTGGATTTCATTTATGTATACACAGAAAGAAAGAAAGAAAGAAAGAAAGAAAGAAAGAAAGAAAGAATATCCTATGCATCAGTGCTGGTTTGCATGGTTTAACTTTAACTGAAATTCTCTCTCAAATAAATATCCAGATGGATCTTATTAAGATAGTATATGAAAAGAATATCTACACAAAACTGATGTAAAGGAACAATTTCTTAATTAAAGAAGTGAAGGTTGAAACGGTAACAAACAGTCAGACCATACTGTGGTGGATGGAAGTACCAGTAACCTATTTATAGGGTAAAAAAGGATGCTTAAAAAATTCTGAGTTGAGATTTAACTTAAAGAAATACAAGTCATGTACACATCTGAAATACACAGTCATGGCACCCAAATACTCATAACTTTGTCCTTTAGGGTCACCATGGTGGTGGGAGGATTTTTAAAATAGTTTAATTAGCATTAGACTTCAAATACTAAAATGCTGTAATCATAGTGTTATTGCTTGTCATCACTACAGAGCAGAGTTAAAGTAGTTTGGGTGTCCTAACTAGGCTTTCACATGTCTGGATTTAAGTTTAACCTTAACTCTGAATTTTCTGGGTTTATACTGGTTGTCTCTCAGATATATCTTATCCTAAATTTATAGACATGTGCTGTCAACTTTAACTCCTTCTTATCAGACATTCGCTATTGTCTGGGAAATAAGCATGCATTACTAACCACAGCAACCACGAACAAGGAGTCCTGTGCCAGTAGGATTTTCTCCCACAAAAGCTCATGCAATAAATACAACTGTTAGCCTTTAAAAGGGCCAAAGGACTCCTTGTTTGTTTTGCTGAACTAGACTAATACATCTACCCCTTTGGGACATAGCAACCACAATTCTCTTCCCCTCACCCTCCTATTGACTGCCTTTATTTGTAATGTTTTGCCCATGCTTAGACTGTAAGCTCTAGAGAATAAGGACCACATTTCTTATACATTCTGTACACTCTAGTTAATGTATTAACAACATAAAAAACAGCTCAAAGGAGAAAATGCCAGTTTTATCCAGCAGAAGTTTTCACCCCTAACCTGGAAGGTTCTTTAGAAAGACAAGGTGGTGTTCATAGACTATTCTCATTGGTTGCACAATGACTTTTTTTCACATCCTTTTCCTTGGCAGATATAAAAACCAACCAAAACACTGCGTAAATGGGAAACCAAACACTGATAACAGAATTCATTTTCCTGGGCTTTTCAAACCACCCCAATCTTCAGGTTTTATTCTTCCTCGTGTTCTTGGTCATCTACACAGTAACCTTCCTGGGGAACACATTGATCTTAATCCTGACAAGGTCTGATCCAACTCTTCAGACACCTATGTATTTTTTCCTTGGTAATTTGTCCTTCTTAGATATCTGCTACACATCTGCCACAGTACCAGTCATGCTGGTAAACTTCTTCCAGAGCAGGAAAACTATCTCATACGCCGGGTGCATTGCACAACTGTTTTTCCTCATTACTTGTGCTGGCACAGAGTGCGTCCTGTTGGCTGTCATGGCTTATGACCGATATGTGGCTATCTGCAGTCCATTGAATTACTCAAGCGTTATGAGCAAGAGACTTTGTGTGCGGCTGGCAGGGTTTTCATGGCTGTGTGGCTTGGTGAATTCCCTGGTGCACACTCTCCTTGCATCAGCCCTAGTCATATGCAAGTCCAACCAACTCACCAACTTTTTCTGTGATGTCCCATTGTTGCTGAAGCTCTCTTGCTCAGAGACCTATGTCAATGAAGCTGTGCTTCATTTGGCTAGCGCTGTGATTGGACTGAGCCCCTGTCTGTTCACTGTGGTCTCCTATGGCCACATCATTCATGCCATCCTGAAGATCCCCTCAGCCCAGGGCAGATTCAAAGCTTTCTCCACCTGCACCTCACACCTGATTGTGGTTGTCATATTTTACGGCACCTCCAATTTCAACTATAATCGACCCAGCTCAGGCTACTCTTTGGACATAGACACCTTGGTTTCATCATTGTATTGTATTGTGACCCCCATGTTAAACCCAATTATCTACAGTCTAAGAAATAAAGAGGTAAAGTATGCTTTGAAAAAAATGGGCAGAAAACATTTTGTTTCAGTAGGCGAGTCCAGAGGAAGGGAGTGGGCACATCAATAACTTTAGCAAAGAAGGGTAGCTGCTGTATAAAACATGTATCAGGGTATCATAATCAGGGTTTGTTGAACATTGTAGAGCTGAAGGATTTTTCTGAATCACAAACCACTTTGTGCGGACAGCGGTTAACAATCAAACAGATTTGCGTTTCCTACTAATTCTTATTACCCATGAAGCCCGTGACTGAGATAAGGGTCCCAATGTCTGTACAGTGGTTGGCACAGTGTGAGCTACAGGCACTGTCTCAAAGAGTTTACAGTCTAAGGCCACAGATACTACAAATTACTCCATTTTGGAGGACCTGTGCACCTTCAGGGAACCCCCCTGTGTGCACAGAGGTATGCCGCTGCAAAATAACTTGTGGGATCAGGGCACCAGACCAGACAGAGGAAGGAAGCATGCTCCCAATCTTACAGGTGGGGAACTGAAACACAGAGATCAAGAGATCTGACCCTGAAATACAGAGATCAAGAGATCAGACCCAGATCACCTGGGAGGGCTCTGGCAGAAATCAGTTGCCTGAATGCCAGGATCCTGTCCTATCTTTCTCCTCAATGTCTCTTTAATCTTGTTGAGAGCTACTGTATAGAGATAACCCTACTGTATAGGGGCCCACTCCCTTGTGAAGGACAAATGGCGGTCAGGACCCAATAGCATCTGCTGCAAAGTCATCAAAGAGAAATTGGTGCAGTTGCAAAGAGTATCCAAACTGCAATGATTTCTGGCCAGCTGATACACTAAAGATCTAAGCATATCTTCAAAACAGAATAGATGTTTTTAGCCTTCCATACACGCTTCCACCCTATTTTAAAAGCTGGGTTTCCTCAAAGAACAGCATCTGCCTGTAGCTGTGAATCCAGAATGGTATTAAGCTCCATCATCTTCTACTGAATTTAGTGAGAATTGCAAGGCCTCTCTCTTGTCTGGACTTAGTCACAAGTGAAGGAATTAAGTTTCTGAACTTGGTCCAAATCTGCCCAAATGCATCTGGTGCTGAGAAAAGAGGAAGCGTGAGGAGCAGGTTTTGGGACTGGGAAATCTGACTGCTCTCCTGGAAGCTGGATGGGTGCATTTCAGAAAGGCAATCTGATCTTCCTGCCAAGGTGTCCAGTAACCTACTGCTTGTACAATCAGCTAAGTATAGGAGGGCAAGATGTACCCATAAAGCAGATGAGAGATGTTTTTTGGCAGATGGACAGTAAGACCTAACCATGTCCTGAATCATAGGTTATTTTACTGGATATGAATGCTGTCTTGCACATGTGAGAGCTGGCTGGATATATACAGAGACATTAGAGCTCAGTGGAAATTTCACAGCCTAATTTTGCATTGTGGGATATTTGTTTGCACTGTACTGCCAGTGTGCACAAGCACTGAAGCAAATGTAAACAGCTGAGTATTACCCCAATGTAGCAGGACCCTTGGGCACTGTGGAGCCATGCTGGTGGCTCCTATCTCACCCTTCCTCACTGCTGTGACACAAGGGATGGTTTTTGCCTCACTCATTCCACGCTGTTAACTGGCCCCTTGGATCGGTTGGCATTAGCCTGCTCTGTCATGCTGCAATATTAGGCCGATGTATGCACTAACAGGTGCAAAGAAGGCCCCCTGTTCTCTGCTTGTATGCTAAACTAGGCGAACAGAAGCTAAGGGAGTATTGGTGCAGTCCAAGAGTAGATGCATGGGTCACAGGAGAACTCTCTCACATCACCTTAAAATAATGTCTTCCTGCTATTCAAGGACCAGACCTTTTGATATCCCAACCAGCCAAAGGTGGACAAAGTGAGGAAAAGGCTCAGGTTGGCAGTGCATCTTCCAGTGCAAGTAAAATGACTCCTCATTTCTCAAACAACATTAATTCCTTCCCCAAACTTTGTAACAAGCTTACCTTGCTTTTCTGCCCCCTCTTCACCTCCACGCTCCCCCTGGCATCCCACCCTGCTATTTACTATGTGTCTCAGTCTCCTTCCCCTATATTCCTACTCCTTGGGCCTTTGACACCACCACTCTCTGCAGAGCTGATATTTCACAGGGAGTGTGTAGCTATCGCTGGGGTGGGAAGAAAGGTTCCCCAGTGCTTGGATTTGGTAAACAGAGACAGCTAAGCAGCAATGTGGTGATTCCCTAGCACAGAAGGCAGTGGAATCCAAAACAGTGGCTCAGCTAGAGATATCGAGGAGCTGCCTGGAAAACAAGGAACAGCCAGGAATTCCCATGATTTTCCAAGCGGTGTCTCATCAAGAACCTGTCCTCAGACTGTGTCTGACATCTCATCCTACTCAGAGGAACGAACCGTGAGCACTTGGGCCAGGTCTGCATTCATACTCTGGCTTCTCTCACACTGCTGTAAATGGGCCTCTGTGAATAACGACCTGTGACAAAGGAATTATGTGTTTTGAAAAGCTCAGCGCTTACATACGCTACATGGTTTGGGGAAAGGAAGGAGCATTTTTCCCTCTCAGTGCTGTTCTTTTGATCTTTGTGCTAGTGCTCTCAGCAGCTCAGTTTCTGGTGTAGCTGTGACAGCCTATTAGCTTGAATTTAGTGAATTTAGTGTTGGCGAAAGATTGCTGCCTGACAGTCAGGGGAGTCGCTGGCTGGGGGAGGGACCCAGGGCACTGGCCCAGGCCCCACCCCCCAGCCTGCAGGCCCCGGCCCCTGGCCAGGGATAGGGCCAGGCGCCGCCACGCCGTCATGGGCGGCCAGGCCCTGCATCCCCAGCTGGGGAGAGGGCCGCCATGGCCACTGGTGGCCAGGCCCCGGATCCCCAGCTGGGGATGGGGCCACTGCAGCCGCCGGTGGCCAGGCCCCAGATCCCCAGCCGGGGACAGGGCCACTGTGGCCGTGGGTGGCCGGGCCCTGGATCTCCGGCCTGATTAGGCTGGAGATCTGGGGCACTGGCGCTGGGGTTTGGGGCACGTGCCCCAGAGTGCCCAGTACTAGCAACGCCCCTGCTGACAGTCCTGGATATTCAAACCTATTGAAGCCTCAAGCTGCTTGGAGAGGAAAGGGGTCAAGCAAGAAGCTGTGCTCCCCATCCAGTTTTCATGGCAGGGAGATGAATCTTGTACAGAATACAATTTCCTACCTGCCTCAAAAAGGCATCATGCTTTGCTTGTGTTGAAAGCTGGCCCCAGCTCTGCAGCTCCTGCTACATGGAAGAGCCTTCCAGACATCTCTCCTGCTCAGTGGTTTCCTACCGACTCTCTGAAATCAGTAAGGAAGCCAGCTCTTAGCTCTTGCCCATCCCATGCCATTCTCTATCTCTTTGCTCCATGGTGTATAAAGGGCCTATGTGTAATGCCATTATCCAGCCATGCCCATGGATGCAGGTCTTTTCATTTGCTGCATACTGCTCCAGACTCTGTTTTAGTAACAAAATAAAAACATCAGGATGATAAATGCTGAAGCCTAGAAAGTAATTGATTTTTGACAGTTGTGTTAATACGTGCAGAGGTCACTAGGGACGGAAGTAGAATACTAGAAGTGACCCAGTCTACACACATGATCCATCATGCATTCAGAAGAATTCAAATGAGTAATATCAGACAATCTTTGGTCCTTTTCACAGCTGTGGTTGAGGTTGCCTGGCTGGACGTTCACCAGGAGGCTATGTTTGAGTGATACATTTCTATCCAATGCATCTGAGCAGCAACCAGGCCATTTCTAGCCTTTCAGGCTCACTCCTGTGGTGTAGATGCCTTGTCTGGTATGTGGTAATGCTTTTCAGAGGCGGGAACCTGCAGTACAGCTGCCCTAGGTTATGAGGCCAGGGCTGACCTCCTCCATTCTCCCCACACCCAGTAGTTTACCACAACACAGCGTTCCCCAAAGTGGCTTCCACCACCCCCAGGGAGAACTCTGGTGTATAATTTGTCTATTTGAGGATGCGTGACAGTTAAAGCAATGAACTCTGAGGTTTTGCAAAGTAACATAAATCCACCTTATTCCTAGAGAGAACATGTGGGGGACTTACAGCTCTATACCAGAACCACAAAACCTGTGGAGAAAAACACTGCCTGAAGGGTTCTCACTGTTCTGAAGGCCTTCAGGCTTTTAGACCAGTGGTTCTCAACCACTGGTTTGGGACATATTACTGTGTCACCACACAATGGTAAGTGTGCTCATAAGAGCCAGGAAAATAGCTGGATTTTGCCTGCAGTGGGTGGGCTGGTGTGTCCAACAACATGCCACTAAGTGTGCACAACATGCAAAAGGTTGAGAACCAGTTTTAGACTGTCCTAACAGTCTTTGGCTCAACCTTCAGGTCCTCCTTTGTCCCTGAAACAAGCTCTCCGTGGTTTGCTCAGATCTGTAGTTGCTTCCAGACCAAGAGTGTGATGACATGTGAATCTGTCAGTTTCTGACAGGGACTGTGCCCATTCACACTGAAGACTACCATTACACACCATCTTCATATCTATCAGCACTCACAAGCTGCACGTAGTAGACCTGTAATACTTCTGCCAAGGCAAGCTGTCAGAACAAGGTCTGGGTTCTATATCTAGGAGGTTCCCAATAATGTAACACCACCAACCAGCTCGAGCCCCCACCCAGATTTCTGGGAAATCCTGCACTGTTCCCTGGGCACCCCAAAGGGGTAAGGCTTCCCCACTCGCAAGCATGAGTCTGAGTGTAGTAAACAGAACTTTTAATTGTAGTAAAAGAGTGTAAAAGGCCAAATAACAGAAATCAGCACTGATCTAGCAAATCAGTACAAAGCAAAGTTCCCAACAGCTCACACCGCATAACAGAACATACAAGACTTAATGGCAAAACTGGCACTGATCTGGGGAATCAGTGCTAACTAGGCTCCCAACCAACCCTCGGGTACATAGGGAGTGTCTCTCACACCAGCTGTCTCCCTGTGCCAACTACCATCACTCACTCCATCCAATAGCATTGTCCCTTGGCTCCGCCTGCTGTCCACCAGCTACGCCCACCAGTCGCTCATGCCACCGAGCTCACCGCTGGCCACTCTCACTGTCCACCCACTGGTCGCTCACATCACCCAGCTCTCCACTGGCCGCTCTCACCATCCGCTGGCTGCACCCACCAGTCGCTCACTTCACCCTCTTCATCTCTGGCCACTCTCACTGTCTGCCAGCTCCACCCACTGTCCGCTGGCTCTGCCCACCAGTCACTCATACCACCCAGCTCACCACTGACTACCCTCATCATCCACCAGCTCTACCCACTGGCTGCTCACACCACCTAGCTCACTGCTTATGCTACACCCAGCTTGCTGCTCCTTTTTAGTAACTCCAACTCAGAGTTTGTCTCTCTTCCTAGTGATACCAGTTCTTAAACCCTAAGCAGCTACTTTCTTTAACACAACAAAAGAGACCTCAAAAAAGCCCAGCCAGCTCTATTATTTGACAGAAGAGATAGATAGGTAAGGCAAATCATCTCCAGTATTACTCTAGAAAGAAACATGCTAACCCCCATCCCTGGCTGAAAACTTTTCCAGGCTAAAATAGCCAGTGGCCCCTCTTACAGATATATTTTTATCTAAGGGTAGCTTTTACCCCTTAACTAACCCAAACAGATTTGAAACAAGCAGAGAATAGCATATCACCAAAGACAGTATTTCATATTTCCCTTCAGTAGAATTACAGATATTGACAGATTTGTGATCAGATTAACCCCAAATACCATTACCCACAATGCCCTGCACTGAGTATGCTAATACCTAATTGTGCTCTTTGTATTCATGCTAATACAGGACCCATGCCCCCCTTCAGAAGCTGTTAAGCACAACTTCTAAGCCTGCCTTACAGACCATTTCCCCAAACTGTTAGTCTTCATCTCTCCCCAGTTATAAATGACAACCATCTATGATACTGGAGTGATCTTCCATATCTGAGCAGTAGGAAAGTTAGTGGAGCTTCTTTTTCAGAAGGCTAGTTTTTGCAACACTTAGGCATATGCTTAACTTCACAGACAAGTGATTGTACTGGAGTTAACAGGTCTACTTCTGAGCAGAGAGCTAAGCACATGCATAAATGCTCACACAGGATTGAGAACCTTTAGGAGGAAACTTGAATTCTTGTCCTCAATCTCTGGACTCCAAAGATAAAAGGACCTTTTGAATCACCTATACTATCTGGAGGAGAAGAGGTTCCTAGAATGGACAGGCAAATGTTTTGGTGGCTTGGGGATTAAAGTATTTGAACAGGGAATGGGAGATCCAGCTGTGTGGCTTTCATGCAAGTCATCTAATCTCATTCTGTTTCTTCAATGTCTCCACCTGAATGGAAGGTGTTGCATGGAAAATACATGGAGATGTGTTAATTGGAAGTGTTGCATGGTAAAACTTAATTGAAGGTGTTGCATGGAAAACACATGGAGATCCTTAGATGGGAAGACTAGAGAACAACAGAATTCCTACCTTGTCTGCAATTTAGATTCCTCTATGTCCAATGAGCAACTTCAGAAAGGATTTCTCCAGTTCCCATCACCTGGACAGCAGAAAAGAACCTGCCCATTTTCTGTCATTCCCTTAATGAGTCAAGAGATTGCTTAGGCTCATCTTTTCTGCAGAAGAAGGGACCCCACCATCACCATATTATATGAAAGTATTTCTAAACTTTGTCTGGGTATATATGGCCCTCATCACTGCAGTATCTGAGCATCCTGTAATCACCCATGGACCTTATCCTAAAACTGGGAGGCATTATCCCAATCTCACAGAAGGGGGGAACAGAGGCACGGGGCAGACCAAGTGACAAATCCAAGATCACACAGGACATCCCTCACCAAGTTTGAAAATTAACTCAGGTCTTCCAAGTCCCTTTCCAGTGCCCTACCATGACGTTATCCTTCTTCCCTATCCCACTCCATATGACGTGCCTCCTCACCTATATAGCAAAAGTGATGTTCCAGTTTCCACAGCATTACTCTTGGGACAGGGCAGGTTTTGTGAAGAGTTCATACGGTTTCCATTACCACCTTCTGAGTTTCACAAATCAGTTCTTAACCACCATCTGCCTAACTATCATCAGGCTGTGGCTCACTGTCTGCATCGTGGAAGAGGTGAGTTTTGATAAGGGATTTGGAGGATAAGGTGGTGGCTCTCCAAACCTTGACTGGGAGCATTTTCCACTTGGAAATGATAGCACAGGAGAAAACACTTCCTATGGAACTGGGCAATGAGGCAGGCATTGCTGCAGAATGGTTGAGTTATAATATTTAGCAATGAATAAAATGTTTTTTGAAAATGGGCATTTCATTGGTACCCATCACTGTAGGCATGAAGAACAAGAGGTAGTTTTACCTGCCCAGATGACACAGCAAGTATGGTAGAGCTAACAACTGGATTAGGGTGACAGTATAATAGAGGTGTTTTCTTTTGGTTTTTAAGGGAAGCAACCCATCATAACATTAAAGTTATTTCACTTATTTTGGAAATTCTTCTTATTTGCACTAGAGGGCAACACAGGCTAGTTATAAGGAAGCTGGCAGAAAAAAACAGCTTATGAGCTGAATACCTAAATGGCTATTTTCTTAGGAACAGTGTGACTGGGCATTGGAGAGTGAGGCTTACTCATATTTTGAAGCCCATATTTCTATTCCAGTACAAATCAAGCCCTCAGAAGCTGACCATATTAAACTGTGTTTTCTTATTGCCTCCTGTCTATTTTCTTAGTTTCTTTCCTCTCTCATTTTTGTCTTTATTCTGTTCTTGCTGTCCTCTGCCCGCCTGTCAGGTTCCTTCTGTCTCCCTCTGTCATATGTCTGTATCAGAGCATGTTTTTCTCACAGTCACGCAGCCCTCCCTCTGTGCAGCTCCCTCCATGAAATGGAGCTGAACAATTCCACAAGAACAGCTTTTTTCTTCTTCTTTTTTTTAATGCCATATGCCGAGATACCACTTCTCTTATGGTATGTTGAACTCATTCATGCTGGAAACACTCTGACAATGGCAGCATTGTGGCGTTTCTGCCAATTCTTCTATGGATCAGAATGGAATTAGAGATCGAATAATAACAAAAACCTGATATTTGGTTGCATGAATATTTTCTCAACCTGAGTCAAATTTAGGCTGCTCCTGCTTTGATCCAGCCAAGATGTACTGTCCTGAAAGTAACACATTAATCTTTCAAGAAGGTCATCCATCCATGTGCTACCGGTGAGCCAGGGCTGAATTGGGCTGGGTAACACTAGGTCATCGACCTGCCTCCACCCCCTTTTATTAGGCTTCCATCTTCTGCATAATCTACCTTTATTGTTAATTATTATTATTCATCTCAGTGTCACCTTTTCAAGGATGTTGTCAGCTCTAAGGGCTAGAGATTTAGCTTTAATAATAATAATAATAATAATAATAATAATAATAATAATAATAATAATA
>ML682018.1:10504423-10608579 GCA_007922195.1 Podocnemis expansa | reverse complement strand
TAATAATAATAATAATAATAATAATAATAATAATAATAATAATAATAGCATCTAAATCTCTAGCCCTTAGAGTTGACAACATCCTTGAAAAGGTGACACTGAGCTGAACTGGTGCAGTAAGTAGAGTCTGACTGCATTTGTAGGGAGCCTGAGGTGACAGTGGCTCTGAGGGGACCTGCCCATGAGCTACTCCACTCCTCTCAATGGTGTGTTCTCCCAGCTGACCCAAGGTGCTGCTGAACTGTCAACAGTGTTACCTACTTCACTGCTGTCAAAGTGTGTCCAAAAAGCAGGTGGGTCACAAATCTGCATAGCCCACCATGAGCAGACTTATTTAAGTGGGTGGTGCCTGGGAGATGCCACCAGTTTTTCCCTAGCTCACCCATGGAGACAAAAGATTAGATGGAGTAATCAAAGCTGTAGGAGTGAATCTGAGCCCTGTAAAAAGGAAGTTGATCCAGGAGGCCAACAGGACATCCAAGCTCTGGAGCAATGGCAAATGGCTCTGCTCCAGTTGTGGGTATAGGACAAGGGAGCTTCTTCTTTGGCTACTCCTTCTTCTGTAAGAGGCAGTCTGCAGACTCAGTCAAAAGACCACTGCAAAAGTTATGCTTGGGTCATGTTTTCAAGCTACAAGGGCTAGAAAAAATTACAATAGATGACTCCAGTGTCATTTCATGACTCTTTCCAGAGCTGAGGCTATCAGCATATGTCAGCTGGGCCTATGTCTCTCTCTGGCCTACTCATGCATATATCTGAACCCCTCTGAATGAGAGCCCAGCCAGAGGGTGCCAGCACAACCCATTGGACTATGTTTTGAATAGGTCCCCAATCTGTGGTGAATGGTTTCATTCTGGCATTTCAAGTGGGTGAAGGTTGGCTTGCAGACAGAGCTGGGTAGTATACAACCAAACTCTTTCTCTCCACTCATCAAATCCTCCCTGTAACTAGGGCTAGATTTCTAATTAGACACAGTAGGCACGTGCTGAGGGGCACCTAAAGAGTGGCAGATTACCACACAGGTCAGGGGAGCCCTGGCTATTTTGGGAGCCCTGCTTGAGCACTGGAACTCTGGCCCTGTCACCCACTTCTCCTCCCCTCTGCTGGGCTCCACTGCCCTGCTCCTCCTGCCCCAGCCCCTAGCCTGACTGGAAGCCAGAATCCAGGGGTGAGCATATTTCTTCCCACCCAAAGCTGGTGGAGCCTGTCAGCCCAGCCTCTCTGCTCGCACCACCATCTTCTCATGTGAAGCTGCCAGCCCTGCTCCACTCCATCGTTCCCTTCATGTAGAAGATCAGCTGCAGGCAGGGGTGGGAGTGCTGAAGTTGCTGTGCGTAGGGACATGTAAGCTGTAAATCTGACCCTGTCCGTAATAAAATCAGAGGATTGGATCTGGTTAAAAGCAGAGGCTCAGGTGCTGGTTCTTTGGCTTCTATTCTGTACTGACTAGCTGAGAGACTTGCTCAAAGTCCCACAGTCTCCCTGCCTCAGTTTCCATATTTGCAAATGGATAATGCCTATCTTACACAGCTATCATGAGGCTTAACTAACTCTTATAGCATGTCTTAGAATATAGCGTCATATCCAATAAAGTTATATTATTTAGTCTGTGTTTTGTCTCTAAGTCCAGCTATCTCTTTGCATTTGTTCCTAAATGCAGATTCTACTTCTGTCTGGGCTAGTGTTATGGATCACAATGTAAGCAGTCTTGCCTAGTGGTCAGAGCAGACATCCAGGTTGGAGAATGAAGCCAGGGTCAGCACCAGGTTCAACTGCCAATTACCAGAGCCAGGGGTCAAGCCAGAGTCAGGGTCAGATGCTGGAGGCCAGGGTCGGAATCAGGACTGCAAGCAATGACTGGAGGCAAGGCAGGAACTGGACATGAGGCAAGGGTCAAGCTCGGTGCTGGAGCACAGTGGAAACAGGCATGAAGGCAGGACGGAGGCAGAAGCAGAGCAGGAGGAATCGGAAATTGGGTTGGACGCAGGAGGGAACAAAAGCAATATCCAATACACCCACAATAGGAAATCAACTTTTTGCCTGAACAAATCTCCTGTGCCACCTCTTGGCTTAAATAGATTTGCTGAAACAGCAAATCAGTAGCACTGAGCCATCCCCCAGCTAGTGCTCCCATTGGTGGTACAATGGTTGAGGCTGTACTGCTAGCTTCTTGATCCACCAGGTTCCAGCAGATGTTGAGTAGAAGGCAGGAATAATGCAGCAGCTGTTTGGGGACTCCCAGGCCTGCATTCAAGACCTAGGACATCACAGGAAGAGCTATTCTACAAAATAATTACCAGCCAAAATTCTTGACATCAGCTGTTGCTGGTGTGTTTATATCTTTTGCTCTCTTGCACAGACTTGAGCATGACTGTCTCTTTAGAATGATATATTCCTGATCAGTATCTTGCAGTTTTTAGCTATTTTGATTATGGTCTGGTGAAATTTTGTCACTGAAACAAGCTAATTCAGCTGAGACCAGGAAGGAAGCTAGCCTTACACATTTTTAAGGGCATTGGGAGGTATCCTGAGGAATATGGACCAGCAGTTCTGACTTTGGTTAAGTTTGGTTTGCTAGCAGCTGAATTGACTGGAAACAGTAAAATAAAACACCTTAGTGAAAATGATATCAGAGGGGCAAACCTGCAGTCTCTTGAGTTTATTGGATTTCCTTAAGGTACAATCCAGTTATCATTTATTAACTATTTTTAAGAATGTGTATTTGGACTTTCAAGAAACCTTCTTAAAATAAAAACAACTAGAGTCCTGTGGCAACTTAAAGCAGCCTTAAAGACTAACAAACTTCTTCACACATAAGGGTTCATGGGCTCCAACCCACTTCATGTTCATGCATCTTCATGCTCAGGCATCTGACAAAAGTGTGTTGAAGTCCATGAAAGCTTATGCCCAAAGAAATTTATTAGCTTTTAAGGTGTCACAGGACTCATGTTCTTTTTGCTGTACACCGACTAATACAGCTACCCCTCTGGAACTTGTCTTTCATAAAATAATTTGTAAAATGCTATTAAAGAAATGAAGTTGTCACAAGGAAGGACACAATGGATTAGAAACTGATGATAGTACTGAAAACACCAAGCATTCAGAATCATGACACAGGCCCCCAAAATCATGAGAATTATCATTTCTGAGCTTACAGTTCAGTTTATTTGCTTTTTAGTGCTTTTATAACTTTTGGAGTTCATTTGGGTCAAGATATGCTTTTCTCCCAACGATAACGGCTAGAAACTTTCACTTAAACAGAAAAAAGTCTCACAAAATACAATGATTCCAAGCCTTTGGGCTTTAAGACAGTGCATGCCATGCCCCAGTGTCTGAATCTAAACTGCTGCTTTGATTTGCTGTAACTGTCTGAGCTGGTCTGTCCTATGGTTTACACTTCCCTGCATTTTTTTTGCTCTCATTTTGTAAGTTCCCCATCTTCAAAGCGTCTGACAAAATGAGATTTTCTCCCACAAAAGCTCATGTGATAAATAAATCTGTTTGTCTTTAAAAGTGCCACAGGACTCCTTGCTTGTTTTGCTGGACTAGACTTCCATGGCTAGCCCTTTGGAACTTGCAAATATTGTGAGACACAACAGTTGTTGCCAACTTCCATGATTTTCAGTTAGAACGAAGACAAGGAATAAATCATCAGTTTCTGAATGAAGTCAATAGTAGGATGCCATTGCATCACAAACAAGCATTGATGGTCTGGAGCTTGATTTATTTACTATTTGAAGAAGAGGGAGAACAGTAATGTGGCAAACTTGCAAATGGCAAAAGTTAGTTTAGGCAAAGCAACCAGGAACTACAGAAGTACTAGGGACTGGAAGCATTAGCACAGATTAAAGTAAATGTAAATAAAGTGCAAGTGACGCACATTGGAAGGAACAAATTTGAATTACTTGTACGCATTGATGCATGCTAAATGAACTGATCTCAGAAACAAGATCTAAACGTCATTGAAGACAGCTTAGTGGAAATATCTGCTCAATGTGCAGTGATGGTACAAGCAAACAAAATGATAGGCTATAGTAAGAACAGAATATAGAATGATAGTCAGTATATTATTACTATTATGTAATGTGATGAAACAGTTTCATTTTGAGAACAGAGCTCAATTCTGATCACCCCATCTCTGAAAGGATATAGCAAAAACAGAGAGTCTAGAAAAGGGCTAAAAAATTAGAAGCATAATAGAATTCACTATGAGGAAAGCTTTAAAAGTTTGGGACTGCACAGTTAGGGAACTGGAAAAATAAGAGATGACATGCTTTAGCAGAAAATGAAAAGGGTAGAGCAGGTAGATTGGGAGCTCCTATTCGATTTTTCAAGAAACTAGAACAAGAAGAGACCCAACAAAATTAAGAGGCAACATTTAGCTGATAAGTTCTTTATTGGATATGGCACTTTGAGATCTGAAGCAGAGTGTTGTATAAGATCTGGGTGTTATAAGACAATTAACCTGTGGAACTCATTGTGACTAATCATGGAGACTCACGCACCTGTTAAACATTTAACAGGAGTAGATGAGGATAATGAGAACATCCACAGTTATTAGATGTGATATAAAGTTATAAAGGCTATACACTCTCCTGTATAAGGAAATTAAGCACAATAAGCTAGGAAGAAATTTCCCTTATGTGTGGTGTATCTGTGTCCTCCCTCACTCTACCAAAAATTTGCCCATTACAGAGGTTCTTGGACTTCCTTGGAAGTATCTGATATGAGCCACGGTTGAGAAGAGGGGACTGAATTAGATGGACTGTTGGTGATCTAGTGTGTCATTGTCTTTTGTCCTGTCCTATGTTCTTCAATTTTAAGATGAGGAACTCCTGGAGACTAATCTCTGCTCTGATTCTTATCTTGCTCTGTGTGTGACCTTGGGTAGGCTTAAGTCACTTGAATGCTTTTAAGTCATTGATTTCCAGTGATACTCAGGCTCCTAAGTCACATATGATATGATTTGCAACAGCACAGATGTCTAAACTGCACAGATAGGAAAGGGGAAACCATAAAACTCTTAGGCTATGTCTACACTAGGAAATGTTAGTTTGAACTTGTTAATTTGAACTAATAACTTTGAGTTTAATTCAAACTAAAACTCAAACATTAGTTCAAATTAACAGAGTGGAATAATTTGACTTAACATTAAATCGAATTAGTCCACTTTGTCAATTCAAGCTAACTGCTGTTAATTCAAACCTATTAAATTCGAACTAAGGTAATCCTAGTCTACACCATCCTTGGTTCAAACTAAGGATCAAACGAAGGGCTTAGTTTGACCTAACCGGCAGGTCTTACTAATTCAAACTAAGCTTTTCTTAGTTCGAATTGAGGAATTCCTTAATTTGACCTAATGAAAGCCTAGTGCAGACAGGTACTAAGTTAGTTCGAATTAAGCCTCCTTAATTCAAACTAACTTGCAAGTATAGACATACCCCTACAGAATTAATCAGCACTCTTTACCTTCCATCTAAAACCCTACCAGATATTAGCATGACCCTTTGACTGTTTTTCAAACCCTGTTCTTGTTAGTTTACATTTTTGAATACCAAATAGCAGGGCTGTAACTAGCGATATTGGTGCCTGGGGCATACAGCCCCAAAAGCGCCTCCCCCACACCTGGGCCCTGATCCGGGGCCCATCCATCCCCCTTCCCCGGCATCCAGAGCCGGGCAGGAGGTTCCCTACCCCGCTGCGGCCAGAGAGCCAGGGAGGTAACCCCTACCCCTGCCACAGCCAGAGAGCCGCGGGGAACCCCTTCCCCTGCTGTGGCCAGAGACCTGGGGCCGCAGAGGCGTCACTGGCACTGGCACCCGGGGCACCTGCCCCGAATCCCAGTGCCAGTGCCTCGGATCTCCAGCCCAATTGGGCTGGAGATCCAGGGCCCAGCCTCTGGTGGCCGCGGCAGCCCCATCCCCAGCCGGGGATCCAGGGCCTGGCTGCCTGCGGTAGCGGTGGCCCCAGACCTGGCTGGGGATCTGGGGCCCGGCTGCCCATGATGGGGAACCTGGGCCCCCCCTGTCCCCGGCCAGAGATGAGGGACCCTGCTGCCTGCAGCCACTTCCAGCCCCGTCCCCAGCCGGGATGCGGGTCCTAGCCGCCCGTGGCAGCATGGCAGCTTTTGGCCCTGTCCCCGGGCAGGGGGCGGGGTCTGCGGGCCAGGGGCGGGGCCTGTGCCTGTGCCTCTAGTCCCTCCCCGTGCCAGTGACACCCCTGGCTGGGGGGGAACCGCTTCCCCTCCTGTGGCTGGAGCCGGGCAGGGCTTCCCTTTCCCTGCCGCAGTTGAAGCCAGGCTGGGAGCCCCTTCCCCCACCACGGTTGTAGCCAGGCAGGGTTTCCCTTTCCCCGCCGCAGCCAGCACCAGGTGGGGAGCCCTTTCCCCTGCTGTGGCTGTAGGGGAGCTGGGTGGGGAGCACCTTTCCTGGCTCCTTGAGGAATGTGACTTTAAGGCACATTCCTCTTCGGGGCTGGGAAAGGGTCTGGGGCCTTTTCAAATTGGTGCCCGGGGCATTGTCCCTTTCACCCCGCCGTAGCTATGGCCCTGCTGAGTAGCCACTTGTTCCTCGCTTGTTTTCCAGGTAAATTTAGATCATATCTGACTCTTTGGTGGTACTCCCAGCAGTGCCATCTGCAATTCTGTATTGTTTGTTACATACTCCAAAATATCCACAGTTGCCTCCTTCCTAAAATTTCCTGAAGAAGGATTGACTATGGCTGAGTGATGGTTGGCAGATTATTAATCAATGTTGTACCAATAAGAAGGCATTAATAATCCTCTTCACCAACAGTGCTGGATACAGCCTACTGACTCTTACCATCCATGAGATGCACGGGTCCAGTGGTACAGATTCCTCCCTGTGGCTCGCACAATCTCTGAATGAGACTCAGACAGGGAGTGTGGTGCCTTTGCTCTTTCTTGGTCTGGCATTGTTTTCTGTGTACCAGAGAAACACTCCTGACTCTGATCAGTCTTTTCTGCAAAACAAGGAGAAGCATTCAGTTAGTTGTTACTTGTAGCCTCTGGGTGCTACTTCAGTACAGTCATGGCCCCTTTGTGCTTAATACAGTACAAACGTATGCAAGGGCCAGTCTACCTGGCATAGTCTCAATCCACTGTGCACAAGACAGCATAGTGTGGATATAGGCACTCAAGTCACCAGGCACAAGACAGCGTAGTGTAGATTTAGGCACAAGTAGTATGAGCCAACATGGACGCAACCCCTGGATTTGTACTCAGCTCACTCTGAAGTCCATGTTGTGCCATTTTCTCTTCTATTATTACCTGCACTAGCTGGATTCAAGCTAGCCTGTGCACAGCTTTTGTTATGACAACACCCCAAAGAGGAGGGCCCTGTTAGATTGAATTTACAGTCTAAGTAAACCTGGGTTAATCATTTGGCCACCTAGTAGGAGCAATCTCACTGATGCTGTGGCGGAGAAAAAAAGGCTTGCATTGTGGCTGCTGTGTAGACTATAAGCACCTAATTCTGCAAACAATTATAGCTCTGCTACCACTAAGGCCAAGTATGACTTTTTGGAAGATGACTGTTCTAAAGACTCTAAAATCTACGTTTCACCTCAGATTGTCTTACAATATACCATGGGCGTATGGGGTAGTGGTAGTAGTCCACATGAGGGTTTATTTGAGCTAGGTGTTCCTGAGGTACAGCTCCTTCAGAAAACTCATGTGATTACAAATGGACTTTGATTTACCTTTACAAGTATTGTGAAGGAAATGAGCATCATTAAATAGAGGGAAGATGAAAGACTAGTGAACAATTAAAAGGAATGGTAAAATGATCATGCGCTTCACCCATTTCCTAAACAATGAGACTGACTGTGAATGAAGGAAAGCAAATCACTGGGTCATTTAGTCAAGCGGTACACAGTCACCCTAACATGAACTGCTCATCAGATTTGAAGAGTCTTGTAATTTTTTTGGGTGCAGTGCTAGGCCAAAGAGGGGATCAGAGCAGTTTTGGGGAGTGTTAGCATCGTGCGCTGGGATTTTGGGGGTGTAAAGATGTCAGGTGGACACTGTCCTTTTGCCAACCTTATGGCTGTGTCTGGCACAGCTACTGAGGGTCACCACACACCAGACAATGATCCCTGCTAGTGTAAGGAATTATTCTGATGCTGTTTTTGAACACCCAGTTCAGAGCAAAGAAGAGGATTTCGAGAACTGCCATTTTTCTGTGAACCCTCTGTGAATAAGGGGTCTTTGTTCTCTGAGAGCTCAGAAGCACTGACGGAGCAGAACCATAGGGGAAGAAAGCTGGAAACTTTCCCGTCCCAAGACATTTACTGGGTGCTGGGAGGGAAAGGAAGTAGAGTCATCTGTGCCCCCCACCATGCACACTAAAAATGCCCTCCAGAGCTGCTTCAGTAGGCCAAGGGAGGGAACTCAAAGGTTTTGCTTCCCTCTACAGCTCCCTGACCAGGGGAAGAACCCCAGCATGCCCCTCTTTTCCGTGCTACCTCTAGCAGTGGGTAAAGAACTTCATGTTTACCTTCCCCCTACTGCTGCTTTTAGAGGAAAAGGGGAACTCAGTACCATGATGGATCAACTCTGCCCCCAATCCTCTGATCCACACCCCCCCTCACTTCCCTCTACCTTCAAAACATACTTCACTGACCCTATGTCAGTGTCCTGTTCCTGTATCCTTTTCCCAGCTCCTCAACCTGAGAGCCCATGTGGATGCATCTTCCCTATTACTCTGAAGTTTTCTTCTGAGACACTGCCTTCACTTACTTGCCACTAAAGACTGGCAGCCCAAGTCATGCACACCAATCACCATGACAAAATGACTCCCATGCCCTGTTCCTAACACCAACTACAGAGCTCAGTGCTGAACTGAGGCACGCTTGACCCATTGGACACACCTATAGCTCTCCGTGTGTCATGGCAATGAACTGTTCCAGCCTGCTCTAGCTATGCACCCACTGTTTAGAACAGCTCTCTCTATGTCCAAGGAATGGGACTGGGCTCCAGGCAGATAAATGCTGCAATTCAAATCTGGGACATGGTGCAAACAATGGCACCATCTCATAGTCCTTCATGTCTACCATGCATGGGTCCACCACTTTTCCATTCCCAGTCAACCTTGGAAAGGGAGATGTTTTGGCTACTCAGCCATTCCCTCTAGCTAGGACAGTGAATATTGCAGTGTGCATAGCTCGGACACTGCTTTTCTGCAGCAATCACCATAATATCTGAGGATTTGCAAGCGTTTGTGAACTTAGTCCACCCAACACTCCTGTGAGGTAAGACCGTGTTATCCCTGTTCTGCAGACGGAGGAAACAAGCACAGAGACATTTAGTGACTTGCCCAAGGTCACAGAGGCATCCAAATCAAAATACATTCTTCTCACTACCCCACCCAGAAGCTCCTGATGAGGTCACCTGCCCTGCAGCAAGGACTATCTCCAGCTACTTATCTCTCAGCTTCACAGAGCTGAAGGAGGAGCTGCCAACTGGAAGGAACCGCTAAACCTGAATAGGACTGGAGATCTTTCCATACTTAACTGTTAAATCCATGGTGTCCCTGGAGGAAGCAGTCAGTACATTTTCAGTATATAATTGTCTAACAAAGAGACTCTGAAAAGTATTTCAAATCTTATTGACCCTGGCCTGTGCTGTTTTATTTCATGCTGGTGCATTTTTAAGGAGCTAATATAGGTTAAATGGGATCCAGGGATGTGCCAAGTGACAAATCTGGAAGGGCCTGTGCAGTTATGCTTACTGTTTCTATTGCGGTCAATCTTAGATACTGCAGTCAGTATGGAGACCTGCTATGCTAGGCACCGCACACACGTGAAAAGAGATTTTGCTGCCCTAAAGAGCTTGCAGTAGGCCTACAACAACAGGTGAAGCCAACGAGCAGCCAGGGGAAACACAGGCTAACAGTGAGGTGACGCTGACAAGTGGTGGTCAAACACACTGACATTTTAATGTAAGGCAAATGCCTGCCTGAGCATGCCTCGACTGAACAAGGTCTTTCCAGATGCCTGGGCACTCTTGGGGTGAGCTTGCTGCTGTTGGCTTTAATAGTGCTGTGCTCTGCTCATTTCAGCGGCAGCCTCTTTTTCCTCAGACTGGACTGGACACTGACCAGTCACTAGCACCCCCTCCCCAAAGAGCACTTGAGAAAGGAATTCTGTCTGTGTCCCTCCAATTTAAATGTTTCCATCCCCATGTTCTGGGCTGGAGTGCAGACCATAAACTACTTGGGCATTATCTTGCATTTACCACAATTTAATATAACATTCTTCAATTTCCCAGACCTCTTTCTGTCTGTATTAGGCACCATCATACCAATAAACTGAAGGCAGCTGTGGCTGACCAATTACTTACATTTACACATTCTGCATGTCGTTTTCAGTCACTGTGTTGTGACATGTTAGCATTGCCCTCTGTTAAGTGAAAAAGCCATTCACTTGACTTTGAATCTCTTGCTCTTTTCTCTTTCTTCTGTTCCTTCACTCTTTGCAAGCTCAAATCCCAAGACAACTTTCCTCCCCATTATTTTCTATTTTTCCCTGCAGTCTGATTTCTCCCTCTTGTCTCTTCCCCTTTTCCTGTGTTTTGTTCTCCCCCTATTTTTTATGAGAACTCCTACTTCCCTTCCGTCTCTATAGCCCTATCAATCTTCTTTTTCTTCCCCATTCCTAGTCCCTCCCTCACTTTCTTTTCTAAGACACCCCCTTCCAATCTTTCCAAAGGCTGCATGTGTCAGCAATACTGCACACACCCCTCAGCACCTATTTATTGCTTCTTCCATTCACTCACTGCTCTACACATTCACCCACATGCATCCACTTATTTGGGACTGGTCTACATGCCCACAACCAACCACAAACTGTTGCCCCTATCCAGACATCAACCTCCTGACTAATCTCTGCACTTCTCTTCCCCAGTCTGTTCTGTGTGTTCACCTTAACCTTTATCCCTTTGGATTCCTTATTTTTCCTTCACCTATTCCTAAAGGATGGAGGCCTGATTTTTCTTTTCCCTTCTTCACCCCACCTCACAGGCCTGCAGCCCCATTATCTCTTTCCCAGGGCCAATTGTCACTGTTGTGATGAAAACACCACATGAGCCTTGCAAAATTTATGTCAGAAGGAAAGATGAGACTTCTGGGAAAATACTTATTTCCCAATTAGTGCAAAGGTATGAGACTAAAGTACCTAAATTTAAATAACCATGAAAACTGCCTTCATGTAATCCTGAGCACTATTGTAATCATCTCATTGTAGCAAGTGCATGATATATCTTGGACTATGTAGATATTGGGTTATTTTTGAACCATATACTCTCTTTCAAAGTTCCACTAAATTTCTAGCACTTCCATCTTTCCCTTCTCTTGCTTTGTTTCCTGAATCTCTTGCTGTTTGCTGTTACTATTTTCAGTTTTTCCTCCAGACTACTGTATGGGGATTGTGGGTTTAGAGGTTTTTCTTGCAGCTGTAGGTGTAAATTGCCTGGCTTCTGTCTGTAATTGGTTTAGTAGCTCTAATTTCTTCCTTTTTATTTTCTTTGAATTGTTTGTCAGCTGTTGTCTCAGAATTTATGGCAGTATTGGCGGTAAATGGTTTGATTGAAGGAGGGTTAGTCTAAATTGTGGCAGGATCATGGGTGAGGTGTTTTTCCTCTCCTGTTAGGTACCAATCCAGCTGTCACTGAAGGCAATGGAAAAATGCCAGTGGGAGTTGGATTGGGTCCTTCTACAGTAAAAGAATGGTGGCTTTAGAATCAAAATGTGCCGTGTTTCAAGTACAATAAAAGGCTGTCTAAAACCAAAAACATGTATGATTGAACTGGTTACAGGCTAAATGTTACCAATAACTGGTTTTTAGCTGTGCATGTTCCTGCAATGACCAGTCTGGCTTGCACAAACCACTTCAGCACACCTATGGCTCCCTCCAGTTCTTGCTGTTCTAGTGTATGTAAGCGGGGGGATGGACCCGCTCTTGTGGGGAACTTCCCAGACTTTGTATACCACCCCGGTGAAGGTGGGTAGCAAAAGGATCTGAGTCCCTGCTCCCACTTCCTTTACCCCAAGGCCTGCCTGACCTCAAAGGCTCCCCTCCCAATCTCCTGTTTGGAGAAGTCCCTGTAACCCCGACAAGGCTTGGCCCCAGAATTTCTGGGGGCTTGACCCCCCACTCTTATCGTGGTATCTCAGGACAGGGCTAGGGTGTCCCCACTCCGGGGTGCTGAGCGCACTGATCACTCTTCTGGCCCACCAGTCACTATATACAATTTATTTAAGCATACAGAAAAAAAAAGAATAACCCAATAAGAAAACAGAAAAAAGTGGAATAAGGTGAACAGTAAATCCCCAGTGCCACCGCCTGGCGTGGGGGCACTACAAACAGAATCTCTGGGGCCTGAGGAACAGTCTCACAGTCTGTCCTCCACGTTGCAAGCCCTCTGCCCAGGCCTGGCTGCGACCGGATGATCCAGGGGGCCAGATGCAGGCTCCAGCTGTGGCCACACGTCCCCAAGCTCCAGGGGCAGGGCCCTTCTTCCCAGCGTCAGCCCCCCCTTCACTGCTCCCCAGCTGCTCACCACACCCAGCTCCAGATGGCTGCAACTCCGGCTCCCAGCTGCTGCTCGGGTTAAGTGTGGCTCCCCTGGCCCTCCTGCTGTGGGGCTGCACAGGTGAGCTCAGCACCTTGGGCTCCTTCTCTGGCCTCCTGCCCCAGCTTCAGACACCTCTGGCTCTGTCACTGCCTCCAGCTCTGCTCTGCTCAGCTCCACTTGGCTTTCTGCTGGTCCAGCTGCTGTGGGTCTGCTCTGCAGAAATCAACTCAGCCCAGCTCCCTTGCCTGGGTCCTCTGGCTCCCAGCTGCTGGCTGCTTAGTGCTTTCTCCTTAGCTCAGCCCCACAAACACACACTTTGGCTTGCCCAGGCATGTCCAGCCTGCAGTCTCAGCTCAGCGGCGGGGCAGCACTCTCAATCAATCAGGCCATCCTGGGACACTGGCCTCTCCCACTGGCCCTGGGGCTGTCTGTTTCAGAGTCCTGCTTCCAAGCAGGAGTGGCCAATCAAAAGGTCCATTCACTCTCAGTAAGGGGCTATCAGTTCCCTTACATTTAGGTATCCCAAGTAACTATCCTGTATTTCCATGCATTCTTTGGAAGGGGCTTCTAGGATAAACTCCAGAATATTGCAGCACTACAGTGGCTTTCAGAGAGATTGAAAGAAGATCACTGAACTCATTGGAGATTGCCACCTTTTTCTGTTCTATCTCCACCCTGGACCACACAACACAGCTGGATGCAGTGTCATCTCCTTGTGGATTCAGTTAGAAGTCAGGCTTGCTGAGCAATGGTCTCCCCAGCCTAAAGATGGCATCTGTGAATGAAGGCTGCCAGAACCAATGAATTCACTCTGGACTTAGAGTGCAAAGAGTCTAGGCTGCAAGCGCCAATGCTATCCTGGAGCTGGGATAGACGGGGTGTCAACATGACAGCCTCATTCCATTCCAGCTTCAGTCCAGAACTGAACACCTCTCTTGTGACCAGTATTGCATCCTGTCACTGGCAGAAGAGGGTCAAGCTGAAGATCTCTAGAGTGAGGAGGGGCAAGTACAGAGGTGCTGATTGTGCAAGGAGACTTTCCTCGCCCTAGAGTAAGCAGCTTATCCTGCCACAAGAAATGATGCTGAGATAGTTCAGGTCACCATAGACAAGAGAAAGACAGTGGTCCTGTGGAAGCCAGTAACCCCAGGTGATCACTGATTGGTGGGATATCCTTTTGGCACTGAGAAACACTCTGGAGGGCCTGTTGTGCTGAAGTTGTGTGTGGTAATATGTAGCTACTGCAGGTACATGTGACAAACACACAAAACATCCCTGAGATGACTGTCTGGTATTACAAGCTTAGTTCTTCAAGCGCTGCTCAGATACATTCAGTAATAGTGTATGTGCCTCAGCACAAGATTGGTCAGAAAACTTTTAGCCCTAGCCTGTCAAAACACGGCTGGCAGCCAACACCCCCTGGCCACCCCGTGGCTATATATGTGGCCACAGCCCTGCCCCTCCTAAGTTTTGTTTTTCTGCCCTCAGCAAAGGTATCAGAACAGCCAGCTCCTTGTGATTGCCCAAGCAGCCTGTCATTTGCCTTGTTTATGAGCCATTCGCACGATTGGGAGAACCTCTCTGTGGATGTTGTTCCACCAGAAAGTGCTCCCAGACAGCGCTTGTCTATGGAGCAGGAACACCGCTCCTCCTCATTGCCTGCCATGCTGGGGTTCAAACCTTGTGCTACCTGTGGCAAGGCCTTCTCTCAGGACAAGCCCCAAGAGAAGTGCCTCCGATGCCTGGGCGAGGCCCATTTGGTCACCAAATGCTCTATCTGTTGGTCCTTTAAACCTAGGACCATAAAAGACAGAGAGCAAAGGCGCCATGCATTGGCCTCGGAGCAAATGTGGCAGCCTATCCCCAAAGTTTCGGGGCTACATTTGGTACTGCATACCAGTTCAGCGCCGGAACCGTCCCGGCGCCACCGCTCTCCCAGAGAGCAAAAGACACGTTTGGTACCCGCCTTAGTACTGAAGCTTCAGTGCCACACCACATCTCCCTGGGACCAGCAGGAGTTGGTACTAGTTCCCTCCAATCCCGAGGCCTTTGAGGCAGCAAAGGTACTTCTTCTCTTGCCAATGCTTCCCACTCCGGTACCACCCAGAAAGAAGGGCAAACCGGCCATCCTTTCAGGTGCCTGATTGCCTTGAAAAAGGCACCAATCTCCCTCTTCGATCTTAGTACTGAGCTCCCCGCTACCAGAAATGAGTGCCCAGGAAGAGGCTCCCGGTATCATTAGGGGACAGAGCGCAAGAGCCTCCCCTTGGGGCCATACCACTTTGTCCCCGCTGGCATTGCCGACTAAAGCTCCTCCCACGGGGCTGAACCCGAACCCAATGCAGCTCCAGGAACCATCTCAATCCCTGAATCCCAAGGAAGGGGTCTCCAGAGGGCGTAAACGGCCCCATCCATGGTCCTCAGTACCAACACCTTACAGGTACCAACCCCATGAGTGGTCTCCTCAAGAGGCCCCCAACACTCTCCCACGGTACTGATTGGCCTAGTCCAGGACCTTGTCCTCCTGTACCCGACAGAGCCCTGAACCCCAGACCCCGTTCCTATCAGGGGACCTCATGGTGCATTTTGATTTCCTCCACTGTATGTGAGCTCACGTGGGGTTGGAGGTTCACTCCTTTATGGGACCTGGTGATACTCTATTTAGCCCTGGGCTCATGTCACCTTCCAAGCCCATAACAGCTCCCCAGCACCCTAGCCTGCAGGAGATTGCTATGGCACTATGGCAAACTCCTGGGTCCATTGCCCTGGTCTCCGACACTGTGGAACAAAAGTAGCAGGTCCCTGAGGATGATTTTCCCTTACTCGCCTACCACCCAGTAAAATCTCAAGGGGTGGTGGAAGCAGCCTTAGGCCCTGGACAATTTCCCCATGACCCTCTCTCGAGGTCTAGAGAGGCGAGGGAATTAGACCTGTTAGGCCAGAAGGCTTACTCCTCCTCTACCTTCCAGCTCAGAATAACCAACCACCAGGCTCTGGTGCCCAGGTATGTCATGGACGTATGGGAGTTCATGAATAAATTCAGGCATGTACTCTTCCAGGAGAACAGGGCAGACTACAATGCCTTTGTTGAAAAGGGTAGGCTGGCATCCCAAGACTTGCTGTTATCCACCTGGGACACCTTGGACACAGCAAGCCGCAGCGTGGCTTCCGACATGGTCCTGAGATGGGTAGCATGGCTTCGGGAGGCAAGGGTACCCCTTCCTCCCAGCAGGTCATAATGGACCTCCCTTCCAAGGGGGGGAGTCCCTCTTTGCGGAAGGGTCAGATAGTACCCTCCACAGTGAGCAGGACCCCTGAGGGGACCTAAAATACTTGGGCATGCTACCCTCCTGGCCCACTACCCGCCCTCCCAGACCGTAACAGGCATCCTACAATCCCTTTGCCCTGCAGATTACGTTTTCCTTTGGGTCCTTCTCCTCACCTAGGACTGTGAAGGATACCCTGACTGCCCCCCCCCAGGGGTCTCCCACCCTTTACCCTGAAGGTAAATTTGGTTAATGTGATGCTGGGGCTTTGTACCCTTCAGCATAACATTCGTTGAGCCCTCATAGGGCAATGGGAACCAAACATACATCCCTTGCATTCAGGGGGGAACACAACTTGGTTCCAGAGCACTACACACATCACAAATCATAGAATCATAGGGTTGGAAGGGACCCCACAAGGTCATCTAGTCCAACCCCCTGCCAAAAAAAGCAGGACCACTCCCATTAGATCATCCCAGTCAGTGTTTTGTCCAGCTGGGACTTGAACACCTCCAGAGATGGAGATTCCACCACCTCCCTAGGCAACTTATTCCAATGCTTCACCACTCGCCTAGTAAGGAAGTTTTTCCTAATATCCAGCCTGGACCGCCCCAGCTGTAACTTGAAACCATTGCTTCTCGTTCTGCCCTCTGTTACTACCGAGAACAGTCGAGCTCCCTCCTCCTTGGAGCAACCCTTCAAGTAGTTGAAGGTTGCTATCAAATCCCCCCTCAGTCTTCTCTTCTGCAGGCTAAATAAGCCTAGTTCCTTCAGTCTTTCTTCATAGGGCTTGTGCTCCAGCCCTTTGATCATTTTGGTTGCCCTCCTCTGGACTCTCTCTAATTTGTCCATGTCCTTTTTGTAGTGGGGAGCCCAAAACTGGACACAGTATTCCAGATGTGGCCTCACTAGTGCAGAATAGAGGGGAATGATCACATCCCTTGATCTGCTGGTAACACTTCTTCTGATGCAGCCCAGTATGCCATTGGCCTTTTTGGCAGCAAGAGCACACTGCTGACTCATATCCAGCTTCCCATCCACCATGACTCCCAGGTCCTTTTCTCCAGTGCTGCTATTTAGCTGATCACTCCCCAGCCTGTAGCAGTACATGGGGTTTTTTCGTCCCAAGTGCAGGATTTTACACTTATCCTTGTTGAACCTCATGAGATTCCTCTTGGCCCACTGCTCCAGTTTGTCTAGGTCTCCCTGAATCCTGTCTCTGCCCTCTAGGGTGTCTACCGTTCCCCCCAGTTTGGTATCATCTGCAAACTTACTAAGTGTGCAATCTATCCCATCATCCAGATCATTAATGAAAACATTGAACAGAACTGGCCCGAGGACCGACCCCTGGGGCACACCACTCGTTACTGCCTGCCAACTTGACATGGAGCCATTGATTCCTACACGCTGAAACCGTTGTTCTAGCCAGTTTTCTATCCACCTTACAGTCCATGCATCTAACCCATACTTCCTTAATTTGCCAATGAGAATGCTGTGGGAAACCGTATCAAAAGCCTTGCTAAAGTCAAGGTATATGACATCAACGGCTCTTCCCGCATCCACAAATCACCCCCTGGAAAAATATTCCTGATGGTTCTGTTGGAATACCCTTCAGAGATTCCTCTTCCTGTGTGGCATTCCCCTAAGAATGCCCCCCCCCCGCAACCCCCCTGGCAGCCTATACCCTTGATAGCTTATGGGGACATGGCTGGAACAGTGCTTGGTGAACCACCTTTCCCTATCTCGAAGGCCCGGTGCCCCCCCACCAGGCTGCAAGTGCAAATACCCAGTACCATTTGGGTCATGGTATTGGAGGGCTGTCCCCCCACCCCCCCGTACAGTCCATAATTGATTAGGCCACGGCCAGGTGTCACAATGAGACACATCCGAGGGGGTTTGTAATGGACCATGTCCTGCTCTTAGGTATAGGTTAGAAGTTTTCAGCTCTGAGTCCTTTACTTTGGGGGGGGGAGGTTCCTTCCCTCCTCCCCGCCCAAAAAAAAAGAAAAAGAAGAGAAGATAATGTGGGGATCCCAATGACAGATGCCAACCTCCTATTTTCAGAGAGTCTCAGTGACTACTGTCTCCCTACGATCAATAGCAAAACACCACTAACTGGCTTGCTGTCGGGGTGGGCCCCATGGTCCTTTTCCCCTTATCCTTGTGGCTGATTACATTCATCGGTCCAGGTTCTGTCATGCCTTACTCATTCCGTTAATGCCTTGTCCTCTGGGGGTGTATTGGTGAGCATTGCTTTAACTTTTCCTTATCAGGCGCCTGGTCAGTAGCTGGTGGGTACACCCCTGCTGGTTGCCTTCCCACCTTATGTGCCCACACTCCCTTCATATTCCAGAATAGGGGTCCTCGACTCTGCTAATTCCCCAATGCGAATACATCTCCTCTCACACTCCAGTGTATTGGAGATGGGTGTAGTTCCATTCCAGTCTGCCCCCCCCCGCCACCCAGCGCAACACCCCGTGCTGTACCCATAGGACCAAGTGCACTCTTTCAGTGAATTGCATCATTTTCAGTCCCCTGTGCTCACACACTCCAAGGGCATCGCAATGCTGATACCCCCCCTCCATTTAGAGGGGGAAGATCTATTGACTCCTGGGGCTTTCCCACAGGGGGATAGGAATCCTTCTTGGGGCAGGCCCCTTATGTTGCCTTCTTGGCCCCTTCCCAGTTAGGGGCAACATTCACCCTGTTAGGCAGACAGCTCTTCCCTGATCACAAGGTTTTCCACCAAAGCATTGTGGAGAGTTCCTTAGCCCTAACCTTCGGTGCTAGTTTTCACCCACCAATCCCACAAAAGCTACTGGTTACGGCCGCTGACTGGCAGCAGTTCTCTCCTTCCTCCTTGCCCTTTGACAAATAGTTGTGGGTACCCTAATCTGGGATCCATGTATTTCTTCCCACCTTTGCCCAGTTCAGGTAGGCCCAGGGCAGTCAACAACCCCTCAGCTTTGTTACCACCCTCTTTTCCCATTGGGTGGCACTTTCTTTCCCTGGGAGGATTATCCTCCCATGCCTGCCTTGGCTCTGGGGTACTTATCAGAGGGAAATAGACATTCCCATCCCAATCCCTACCACCTACTTCAAGATTCCTTCTACTCAGTGCTTGGGAGGCCTTTGAAACCTTACCTTCCTTCCCTCCTTTCGTATGTTCAGTGGGGGAAGTCTATGGCTTTGATCCACTAAGGGCCCTTATCCACCCACCACCCTGCTAGTGACAGGAGGTAATCAGTTGCAGAGGTGATAAAACTTACATGCAGAGGCACTGGTTAACATTGTGCCTTCCTCTCCTTCCAGCTCTACATCTAGCCATATGGGGCTGGTTCCTCGTACATTCCAATCATGGAAACTTCCCTTCCCGTTGACATCTCAAAAGTGTTGTTTTGACCCCTGAGCACAGTGGGCTCATACAAACACACATTGGCCCCATATTCTCCCTGTCCCTTCAGCAGTCAGTGCCCACACCTTTCTGTGGCCCTCAGAGGGGACATTTGCTACCTCGGTTGCAGTGTTGGCATTTGTCCACCAGGTAAACTGTTCTTGCTGGGTGGTTATTTGATTCCTCCCACACAACCCCATGCCCCTTTTTCCCCTTAGTTGGGTCAGTAGAGGGTCTCCTTTTCTCCACCCTTCCCCTTTTTACTGATTCTTGGTATAGGTCAGTAGGCCAGCAGTTCTGAGCTCCATCTTAGCCTTCCTTATCAAACCAGCTAAGGCATGCATTGTGGGCCTAAGACCAGGGGATGCACCCTGGCCGCCCCGCTTTGGCAGGTGCCTTAGTACCGGTCTCTTACATCCCTCATCTGGCAGCACCCAACCAATTTGAGAGTTCGCCAACATATCTCTTTTCCATGATAAGGTGACTTTAGACCTCCCTCTGCCCTTGTATGTCATAAACAGGGTGCACTCGAGGGGCATAGGCCTCTGTCCTTCCCCACTTAGGCCAGGCTGTTTATCCTACCAGCTCCTCCAGACCTGGAGTTCGGCCATTTCAGGGGTAACCATGCTGAAGGCGGGGAAAAAACCCATCTCCACCCGCCATCGTTCAGTACAGCTAGCTGTCACCTATAACTGAATGTATACGAGCAGCGCTTGAAGAAGAAGGACTGTTACTGGTAAGTAACCTGCCGTTTCCCAAACAGAAACAAGGCTACTGTGGATAGTCGTTCCTGTGTGTACTCACCCATGCAAGCCAGCACAATGTGTCTTCTGAAAAGGATACTGGCTCCCCGGTGACGTAATCTCTAGTGGATTGCCACAGTTGGTTGCTAAATATGAAGTTGGTTGCATTTTGTTTTCACTGTAAAGAATTATGTGCAGAATGTCATACTCTACACTCCCCACCCTTGACATCTCCATAGAGCTGTAACCACATTGTGATTCTCAAAGGCCTCATACCTACCTCTTTCTCAAGCTTATGAAACTCAAGGATGATTTTAGCAGAGTCACTTCATTTGAGACAGGGGCACGCGTTGGGTTAGTGTGACACATTTGAAAGGCTGAAGGCAAAAAGAGGTGTCTTCTGACAATCCCTGCTATTGAAAATCTCTCTTCTTGCTCCTCCACTCCTATTATTTCAACTTGCTGTATTGCATGTAATTGTTTTCTTACAGCAAAAGGGAAATGATCCATAGTGAGGAGCAATATTCTCTCCAATTTTTTGTAGGCTATGTGTGCAAAAAATTTCTTTGTGTGCACTAATATTAGCATTGTTGAATTTTTTTGTCCACACTTTATTTTGTTGTGTGTGCGAGTTTCATGAGCTGTTATGCATGCACACATGCACACAGCTTAGAGGGAACAGAGGAGAAAGCTAAAGCTGAGGAGGCAACAGGATTTAGCAAAATTTCAGGCTCATTTCAAAATCCAAAAGTAACAAGTGCAACAAGAACATGGCTACCACAGAGAAATGGATGCTGACAACAAGGCGAGGGATATGTATAGTTAAATGACGTAATGCAGGCCATTGTTTTCAGTTAAGAGTCTTCCTGGACTGTGGCCTCAAAGAATCACTGGGCAGGGAGCAGAGGGACCATTATTCAGCAAGTTACTAGGAGGCAGGCAGTGGTATGGTGTGACTGTGCTGGGTGGACCAAATTGACTATGCAGATGCAACATCTCACCACCTCTCTTAATGGGAAATAAAAACAGCTCACCCTAAATTGCTATGGGTGGAAACACTTAAAAGATTTACTTAGAACTTGTGCAATTGTAACTGTGCTGGGGAAGCTTGTGAAACATTAGGAAATCTCCCTTTGTAGGGACATAAAGTATTCCAGGTACTTGGACTGGGAACACCAATATTTTTAATGTCAATGGAGCTTGGATGAGCCAATATTTTATACAGTAAAGTTCAACCATTCACCTACCTTCTCTCTCACATTGTTAGAAGGTAGCACAACAACATTATACTCTTGTTCCTTGTGCTAGGCTGCCACATCTGTGGTCAGCAAGGGCATGTGAGTGGGACAACCCTCAATATAAAAAAGAGGGGGCAGCTGATAGGGCGTTCTCTGTGACAGGTCCAGGACTCAAGAACTTGCTCCATTCTTGATCCACTCTGAAATTACCCAGATTTGGTGACCTTCTCTGGGCACAACCTCTGGGTTTTTTTGGAGAATGAATGGGTGGAAAAAGCTCTTTTTCTTTGCGCTATCAGTGCTCATTTTTTAATAACTATTAAATGCTGCTGGGGTTTTGTTATCATGTTAAATATGTGGTAGGGCACATAGAATCTTTTATCGGCATCTTTTTATTATTTAACCATAAATAAGTAAATATATGCAGAAAACCAAATGTCCAACTCTTTGCTCTCTACTGTTTCATCATTGCATCTATCCAGAGCTCTCAAGAATACCAGATTTTACAGAACATTCTGCAATTGAAGCGTGAAGCATGAGGTTAGGTAAACTAGAGAGCTTGGATCCCAACTTTGTGCAATGTAGGGGGAAGTGCACTGAGGTAGGAGTCAGAAAATTATGAACTCTGGTCTGTTCTCTATTGACTGCCATTTGTATTTCACAGCTCTTATGACTGACCAAGGTTTCATAACCTCCCCTTAAAGACAATCATTGGCCTCTCCAATTTTACAAATGAAGTAATGGAAAAGTTACACATAGTCACATCAGTTAATGAATGCTAAGATTAGAACCCATATCTCTAATATAGGAAATGGATTTTAGCCTGTTACCAACACTACTTTTCAGGCTGGAGGTGCTACACCAATGTTATTTGATGAACCTATTTCTAGCTATTGCTCTGACCTCTAGTTCAGCAGTTCTCAACCACTGTGTTGGGACGCATCACTGTGTCACCACACAGTGGTAAGTGGGTTGTGGAGAGCCAGGAAATGGCTGAATTCAGCCTGGGAGGGGTAGGCTGATGTGTCCTTTATGGTCCCAAAATGCCACCAAGTGTGTCATGACCCACAAAAGGTTGAGAACCACTGATCTAGTTCATATTTCCTTCCCAGGCTAGAGAATAGAATCCAGAATTCCTGATTTCCAATATCCTCTCACTATCTGACAGACAGTTTGTAACTACTTGGGAAATTGCACTTCAAGTCACTCTCTAGTTGATCTCCATACTAACAACAATTATTTCTATAGCTCTTCCGGTAGACTGCTTTATGAGGAATCTCAGCAGTCAGGATTCAATCTTTCTCAGTGACTCATTGAGGTGGACCTTATATTTGCATACAAACTCGTTTTTCCAGTTTTCTTTTTTTAAAGGGCTTATTAAATTCACACATTGAGAACATCCTTTAAAATGAAAGCTTTTTAACAAATCTGTCAAATATGGTGCAGCACACAACAAAATACAGGAGTTTCACATTGTGATCATTTTTTACATGCTTTGATTTTTGGCATCCCTTATGGGCAGGGTTTGAAAGTTAAGGGGCATGTTTATAACTCCCAGCCCTATGATTTGATTGATTGATTGATAATATAAATCAGGAGCAGTGTGGGAATGGCAGGTATGTGTCTTCAATGCTTTGACTGCAGGTGTGAAGGCAGTAGAAGGTTTACAATAGGTAAGGCTTTTGTCAACAGGGGAATGGATCCTGCTGCCCATCTTCTATGCCCTCATCTTTTCAACTTTGAATGTTCTTGTCAACCTGCAGCTGTTGGTACTTGATGCAGGGAGTTGCTTATCTGGCCTAAATTCTGTGGTACCCATACCTGCAACTAGGGTGCCAGCAGTCCTACATTGAATGTCCATTATTTAAATAAAAAATTGCCTGTCCCAGGTTAAATCAGAATGGAATGCCTTCACCTGCATTTCAGCTAAGAGTGCAGTGGTCCGGGAGTGCTGTAGACTGCTACATCCCCTAGCTGAAATGCAGGATAAAAGGCATCTGTGATGCTCCTCAAGGGTAGCCAGGGTTGGGAGGTGGGCTTCCTCATCACTACTTGTGACCTCATCCTATGACTTACACTTCCCTGCATTGTTTTTCCCCACCCATTCTGTAAGTTCCCTGTCTTCAAGCATCTGACGAAGTGGGATTTTCTCCTACGGAAGCTCATGAGATAAATCAATTTGTTAGTCTTTAAAAGTGCCACCAGATTCCTTGTTTTGTTTTGCTGAACTAGACTAACATGACTACCCTTTTGGAATTTCCAAAGGGATAGCCGTGTTAGTCCAGTCCAGCAAAAAAAATAGGAGTTGTGTGGCACTTTAAGACTAACAGATTTATTTTTCACATGAGCTTTCATGGGAGAAAATCCCACTTTGTCAGATGCTTCGAAGATGGGTGAACTTACAGAATAGAATGAAAATAAATGCAAGGAGGTGTAAAACATAGGTTCTTTGAGTGCTGCTCAGATGCATTCAGTAATAGGTGTCTCTGTACCGGAGCACAGGATTGGTCCGAAAAAACTTGTCCTAGCCTGTCAGAAGAGGGGAGGCAGCCACCACCCCTTGCACCACCCATGGCTATATATACGGCCGCCTCCCTGCCACCTCCTCAGTTTCATTTCTTCTGCCTTGCGTGTCAGATCTGGAATGTCCACTCCTTGCGAATCGCAAGCAGCCTGTCTCTTTGCCTTGGATTCACTGTCTGGCGGGGCACATCTCCTTGTAGATTTAATTCCATAGCAAGAGCCCAACACCGGACCGGAACATCGCATCGACGATGCCTGGGTTTAAACCCTGTGTCGAGTGCGGCAAGGCCTTCCCCAGAGACAACCCCCATGGGAAGTGCCTCAGGTACCTGGGCAAAGACCACATGGTCCCGGCATGTTCCATTTGTCTCTCCTTTAAACCACGAACGATTAAGGAGAGGGAACAGTGACCCCGCGCCCTAACCTTGGAGGAACCTTGGCACCCTTCACCCAAAGCTTCGGGTTTGAGCCCAGCACTGCACCGTGCTCGGCACCGGAGCCTATGTGGCCACACCACCTTGGTGCTGACTCTGGCACCGATCGAGGTCACCCTCAGTCAGCCCGGCACTGTCAGCGCCGGGCTTGCCTCAGCACCACGCCATATCATCTCTGGTGCCGATGACATGGTACAGCCTGGCCTCACCGGTGCCGACATCACCTCAGCACTGGCTGACTCCACCCTTGGCACCACGGAGCCTGGTACCGAAGGAACAGGAAGCAGTCCTCCCTCCCCTAGCGAGGACTTGCCTGTGACTCATGCGGACTCGTTTCTCGTCCCGTCCACCCTGGAAGCGGTGGAGGCAGCATGAGCCCTGCTGCTCCTCCCTACTCCCCCAGCCCCACTTCTATTCATAAGGGGCAAACCAGCCTTCATTTTGAAGGTCTGGGTTCATCTGGAATGCTCACCTTCACCGTCCAGCCCCCCGTCTTCCACCCCACCAGGGGCTGAGATCACTCCCCCAATGGCACTGGGCCGGGAATCCTGATCACCGTCCCCCACCTCCAGCCCAGAAGAGGGACCTTCTAGGGGCTCCAAACAGCCCCGGTGCTGTACATCAGCACCATCACCCTTCTGGTTTCAACCACAAGAATGGTCCCCTGAGGGAACTCCCTCCACTCCACGGCGGACCCTCAGTGCCACGCTGTCCCTGGCACTGGAGTCCTTTATGGGCAACCTCTTGGCGCACTTTGATCTGCTGCACCGGGCCACGGCCCACTTAGGTATGGAGGTGGAGCCCCTGAACCTCCCCCCCCCCGATACCCTGTTTGGACCAGCATTCGCCTCCACGGCGCCTTTAGCAATTCCGCCCCACCCGAGTTTGTGGACCTTGCATGTTCCCAGTGGCATAGTCCAAGCTCCATTCCCCCGGTTTCGGATATGGCAAGCATGAAGTATCGGGTATCCAAATCGGATTATCCCTCACTCGCTGGCCACCCAGTCCCCCCCCAGGAACATGGTCTAGATGGCAATGGGGGCCAGAGAACTCCCCAGGGACCGCCTCCCTTCCTCCAGGGAGACCAGGGAACTGGATTTGTTAGGCTGCAAGGTGTATTCCTCATCAGCCTTTCAACTGCGGGTGACAAACAACCAGGCTATAACCAGTAGGTACTTGCTGGATGTCTGGGAGTCACTAGGGAGATTTAGAAATATGCTTCCTTCTGCCTGAGGCCAGGGATGAGTATGATGCCTTCTTGGAGGAAGGCACCATAATCTATCAAGACCTCCTTCTTTCTGCCCGCAATGCAGTGGACACTGCAGCTCGCACCATGGCCTCGGCGGTTACCCTCTGCAGGGTAGCATGGCTCAGGGAGGCTAGAGTGCCCCCTAACGCTCAGCAGGCAGTCCTTGACCTGCCCTTTGAGGGGAATGGCCTGTTTCCCCCGGAAATCCTCTCCATGGTGGGTACGGCCTGGGATCCTTGAGGAGAGGCCAAGTATTTCGGCCTTCTCCCTCCCGGACCCACCCCCCTGAATTAGCTTCCCAATTCCCCGGGCGGGACAACCCCCTTTTTCCTTCCCGCCTCACTCACGGTGGAAAGAGGGCCTTCAGTCACCCCTCCCCAAGGAGAGGCCCCTCTGACCACCACTACCCTCTTTAGCCTTGGGGTGCAGGGGGCCCCCAAGGCATCACTGTCGCAGATGGAAAACCCCCGCTCCCTCCATAGGGAAGATAGGTCCGATGGGAACCATCCTGATCCTTCTCCACTCTCTCCCTCCCTAAATTGCGGGACCAACGATTCGATCAGGATGCTGGGGGCTGACAATATAACGACGCCCACCTATGGTGCCGGTATCCCAATACCATAGCTACTACCTCCCCCCTCCTCCCCCACCCCTCACTCCTTAAGAAGCGACTTCCCTGAGGACAGAAACCGCCTCTCTCCTATTCCTAACAGCCGCTCTTCCCGAATACTCCCCACCGTGCTCCCCACCCTATCCCCTCATCGAGGGATGGAGACACATATTGTTGTAGCCCAGCTACGGCAGGGGTCTGAGACGCACACATCCGAAGCCTACTCGCAACAGGACTGTGCCTGTGATGATGACGTGTGTCCCAGGTAGGCCCCCTCGTTCTGGGTTAGGGGTGGGGGAGGGGATGCCCCGGGTCACACCACCATCTTCCACGCTGTGACCCCCCCCCCCCAACAAGACTTTCCTCTGCGCACTAAGGGGACACATCTCTGTGATAAAGGGACCTCTACAGCGGGTTTTACCCCTGCATGGGCTCTAGGTATGGCCCACCCCAGCTTCCCACCCTCATATGGTTCCTTGTCTCTGCCCTATGGTCATCTAGTGGGAACCAGGGGCCCACCTCAGGAACCTTCAACTTGGTTTACCCCCTCCGAGGTAGCCCACGCTTCCCCGACCTCACCGAAGTATGGCCGAGGGCACCCTTTTTAAACCCTGAAGGGGAAATACCTTGCAGTGTATCATAGGTTGGGAAACTGTGAAAGGTCTATCCCTTCAAGTGCCCTCCCACATGTGGCTCCCACCTCGGTATCCACTGCCTCCTGGACAGTTGTCTACGGCAGACAGAAGGTTCCCTGCTTCCAGGGCACTTGCATAATCCCGTGACTTATGGTCTTATCCCCTGGCACGGCCATCCCCCCCTTCCGCCCTGCCCCCCTGGAGGACCGTCCCACTACGCTGTGCGTAGCCCCTTGGTGCTACAGCGTTTTTCCCCATGTGCGTTGGCGGCGCCTGGCAGTTCTGCGGTTCCCCTTTTTCCCTTCTTAAGGACCTGTTTACACCCTCTGCCATTACGATGGCGCGACACACAGAGAACCCAGTCTGTACAACATGTAACAGTTTGGGGCTGTACCCCTTTATTCACCCTTTGGCTCCCCCCCAGGGAGAAAACTTCATTGGGTTCTCTGACCCCAGAGTGTCCTTCAGACGTGGCAGCTGCCACCTTGTTACAGCCCCATTCTCTAGCTTAAGAAGGACCTTTCCTTAGCAGTGGAGTTCTTCACTACCCATGTATTGAAGAGTTTTCTCCCCTGGCAGCCCTGGCATGGCAAAGTGGCAGTGTTGTCCCTCAGGGAAGCACCTTAGGTACTGAGTCCATGGTCTTTCACAGCCTTCCTTCAATTTCTAGGTCGCCGTGTCTATACGGTAGTAAGAGTTCTCTGCCGTCCTTTTTCCTTCCCCCTCATGCTTAGTGAAAGCTTTGAGAGGCAAAAACCCTGCAAGCTTAGACCAATGGGGTCCCTACCTTACATTCTAGCTCCCCATGGCCCCTAGTAGGCCGTTTGTGCCAACACTGCCTCAGGCCACCATGCGGTCAGCACCTTTCCGGGGCCTCTCTCATGCGAGAGCCCGGTCGTGGTACCAGCTTAGCTGAAATGTGTGCTCCTGTGCTACCAGCTTGTGAATTAGCATGCCGTAGGCCCGTCCTGCTTGGCTCAACTCTATACATCATGGCTAGTGTCCCATGGTCTTCTCAGTCGCCCTCAAGCCCACCTCACAACCTTGTATCCTTTCCTCTCCTTAGCCAGACGGCTTGCTTGGCCACATCCTAGATAAGAGGCATTGCCATTCCCTTAATTCTCCTTGCGTACTCAGTAGTCACCAGATCAGTCCATGACTATGTGGCTCCTACAAAAGCCTTTGAGTGCTCTATGTCTGCCCTTTCTTTGTTCTCGTGTGAGACGCGGCCATATCGCTAGTTTCATCGTCCAGTTTTCAGTGTTCTCCTTCAAGGCCACGTGAGACGGCCTAGGCCAGACACTGTAATCTATCAATTACATTCCACGTTTTTCCTCCTAGGCGGGGCACCCACATAACCTGTCTTCTTAGGTTGCACCCCTTTTCTCCAGCTCCAGTGACTTCGCCGACCTGAGTATGCACTCTGCCTCGGCGGGTTCGGTTTTGCTTTGTTCTGGTTGACTCTCAGCCCTTGCTTCTTTCTGGCCGCCAAGGCCTGTTCGCCTCTTGTCTTCAGTGAATGTCTTGCTGTGGTGTCTCCACCTTACAGGGCTTGTTGCTGTGCTATAGGTGGAAGCACCAACTCCACCCACTGTCCTTTCAGCATGGCTAGTAGTCACCTATTACTGAATGCATCAGAGCAGTGCTCGAAGAAGAACAGTTGGTTACTTTCCAGTAACTGTCCTTCTTCGAGATGGGCTGCTCGGATCCATTCAGGTCCCTCCCCTCCATCCCCGCTTTTGGAGTTGGTGACTCTAAGGAACTGAGGAGTGGGAGGGAGGCAGCAGTGTATATAGCCACGGGTGGTGTGAGGGGCGGTAGCCACCTCCCCTCTTCTGACAGGCTAGGACAAGTTTTTTCCAACCAATCTGGCGCTCCGGCACGGGAACACCTATTATTGAATGGATCCGAGCAGCCCGTCTCGAAGAAGGATGGTTAACTGGAGAGTAACCCACCGATCAGGTCATACAGTAACAACAAATCAGAGCAATTGTTAGGTTCAAACCATGGGAAGCCTGAAGTCAAATTACCTTTTGTAATGGAAAAGAACCCATAGTCTTGATTAAGTCCTGCTTTCACAGAGTTTAGCTTGCATATTAATTCGAGTTCAGCTGTTTCTCTTTGAAGTCTTGATGTCCCAGCCACATCTCTGATGACAGTCATTAACGAATCATTTATTGAGTGATTAGAGAGATGGAAGTGCTCAGCAACTGGTTTCTTTATTTTGTGATTTCTGATATCAGCTCTGTGGTCATTTATTCTTTTGTGCAGCGATTGTCCTGTTTGTCCAATGTATAAGGTGTTGGGGCATTTCTTGCACATGATGGCATAGACCACATTAGTAGGTGAGCAGGTAAATGATCCTTCGATGGAGTAGCAGGCTTGATTAGGACCTATGATGGTAGGTATTCTGCAGCTATGTGGGCAGACTTGGCAGTGTGGTTTGTTGCAAGGGTGTGTGCCTGCTTCAATGTTTCTGTTGTTAGATCTGTAGTTGCTTGTGAGTATCTGTTTAAGATTGGGTGGCTGTCTGTAGGCAAGAAGAGGTCTGTCTCCCAAGGCTTGAGAGAGAGAGGGATCATCTTTTAGAATAGGCTGTAGGTCCTTAATGATCTGTTCTAGAGGTCTGACTTGAGGGTTGTATGTGGTGACTAGTGGTGTTCTGTTGTTTTCTTTCTTGGGCCTCTCCTGTAGTGAATGACTTCGGGGAACCTGTCTAGCTCTGTTAATTTGTTTTCTTACTTCCCCAGGTGGGTACTGTAGTTTCAAGAATGCTTGATAGAGATCCTCAAGATGTCTGTCTCTGTCTGAGGGATCAGAGCAGACATCTTAGGGCTTGGCTGTAAACAATGGATTGTGTGGTGTGTTTAGGATGGAAGCTCAAAGGATGTAGGTAACTATACCGATCAGTAGGTTTTCAGTACAGGGTGGTGGCGATGTGTCTATCCCTGACTTGTACTGTAGTGTCGAGAAAGTGGATCTCCTGTGCGGAGTGTTCCAGGCTCAGTTTGATGGTTGAGTGGAAATTGTTGAAATCTCTGTGAAAATCTTCAAGAGCATCCCTGCCATGTGTCCAGATGATGAAGATATCATCAATGTAGCGTAAAGAAGAGGTGTTTTGCAATGAGACTTGAGGAAACGTTGTTCTAAGTCGCCCATAAAGATGTTGGCGTATTGTGGATCCATGCGGGTGCCCATAGCAGTGCCATTGATTTGGAGATATAAATGATCCTCAAATCTGAAGTGGTTGTGGGTGAGCACAAAGTCGCAAATTTCAGTCACAAGCTGTGCTGTGGCATCATCTGGTATGGTTCTTCTAATAGCTTGAAATCCATCCTTGTGTGGGATGTTGGTGTAAAGAGCTTCTACATCCATAGTGGCCAGAATGGTGTTTTCTGGAAGTTCTCCCATGGACTGTATTTTCCTCAGGAAGTCCGTGGTGTCTTGAAGATAGCTGGGGATGTTGATAACATAGGGTCTGAGGAGGGAGTCCACATAGCCAGATAGGCCGGCAGTAAGAGTGCCAATGCCTGAGGTGATGGGGTGTCCAAGGTTTCCTTTTTTATGGATTTTAGGTAGTAGATAGAACATCCCTGGCCATGTTCTGGTGGTGTTTCTGTCTTTATATGTTCCTGTGCTTTCTTAGGGAGTCTCTTGAGTAGGCATCATAATTCCTTTTGGTATTCCTCAGTGGGGTCAGAGGAAAGTGGTCTGTAGAATGTTGTGTTGGAGAGTTGTTTATAAGCCTCCCAGTCATAATCCGCTAAACACACAGCACTTAGATACGTTGTAGAATAAGTTTTTCAAAGAACAGAGATCCAAGCAATACTGAGGAAGAATCCTGGAAACCAATAGTTACATACAAAACAAAAGCATAACATTCTATTTAGGGATCAAACTTAGCTGACAAGTTCTCCTCCTGTCTAATGTAGCTTAACTCACCTGCAGTTCTCACCAGCATTTTCAACCAAGCCTTGCCAACATTTCTATTTCATGATAAAACTCACTGTCTACTCTATTTGTTCTCTACGTGAGAGTTGACAGTGTGCTTTCTTTGCCCCCCACAGGCTTCCACCCTTGCTACTTACTTCTTCCTATTACTTTTTTCTCTTTGTCGTTTTTTTACAATCCTTCATTAGTGTTCATTTCAGACTGGTGAGTGGCCGTCCATTTTGAATCACACAATGCTCAGTTTACTTCTAAACAGATAGAAGGATAAACATCTCTTCTCTGAAAGAAAACTTGTTTTTTACCTTTGCTGGTGACCAGTCCCTAGACACAGATCTTACAAACCTAACTTTCAGTGAACATGTATAACACCTTGCTAAACATCCATATATGCCTGTCATATGGTGACAGCCTCCCTGTGATTGAAATAGGTCCAGTGCTCTAGTGCCAGAGCAGGGGTTCTGAACTGAGCCAATTAGGTGGGCAGGGCTGCTGCTGGGCTATACATGGTCAGAGGACATTGGCCAGAAAGAAAGGGCAAAGCTGGAAAGGGAAATTATAGGGTAGAACTGCAGGGAGAGGGGTCTCCTGCAGGAGTCCCTGAAAAGGATGTTGGGGCGGGAAAGCAGATCCAACTGAGACAGTACAGCAGGGAGAAGGGGCTGTGCCCAGCTTAAGGTTAAGTGAAGTTGTTTTTGAGTTAGCTTTATTTGGAACACTGTAAATAAAGAAATTAGACCCTAGGAAAGGCTGTGACTGAATGAAAAACTGTGTGGGATTTGTTAAGGAACACTGAAGAAAAGGAAAACAGGCATGGAGCAAAGAGGAGATAGCCCTGGCCACAAGAGGGTAGTTAGGTGGCAGCCACCATATTCCTATGTATTTTGCAATGATATTATTTATATTAATGACCAATGGGACCATTGAGGCCCCATGTGACACACTGTGGTAAACTAGAATGTACATAACAGACCAAGGAAATCTGTGTAACCCCTATCCTTCTTCGAGTGCTGCTCAGATATATTCAGAAATAGGTGTCTCTGTGCTGGAATGCCAGATTGGTCAGAACATTTTGCCCTAGGTTGTCAGAAGAGGGCAAGCGGCCACCGCCCTGACAAAGCCACCCCGTGGCTATATATGTGGCCCCTGCCTGGCCCCTCCCCAGTTTCATTTCTTCAGCCTTAGTGTCGGTTGTGGAACTGCCCCCTTCTTGCTTCGCAAGCAGCCTGTCTGTTGTTGCTGTATGAGCCTCTTGCCTGACTGGGAGAACCTATTTGTGGACTTAGTCCCACCCAAGAAGGTCTCCCTTTCCAGGCTGGAACACCACACTCTGACGCTGTCCGCCATGCTGGGGTTTAAGCCGTGTGCCGAGTGCTGCAAGGCCTTCCCGTGGGATGATCCCCACAAGAAGTGCCTCTGGTGCCTGGGCAAAAGCCACATGGTCACCACGTGCTCCATCTGCCTGTCCTTTAAACCAAGGACAATCAAGGACAGGGAGCAAAGGCGCCGTGCCCTGGCCTCCAAGCAAGCCTGGCACTCCTCCCCCGAGGCTTCAGGGTCTCCTGCAGCACCGTGCCAAAAGGCGACGCAGGACCAGCTCGGTACTGACCTTGGTACCACGGTGCCGACATAGCCCTGCCTCTTCGACACGGGCTCCCCCCAGGACCAGTTGTCCTCAGTACCGGTCCCGATGAACCCGGAGGCAGTGGAGGCAGTGAGGGTGCTCCTCCTGTTGCCTACACCCCCTTCTCTGGTGCCGCCTAGAAGGGGGAAGCCAGCCTTCCTTTCGAAGGCCTGGGTGCTGCATATACGGCACCACTCCGCTTCCCCATCACCGGCCCCGGGCCCCCAAACACCAGAGCCTGGTGTGAGTCCCGGTACCGTGGAGCTGTCCCGGAGGCACCATGTCACTCTGCCACCCCCAGTGCTTCCCCGAGAGTCCCGAGGAGTTTCCCCCTGTTCCAGCTCGAGGGAAAGGGCTTCAAGGGGCTCCAAACAGCCTTGGTGCTGTCTCTTGGCGCCGTCACCCTTTCGGTACCACCACAAGGAATGGTCCCCTCAAGAGGCCCTTCTAACTTCGCCGGCACTGGCCCACTCAGCACCAGTGAGAGCACTGAACCCGGTGCCGTGCTCTTATGTGGGTGACTTATAGGTGCACTTTGATCTTTGGTACTGTGTCTCAGCCCATACGGGCATGGAGGTTCAATCCTCTGAAACACCCTCCAACACTTTATTTGGGCCAGTGTTCTTGTCAGCAGAAGCAGTTATGGTTCCCTTCCATCCTAGCATTTGGGACTTGGCCTCCTCCCGCTGGCAAAACTCGGGTTCCATCTCCCCGGTTTTGGATATGGTGGGACTCAAGTACACAGAGTCCTGGGGCTAGAGCTCCTCTCACTTACCCACCACCCAGTCCCACCTCGTGTGGTGGTGGATGCGGCCTTATGGCTGGGACAGGCCCCCCATGATCCTCTCCCGACATCAAGGGACCCCAGGGAGCTCGAGTTATTGGGCTGCAAAGTGTATTCCTCCTCGACCTTCCAGTTGTGGGTCACAAAAAATCAGTCACAAACTAGTAGATGTTGGATGTGTGGGAGTCAATACACAAATTTAGACATCCACTCCCACTAGAGGCAAGGAAAGAATATGATGCCTTCCTGGAGGAAGGTAAAATAGCTTCCCAGGACCTCCTCCTTTCAGCCTGGATGCGGTGGATACGGCGGCCAGCATTATGGCCTCAGCCGTAACCCTGCATTGCGCGGCCTGGCTACAGGAGGCCAGAGTGCGCCCAGCCTCACAACAGGTGGCCCTCAACCTGCCTTTGGGAGACGACAACCTCTTCCCAGAGGAGACTTCAGCCGTTCTGGGTACTGCCAGCGACCCCAGGAGAGAATTGAAATATTTTGGCCTCCTCCAGGTGGGGCCTCTTCCACTCCCTCTGGCCCCATAAGGCCTGATAGTAAGCTGCCCCCCCGCCAACAGTTACTGGTGAGGACTCAGTCCTCACCACCACAACTTCAGTTCGAATCCCACTTGGGGGACCCTCCTGGCAAAGCCCCTCTCCTGGGCAACTCTGAGAGAGCTCTCGATCCATTAGTCAGCAGTATTGGTTATAATCACCAATATCGTCGTCAATCACCTTCTCCAAACCGTGGCGGAATGCCCACCGTTGTTGGACTCTCCCTCTCAGAAATGACAGATAGCCCTTCTCCCTCTCCCCTTCCTGGTGAGAATGGGCAGTTCACAGGCGAGGCAGCCTCCTCCCCTTCAGGTAGGGCTGGGGCATAACCCATATTCGCACCCTTTTGTCTGATTCTAATGCCTTGGGAAGACTTGACCCTCTCACCACCCAAACCTCCTCTCCACCATGGAGGGGAGAATGGAAGCCTGCCATCTGAACCACTACAGGCAGCTGATAGCTGGCGGTCCTGGCCCCCAAAAGGCTATCATGCCACTGTATACGACACATTGCCAAGGGGAAAAGCCCTCTTTCCACTTCTTTAGGCAGCGACTCTATTTCCCCTGGTGGGACACATACGGAGTTCATGGAACACACTCCCAACATCGGAAAGTGTATCGCCCCCCTGAACCAAGCGGAGCCTCCCCTCATGGGGTCATTTTCATACTGGGAGCTAAACTCCTGCACACTTCCGAGTGGATGAGGCCCTATCATTCTGCTTCCCCACGCTGACAGTCGGAGAACCCTCTATCAGGTCTCACCCCTCTACCCACAGTATGAATGAGTTCACTGTCTTGTCCATCCTTCCCTTACCACCAGCAAGACTAGCTGGTGTTAATCATCACTCCCACCCAATCAACCCTCATGAGGGTTGTGGGCATGTGCTTCCAACTCGGAGCACCCAAACCCTCCCTGACTTCATGGAGCAGGTAATTCGTTCCTGCCTGCCGAGTGCCAGACACAAATGTCGGGACCCGGCCATTAGACGTAAGTGTTGGCCAACTCGCTCATGGTCCTTGTGAGATATGAACCCTCCAGTACTCACTACTTCTGGCTGGTTCTCAGCTTAGGTGAAAGCTCTTGAGAGAGGTCATAAAAAATAGGGCCCCCACCTCGTTCTTCTACCATCTTTTAAAAAAATATAGGTTAAGGGGGGGTAACCACGTGAACGGTGAACCTTTCCCCCGGGAATCTCCCAACTTGGGCCATCAATCGCCACTACCTGGGACGTGCCCTCATGCCAGACCCCCGTACACGGGGTCTTGCCCCTCACAGAGGGGACCTGCGCCACTTTCCTCTCTCTATCCGTAAGGTGGCCGTCCTGTTATATTCCAATGGGGAAACCCTCAGGTCTCGGAGACCCAGAGGAGATAACTTGATAATAGTGATGAAACCATCCCAGATCTCTCCTTTCGCCATTCAGTTGAAGGCAGGGAAACTTGCAGAGGCATCACTGGCGCCTGGCACACAGGGCCCGTGCCCCAAATCCCGGCGCCAGTTCCCCAGGTCCTGGTGGGGCCCCTGCCTCTCCCGGTATCTGGCCGGATCCGGCCGGAGATCTGGGGCCCGGCTGCCCATGGCCATGGCAACTGCTTCTGGCCCCTTCCTAGGCTGGGTGGTCCCGCGGCCGTGGCTGCCGCTCCCTGCTCTGTCCCCAGTGGGTGGCGTGGCCTGCGATCGGGGTGGGGCCTGGGCCGGTGCACCGGGTCCTTCCCCAGGGCAGCGATGCTCTTGGAAACTCATCCCTCTGCCCCTTGCTACGTTCATAGTCACCGCCCACTCCCTCTACAACAGTTCAGAAACCACCCCACAGATGGATACTCCCCTGGGGCTAGTTTTCACCTCTCAGGATTTAGTCCAGCATTGTCTCTCACGTAACTCACCCCCCGGGGTATGACCATAATACTGTGATTATCCCAGCCTAGCTACTGGAGACTCTCACCCAGGAGTCTCATGGATACAATGCCTTCCTTCCCATTACGACCCAAGGCTCTCCTAGTCTTAGTAGGCATGGCTTAGAATAACATACTCCTCTCCTATGTGTTTGTGACACGGTTTTGCACTCGACAAAGCCCACTCTACATCCACCCTCAAATTCCTCTCAACAACTGGAATTTGGGATCTGGCTGACCCTTGATAGAGTTCACCTTCCCGGTAAGATCTAATACCATCATTAACATACTCATAGAGGACACTTCAGATACACTGTAAGCATCTTAAAGAGGAGATGGCCAGATGTACCCTATAAGGGTGGTATACCCTTGCTCCATCTCTTTTGGAGGAGCTTATCTCCTTCCCTGTACATCCTGACTCCTCCCTGTAGGCTGCGGGTACTAGCATTCAGGCCTATCATGCTCATGAGCCCATCACCAAGCCGTAGCCTTACCACATCCAATCCCTTACCTTAGCACTTCTGAGGCTGCCTTCCAGCTGCTGAATTTAAAAGAAGAAAGGGAAGGACATAGGTAGCACTAATGCCATTTCCTTGTCTTATGCAAGGATGCGGACTCTGACATCCCATCCAAGGGGTCTGTCATGGTGCCATCGGTAAGCTCACGGAGGCCTGATCACACCTTTCAGGCCCATAGAACATCCCACCTGTGTTTCTCTTATCTAGTACTGTAAGATGGGCTGGGCATCTGGTCCCTACACGCTGATCCCGCTGCCTCACTTATGAGCGTGCCCGATTGGGTCATCAGCTGTTGCCGTTGATGTCCTGACCGTTTCTTTGAACTAGATCAAAGTAACTTCACTAGATTCCTCCCTCCCACTCCTGGTAACCCACCTCTCCTGCAGGATACTGAGTACGCCAGGTTCATGTACCCGATGTTCTCTGGCAGAGGTGTCACTGCCGCAGGGCTCAGGGGGGCCGCAGCCCTCTCAAGTCCTTGGCCTAGCCCCATGACCTGCATGTGCCTTACACTACCAGACTGAGGGAAAGACAGTCTAATTCTCCTCCTCTGGTTCTCTGCAGTGTTGATAACCACCACTGCCAGCCCAGCAAATTTCAGGCCTCGGGAACTTCCCTGTAGAAATTATGCCAACACGTGTTGCTGCCAGAACACTAGATCTTCTGGCCTCCACGTGGCGTCTGCCAATACCCCCTCAGGAAGAGTGATTAGAGATGCATTCCTCGGCCATAGCCACAATGCGTTGGTACCTCTTACGCGTAAGGTGACCTCGGGCCATCAAGCCCACGCACATCAATCAGTGCTCGGGCAATCTGGACCTACTTCTCTCCACTGAGTTACGTCCTACATCTCCAGGCTACCTTGCTGGGATGAAGGTCCTTAGGTCAATTTCTTAGACCCTCGAGGACCTGCTTGCTGGACAATCACCCACGTTGGAGTTATGTTGTGCTGACGGTGGAAGAGTCAACTCCACCTGCCATCCATCAGCATGGCTAGCAGTCACCTATTTCTGAATGAATCTGAGCAGCGCTCGAAGAAGAACAGTGGGTTACTTACCAATAGCTGCCTTCTTCGAGATGGGCTGCTTGGATTCATTCAGAGCCCTCCCCTTGTCCCCGCTTTTGGAGTTGGTGACTCTTAGGAACTGGGGAGGGGTCGGGTGGCGGCCACATATATAGCGATGGAGTGGCGTTGGGGGCGGTGGCCACCTGCCCTCTTCTGACAGGCTAGGGGAAAAAGTTCCGACCAGTCCGGTGCTCTGGCGCGGAGACACCTATTTCTGAATGAATCTGAGCAGCCCATCTCAAAGAAGGATGGCTACTGGTAAGTAACCCACTGTTCACCTCCTTTGTGCCCTCTGCAGCTGGTATTAAGAAGGCTCTGGGTCACAGCTTTCTGTACTGAGTTAGCGTGCTGACAGAAGGGCAACCGGACCATATTTGAATGGTGTTGCTAGCAGAGATGTACCTGAGCCAGAGAGGCACGCAGGATCACAATGCCACTCAAATTGGGCCTGGCTGCCCCTCCATCATTCACTTTCCATATTTCTGAAAGACAATTTTTTAATGTCAAGCTGATACTTGATTTACTGGTGAAGTTATTTGTTGAAAGACAATCACAACAGATGTTTGGGCCACTTGTCAGACCACTGGTGCTATATGCTTGTTTTTAAAAACTGCAAAGTGTCCTAACTTCATGAATGCTCTTGAATCATTGCACCCCTAATTTGAACAATCCATTGCCATGAGCATGATTACCTGGTTTGCCTCCAGAAGAGCAATAACTGCACTGGGAAATTACATCCCTTTTAACAAATTTGGGCATTCCTGTGCATACCCACACCACTGACTCTTAGGGGAGGAAATGGGGACAAGGACTTAATACTGCAGGAGCAGTGTCCAACAGTTTCTGGGAATTCCATACTGCATGTAATTAGGTGCACAAACCAATGGTTATAGATGAGTAGATGAGCAGCTCCTCACTCTCCCTTGGGTTTCCAACCACGATGTCATGTGCTGGAGGTTTGCTCCACATTACAAACTTCATCTTTTCTTTCCTGTCTTAAGGAATTCCAGTGATACAGCACCAGAAAATGCACTCTCTATGAAATCTCACAAGCCCAGACTCCAGTACTTTGATCAAAAAGGGGCTTTTTGTCTGACTCATTGAGGTAGACAGGAACTATCCAGAAGTTTCACAGAAAACTGAATCAGAATCACCTGGAGAGGAATGGCAGCATTTTACAGCAACATGTCCTCACCAGTTTGACACAGCTCTTTTCCACTTTGCCTTGTGCAGATTGTGTTGCTAGGAGAGGAAAGCTCTGCCCTCATAACGTGTATGCTTAGCTGGCTGTGCTGTTTTTCAGTTCAACTCCACCTCTCGGTTACAACTGCAAACTACACCATTTCATTACACTGCCATAAAACAGAGAAATTGCAACATAAATGTTCCCCCCTCAGTTTGAAAGGACTTAAGGGTTCTTTTACACTACACCAGTTAAGAAACTGCCATTTTTAATAGTCCCTTTTCTACTTATAACCACACTTTAAAGAGTACAATAGCTTTGTTTACGGAGCATCTAACCTGCAATTTTGCCAATCCTGTGTGTTCAAAAATCATGATTCAGGCCCTCCAAAACCAAGAGATTGTCTTAAAAACCATAAGATTATTTCCTAAAATACACTTTGGGTTCTTTTTATTTGTATTCCAATGTTTTGGGCATTTGGGTGCAGCTGGCTCACATTTTTCAACTTTTTCTCCACAACCTGAGGGCTAGAAACATACTTTTTTAAAAAGTGAAAGCTGAGAGTCTCACAAAATCCCGTGCATCCAGGAGCTGAGGCTTTGCAAAAAAAACCTGATATCACAAGAGACGGGCAACATGGAGACTGCTTGAATTGTAAGGGTATCTAAATAATTAGTGAGTCTGACCACGGATGTGATGCATATACTGCAGGAACAATGCAGACTACATCCGTGACTGCTGAGAGGATGAGCCTGTGAGTGCTGCCAAATATGCAAGATCACCACTGTCACAAGGAAGGCAAGAGGAGAGAGAAGTCAGAAGCAGATTATCTGTATGTTTTAGGAAGAAGTGTATGTATCAACAAATCCTGAGTGGTTCCTGAAGGCAAAGTCTTGCAAATTCAGAGTAACTTTCTAAACATAACTCTCAGTTTAACTCAGAGCAACCACCAGCAAAGGGAAAAAAAAAGTTGACAAACAGCTGTCATGAATAAATTGTGAATGGCTGCTAAACAGGTAAGGATGAATTACTCTCTGGTTTTGGTGTTTCTCATTGTATATGTAAAGAATGGGCCTGCTAGATGCCCCAGTCCTGTTGGAAATTGATAGTTAATTGGGTATATTCATATGTATGAAGACCAAATGATAATAGTTACACATTATTTATATTATTACATTACAGTTTTACCTATTATTTGTGTTACTGGAGGGCCCAAGAGCCCCAAACATAAATCAGGACCTGCACTTTGTGCTATACAGAACAAACTGAGAAATCCCAAGTAGGAGCAGGGTCCTATTATACCAGGCTCTGTAGATACATGTAGTGAAAAAGAGACCCTGCCCTGATAAGCTTAGAGGCTAACTACACAAGACAGACAGCAGGTGTGAGAAAGGAACATTATTCCTCTCATTTTATCATTAGAGAACTGGGCACAGAGAAATTAAGTGACTTGCCCAAGGTCACAAAAGAACAGCCTTTGTAGAAAAGCCAGATCTGAGTTACAGCCCAGTACCCAACTCACACTACCATCCTTCCTCTCTACGGAGTATCTACTGCACAGCGGAGTGTAATTGCTAAGCTTCTGGCTCACCTTCCATTGTAATCTGTCAACTACAGTTCAAGCATCAAATTCTGCCTTCAGATGTACCCATGTAACCCTATTAACGGAGAGTGTGAATGTAGCTGAGAGGAGAATTTAGCTTTAATCATTGACAAGAAACTTAGGAGCTGGACAAGTCCTTCCTGAACTTTGTGAACTAGAAATTCTGCATTAGTTCAACAAAAGGATATGATTACAGCGTGGGAAATCTTTTATACAGTGACCACTTTGCAATCACTCCCAGAGCCTGACAATCATGTTCAACAAAACTAGTGAATGCTCTATGCATTGTACCACTAGATCAGTGATTTCCAACTTTTCTCTGCTGTGGCACACCTTGAGACATTCACATTTTTCAAGGCATACCACCATAAAAACTCATGAATATTCAAATTAACTTAAATTATTTAGGAATATTCATGAACCATGGCACAGTGTTTCAGAGCGGGGTGGCAAAACAGGAGGTCAGGAGTTGTGTGCAGTGGCAGGAGTGAGTCTGGGGAGCAGAGCAGGGCAGGGGTGGCAAAAGAAGACAAGGGCAGCCATGTGGGGAACAGCACAAGGGTGGCAAGAGAGGAGAGAGGAAGGGAGAACAAGAGTGGCTTTGTGGGGGGGCGGGGGGAAGCTGGGGAGTGGGAAGGTGGGGCACAGGAGCATGGCATAGCATGCTCCCCCCTTCTCCACAGTGGCTCACTGCCACCCAGGGCAAATCCTCACCCCACTGCTGCTCCCTCCCACCCCAGTGAGTCCCATCCTCCCATCCCCCAGCCCCCTGCTGCCTGTGATGGACCCTTCAGGCCCCAGCTACACCCCCCCCAGCCACCTCACCCTCCCGGCTACACTCCCCCAATCAACCAGCCACCCCACCAGCCCAGCCACACACCCCCTGCTACACAGCCACTCCCACCCACCTCCGCTCTGCACACACACACCTGCCCCACACAACCCCCAGCAGCGCTCTCCCCCGCCCCCCCAAGCCTTTACCTGGGCTGTTTGCAGGCTGCCTGACACAAGCTGCTCCGCCCTGCAAGGGGAGATTCACACACTCCCAGCCTCCCCCAACTCTCTGCTGGCTGGGCTCAAGGTGGATCCAGGTTTAAGGTGGAGCCACCTGAACAGTGCATTTGAGCTGCTCCTGCTATTTTTAGGGGGACCCCTGGAACTCCCCATTCTAGTGCCTTTCTCTATTTTTAGGGGGCCAGAAGGCTGCCTGCCTAAAAATAGGGGGGCCTGGAACTGTGGTCCGGTGCCTTCCCCCTTACTTTAACCCCTGCCTTTTCCCAGCCCTGCACAGCCCAGGTGGCTGGGCTGAGCAGGTAGAGAACTTTAAGTCCAGCTCTCGGGCATGCTCGTGGCAAACTTTGGATGTTCCCGCAGCACGCCAGCGTGCCCCGGCACACTGGTTGGGAACCACTGCACTAGAAGTCCAGCTATATTTTGAGTAGGTGCACAAACCAGCCTGGCACCATTGCACCCCTCCCAGATGCAGCTGTGGTTCATGAAAAGAACCTTTTGCAGAAAAGATGCGCCTCTGATATGAAGATACCAGAGTGCTCACAGAAGCAAATTCAATCTTTTCAACTGATCTGATACTCTCAGAGTCCCCATATATTATCAGCTGAGTTATATTCAGCCCAGTAATGGGCTTGATGAAGCAATCACTGGATGTACTTGTGTAGTCTATATTATGCAAAAGGTCAGATTAGATGATCTTAAAAACTCAAAGGATGCTGCACTGAACAAATATACTATAGCAGCAACCACTATAATGTTTTAGGGACAGGAAGTGACTATGCCAACTAGTTAAAGCAATGGGGGAATTTACAGTGGATAGGCACATACTGAAATCTTGTGAGTTATGGGAATTAATGGTCATATGCCTAAGAAACACATCACGGTATCTTTAAAGGACACAAGCGACCAGGACTTTTATTTAATAATCCATTTTAAAAAAACAGTATCCCTATCATAGGTTTTCAGGCCAGAAGGAACCCTGCTGATCATTCAGTCTGATTTCCTGCAGACCACAGAAATTCTCTTAGGAATGCATCTGAAACACTGAAGCCCAGAATAGCATTACGCAGGAACAGAGCTGGAGCTGTTGCCCAGCTGCAGGCTAGTGAACATTATCTATCCACCCCTTTTGGTCAGTGTTTTGACCCAGTTTTCATGACTTCATATTTTCTCCACGATCACTTCCATAAGTCCTGTTATCCCCATGTCTCTACACTGCCACATGCCAAGAGGAGGTACATGGGGAACTGTTCCCCTTACGAATCACCATCTAGGTGTTATGCGGCCTTCTCATTTACCCATCTGATGACCTCAGTACAGAAGCAGTTTGATTGGATGCAGCACCTCCTACGGGGAGAAGAAATGCTCCCCTGACATCAGTAAGCCCTGTCTTTTCACTGATTGATAGGAGTTGCTGCATCCATCCAAACTGCTTTGGCATGGCACTGAGACAGCACGGGCTGACAGGAGAAAAATCAAGTGGGAAAAAGTAAGTATAAGTGCTAAAAGGAGTGGGGGAAATGGTTAAGACATAAGGAGGAAAATGTGTCAGAGGACACTAGTAGGTAGAAGGAAAGTACAGAAAGCAGCCAGGGAAGGGGAAGATTTGATATCAGTGAGATTTAGGAAGTTTGTACTTAAGTGGTGTCCTGAATTGGGACCAGAAAGAAAAGAATAACAGATAAGAAAACAGAAGAGAAAAAATTACAGAGAAAAGGAAGAGAGGAAATCTACCTGTCCAGGGGCTGTCAGTCATAGACTGAAGGAACTGTCTCAAGATGAGTCAATTCAGGCATTGGAAAGTTCAGGAGTGATAAAGGAAGACAAAGTCATTTGCTCCAAGGTGAGAAAAGTGATAGTGGGGAAAGCCGAAAATAAAAAAAAGATACAGGGGAAGCAGAGAGGGAAAGGTGTTCCTGTTACTCGTTAGATGGGATATGGCCCAAACAGGCTATGTTTAACCCTAGGATTATTTTTCACCACAGACTGAACACAGGTACTCATATTGGTCAAGTGTCAGCCAAAGATGGTCAAGAGGACTCCTTTCATCTTCAAAATATTCCAAAACCCCGAGCTTCTTTTTTTCATTTTTCTTTTTGGGGTGATGGTGGTGGAATGGGGTAAGAGGGATGTGGATTGCATCACAACAATCCACGTCTTTGTGACAGCCAGACAAGATTATTATAACGTGCCTTAGTTGGAATTATCCTTGAAAATGATTTGTAGGCTGTAGTTGTCAGAGAACATACCATCAGGACAATATAATGGCCTTTATCTGCAAATCAGTGATGCCCATGTGCACAACCTGCACTGGCTGTACATTAGGCACATTAGCCAGTGCACTTCAAAGTCTTCCTATTACTACTGAAAGCATCAAATAATATAGGACCTGTCTCCTTGAGGTCTGTTGCCCTTATGCACCACTGATGAAACTGAAATAGATGAAGCTGGAATTGATAATCATCCTGAGCTGTAATTTAACTATAGTCTCTAGGTCCTTCTCTGTCGAGGGTCTGTGACTCTGGAACACCCTGCCCAACAATATGTGCTAGCGTAAGGCCTCCTATACCAGACAGCACTTAAACTGGTGTATAAAGCTATGCATGTGCTTAAGTGTTTTGCTGAATCAGAGCCTACAGCTGCAGCATTCTTTTAACCATAGCTGAAGACACTTTTTATTTTCTGCTTTTAGTTTTATCTGGGTTGTTTGTGGCTTTCTTTATAGATCGGCAGGTTATCTGATTGAAATGCTTTCCAACCTGATTTGGGCTTTATTGGTCACATGCACGCATGCACCCACACACACACTCTCTCTCTTTCTTACTTTATTGCTTTCATGTATACCTATAAAACACAATAGTAACAATATTATTATTACATCCCTTCACCCAATCTCACTTCTACTAGTGCTTCATGTATCCAACTAATTTCAAAACATCTTAAAGCAAAACAACACTGTGACCCTGCATTGTTAGTGATAGGATGCTAAACTGATTACAAAATGTCTGACAAATAACAGGTTTGTTTTTGTTTTCTCTCACCACGAAGTTCCAGCCTACATGCTACCCGAGCCTATATTTTTCCCCTGAAGTTGCTTTGAATCCATTTCCCCTCCTCTTTGGTATTACCAGCATAACCTTTCAGTTACATGCCATCAGGAAATTGCTCAATGCATTATTGGGAAGTGTTCAGATACCGCGGTGATGGGTGTGGTATAAAACCTACATAAAATATAATAAAATAGAATATTTGCACAATTATATTTATGAGCCAGTATTATATATCAGGTGTCTCTGATTTTTCCCTCCTTCTCACCCCCACTCCCCGCTTTTCATCTCTCTCTTTGAAATCCTTAGTTCTCCTTCTTCTGTTTCACTCTCCTCTCTTGTTCTCTATCCTCCTCTTCTTGTTCTCTATCCTTCTTTCTTGGTAAGTACTTACATTATATACTGTCCAAGTCTCAAAACTTCAAATGAGTGCAGGATGAAATTTTCTCAGTGAAACCTGAAACTCTGCAAAACCCAGCTTTGGGGTTTAAAATATAGAGACTGTATGGGCTAACAATTGGGATACTTAGCTCTGCATCAGGAGATTGCACCCTCCCTTCTGCCGCCGAAGCACTACGTGATACTGAACAAGTCATTTAATCTCTCTGTGTCTCTTTCTTTGCCTGCTAAATTTGGGAAATAGTACTTAAGTGCCATTGTGTAAAATCACTTAGAGATTCCTTAGATGAAAAGTGCTACCAAAGTGGTATTAATTATTACTCTTATTATTATTATTGTTAAATAAAATTATGGAATAAACCCACTGAGTCATGTGCAAAACTTTTCTGGGCCTTACAAACTTTTCCACTGAGACTTAAAGCAAAACCTTTTGTTGTCTCTGAACAGGCACATGTTTTTCAAGACTGCGTGTTGTGGTTTTGTTATGAAACTTATGACAGTTGGTCATGTGGTCTTTGTTCTGGGCTGAATGAACCTTCATGAATCAATACACAAAGCAGAGTTTAATGAATCACACCATTTACGTTTTGGTTTGCCGTTGCTGAGCTGAGTTTCGCGAACCTGAATTTCAAGGGGCGAGGAACCCTGTGAACTGAAGCCAACAAAATGAATTTGTCCAAACCCACGTGAACCACAACCAACAAGTTACGCTCAGCTCCCGTCCTCAACACACTATGCAATTATCTTTGGTTATGGAGGACAGGATGTGGCCAATGAGAGCCTAACACACATTGTAAGCCTAGCTCTGTACTTCCTAATTCTTACGGTTTACACTTCTTGTCACTCTTCGTTTGTCCAAGTCCAGAAGTGCTTGATCGCTGTCATCCTGCGGGCTGATGTGAAAACCACCTGGCCACAGGGCTTGCATCCCTGTCCTCTTGCAGCCCGGTGAAGGTGGGCTTCCATCAGAAAATTGAAATTCAGCAGTCCTCAGTTCTAGGCCCACTTCTCTTGGACGGGTCAGGTAAAGTGTAGTAGCTAACACCTCTGCTTAACATGCAGAAGGTCCTGGGCTCAATTCCCAGGAGGCTGGACTCGATGATCTCACAAGGTCCCTTCCAGCCCTATGATTTGATTTGATTTGATTTGAAAGTCTTTATCACCTCCGCCATCGTAAAACGTGGACAGCGATCCTCCCCTACCATGCTACTGGCAGGCTTCATTAATGAACACCAACAGGAACTTTCCGATCCTGGGGAGGGAAAAGCCCCCGTGGTATTATTGAACTCTTGGAACGATTTGTTTTTAAACTAAATTCTCACCAGATGGAGGAGCAGCCCCAGTTTGGATTGGCTAAAATCCCTCCCTCAGATACAGAGCAAGGCAGCTGATGTTTTGGTCTTGTTTTAAACCTCCTCCACTGCTGATTTGAAGAATTCCTCCCCGCCCAGGGATCGTTCCCAGGAAAGCAAAGCTTAGTCCTGTCTGCACAGCTTCTCCCTCTGCCATTTTACTGGGACACAGCAGCCAGCTTTCTCCCTGCCCCCAACTCAGCCTGGGCTCTTTCCTGTCTCCTCTGTCTGAGCTCCCCCAGTACAGCAGCGAGCCGTGTGTGTGTGTGTGTGTGTGTGCAGCTAGGCCTGCTGCTGTCACTGGAGTTTTAGTTTGCATCCTGAAGAAAGGAGGCGGGGGAGGGCGGAGGGAGGGGGAATGTCTTGTTTGTGGCTTGTCAGCAATTGCTTGAGACAAGCTTCCATGTGTGAAAGCGACTTGGCATGAATGCCTGGGCCGTACCAAGTCTGGCGGCGGCGAGAGGGGGAGGCAGAAGGAAAACAGATCAGGCCGGAGCAGACAATAGGCCCCTAAAGTCTTCCCCCGAACTTGCTTTGATGTTGTCCTAGTGGCTGGCGAGCAGCAGGCCGGGGACTGCGGGCGCCGGGGCGCCTTTCGCGTGGCCGCCGCCGTCCCCCCCGGCTCGGCGGGATGATCGCGCGGCGAGCCCGCTGCTAGCCCAGGTAAGCGCCGAGGCTGCGGCGGGCAGGCGGCGGCGCCTGGCTGGGCGCGCGCCACAGCTGCCGGGGCCGGCCTCGCGCCGCCCGCGCGCTCCGGGAGGCCTCCTGCTGCGGCTCGGCTGCTGCCGCGGGCGGCTGGGGAGGGAGAAACTTTTCCCCGGCGGGGAGTTCGCCCGCTCGCGCCCTGCCTCAGTTTCCCCGGCGGGGCGCGGGGCGCTGGCACCTCCCGCCAGGGGGCGGATCCCCGCCTGCGCCTCGCCCCAAGTGCAGGGCGTGGGAGCGAGGAGGGAGCCAGGCTGGAGCGTCGCTGCGGCTCGGGGACCCAAAAAAGCCTTTTCCACCTGTTGGCTTGTGTCTCGGGGGAAGACCGCTCGGCCGATTAGCAGGGATGGGGGCTTTCTTCCGCCTCCTGCCACTGGCAAAGGAAAAGGGAGATGCCAGGCGGAGGAAAACCCTGGTCTTTTGTCACTGGGGGGGGTCAGACCTTCCCTCGTCTCCATCCAGCCCAAGCCAGGCGGATCTGGAAACTCTGCCACAGCCGTGGAAGATTTTTCTTGGGGGGTTGGCCGGTTCAAGGGGATGTATTTAGAAATGCTGGCGAGGCTGCGGGTGAGGGTAGCGGTGTCGGGTCTGTTCGCCCGCTGGGGGCTTTGTGGCTATAATCTGCTGCTGTGAAAGAGCAGAAAGGGGAAAGGGGGTGAAGCCCGGATCCTGACTCCCAAAACGAAAAGCAAAAATTGCTCTTGATTGTCCAGATCAGGGCGCGCAAACTCAAATCCCCACGAGGGCCGCATGAGGACGAGTACAGGGCCACACGAGGACTAGTACCTTAGCCCGAGGGCTGCGCCCCTGAAACCTTTTCAGACAACGATATTGCAAATATCGGTAACGACACTGTCGTCGCGGGCCACGGGAAACAGCTGTGGGGCCGCGGGCGGCCGTGTGTTCGAGACCCCTGATCGAGATTTTCTTTTGAGATAAATACTGATCAGATTTTACTGTGACTTTAGCTAAATCCATCAGAGGTCTTTCAGCTGCATCACTTACCATAGTTCTAGGAGTTCCCCGATTCTGGGTGTTTGTTAAAAAGTAATTTACACGCGTCTGAGCTGCACAAATGTTCATCAGACCAATGTCCTGATACAACCTATGTCATATATAGGAGCTGGGGGTGGGGGGAGAGGGAGAGAGTGTGTGTGTGTGTGTGTGTGTGTGTGTGTGTGTGTGTGAGGATTCATGCTTTCCCAATCAAGGCCTGAAGGAAAGCATCATGTGTTAAAGAATCTGAACAGAATGAGAGGTGGGGGAGGGAGACTAAACTGGCCTGAGACCCTCCTTAGTCTAGCAAGGAAGATGGAGGCTCCGTAGCGCTGTAGAAAATATGAAGGAGAAATTTCATCTAGCCCCAAAACCCAAAAATCCCTGACTGTCTCACAACTGGTGTTTGATATAATGTGCCACACACCAGTGTATCTCATGCATCCTCCACTGTTACAGAACACAGTTACAAAGATAATAGCAGAGTGGGAAACCGAGTTGATTAGGCCTAGGAGAAAAAAAAAGTCAAGTCAGATTTTAAATGAGGCAGAGGGATGGAGGAAGCATGTTTCGTTTGAGAGGGCCTGCAGGAAAGAAGGCTCTGGGACTTCACTAGGTGACCAGAGGGAGCAGTGAGAGAGGAGGTTTGAGAGAGAGGCTGGACCAGCTCTGTGGAGAGCTTTAAAAAGAGGAGGGAATTTTGAAGTAGATCCTGACATGAGTAGGGAAGCAGTGGAGTTGAGCGCCAGTGCGATGTAGCTGTACTTCGTTGTGCATAGGAAAAGGGAGATGGCAGAATTCTGCATATGGTGGGATTTAGGCAGGCGCAGAGAAAGGAGCCGGGCACTATAGTCAAGGCAGGGGGAGATGAAGGCACGGATGAGGTTTTTAGCAGAGGCCATATCGAGTACCTGGATAGATGGAGATTCTCAGACTCTGCCTCTCATTTGAGTGATTTGTTGCTGAATTTCTATTTCCTGTACTGGAATCTGGCAACAAAAAATGATCATCTTGCTCTGTCCATCCCCAAATAAATGCATATTTGTTCAATCTTTTCATGTACACGCTTCTGAACTCTGCTTTTCTGCAGATATGTGCAAACGGTGACACCACACACATAACCACAAATTGTTATGTATCTACACTGAATATTAATCCTGTGTAAGGCACAATGCATGTGGTTCATACACAGGTAGAGCCTGCTGCTCTATTGCCCGGCAACTTACATAGTAGTTTACACCACTGCAAAATGCTGTCATATCAGAGTGATAGCTATTTACACCCACTTTGTACTGCCTATCTGAGTGCTGGGCAGTTGAGAATCATGTTCTGTTTTGCTGTATGTAAATACAATACAGTGGTTCTGTGTACTTAAAGGACATACACCACAGCTGCTATTCTTGCACATTTGTGACACACCCCTCACACACACCCCACATCATAAAACTTTGACACGGCACCCATACCATTTTTTAGGAAGTCAAACGTATCACCACTTGGTCTCCTTCTTAAGATGCAAAATAGGACAAGTTCCAGAGGGGTAGCTGTGTTAATCTAGTCCAGCGAAACGAACAAGGAGTCCTGTGGCACTTTTAAAGACTAACAAATTTATTTATCCCGTGAGCTTTCGTGGGAGAAAAATCTCTCGTTGTCAGGCACTTGAAGGTGGGGAACTTACAGAAAGGGAGGAAAGGCAGTTTCTGTTCTTTGGAGGTCGGCATAGCATCCTGTTCTCACACACAAGGAAAGCAGAGTCAGCCTTGCTCCTGTATGAATTCCATCCAGGCTGTCAGCTAGTGAAACTTACCACCTGATGGCAGTTTCATGCCCTGAGTGGTCTCTGTTTGGCTCCTAGTGGACAAGGTCTAGTCACAATACCCAACAATAAAGAGCACTAATTGACCCCTGGGTGGCAATCTTAGCAGAAGGGCTAAGGACTGCAGGGGCATGAAGACTGGGGTGATGAACCCACTGACCAAAGGCTGAGAACATTCACAGATGCTGAACATCAAATGGAAGATGACAGAGTCAAAGCCAGTACTGCAGAATGGGTGTCAGAGCTGTCCATGCTAAGACCGAGGAGAGCAAGATGCTGCTTCCTCTTACCATCTGATGACTCAATCTGCTGTCAGCACGGAAGGAAAGCTTGTGCATATTTTATGCCACTTTCCTCCTTCCAGGACAAACTGCTGATCTGCTCTGCTCTGTGCTTCAAAATCCTAGATGCACTGATCAGTAAGTGTGACCTGGATCCAATAATTAACAGTGGCCTCGTGAAACAGAGTACATGTAGAACGAACCACGGGCACCCCTCGTGAAGTACAACACGCAGTGTAATTAGCTGGGGGGAGAGAGAATCAAGCAATGACAATGTGTCAGGAGGATGTGGGGACAAGTCAGTCAGTTCTTTTGCTCTTTGGTGATGTTAAAAATGAAACTAAAGTGACAATTTAATTTTCATTTTGAAACTGATATGAGTATCACAGGTCAGTTGGCACATGCAGGATTTTTATGTGCAGTTCAGGATCTGTGGAATTGGCAATAAACAATTATATTTTACTTCTCCAGACTAGATTTTTGGTTGTCTAAAGCTGTGAAAGAAACAAGGATTTTTTTTTCTAGCCTGTTCCACCAGTGTTGTTTCTATATAGCAGTGACACTCAAGCCACAAACATTATCTGTGCACACTGACGACTTGCATACCCCAAATACTCTTTACATGCTGGGAAGGTATAAACCACAAACTTCTTTTTTTATACACACTGGACCCTCACAAACATATGTGTATATACACACGCAAATATATTTTTCTCATATTCTGGAGACAAATTGTTTATCATAAATGCCATCCCTGCGCTCTAGAGAGACAAACATTTTTGCTGCATAGCATGGACACATGCACATAGGCATCTCAACTAGCAGTGTTTTTAGTTTCTGCTTCACTGGGCCCGTTTGAGAGATGGTAGGTTCTAGTGGCCTGAGAAAGGGGACCGAAAGCTAAGAACATTTGAGCTTGTGACACTGATTTGTTGGGTAGCTATAGCAAATAAGCGGTAAAGCTAGCATTAATCTCTTTGTGTCACAGTCCCAATCTGTAAGATGGGACTAATACTTATCAGCCTCCTCAAGTGGTGTATTTTAAGTTGCTAGGATAAAAGTTTGTGAAGTGCTCAGTGCTTTTTTGTGGGTATGCAATGTTATTCATAAATAATACAACACTGTACAAACATACTGCATTTTTACACACACACTGTGTGACATCTGATGAACTTTAAGATAATCTAACTCAGTGCTATCTTGAGTACTCAATAATGTTCTGTTCTTTCAGCAAGAACAAAGCAACTTTTCAGTGATATGTGTTTTATATATATATATAAAATCTCAAATGAGAAGAATATAAACCTATTGTACACTCGATATAACGAATTCTGTCCACATTCCCATGCACAGTAAGAAATTGATTAACACAGAACAGATGCCTCAAGGTATATTACCTCAGACTGATCTCCCAAACTAACCAAGGCCTGGTCAGCATTTGGGTTATAAACCCTGGGCGATGGTGTGGTGGTGTTGGCTGGAATTGATGACTGTGGTTCAGTACACTTCCCTCTGAGGCAATGCTGAAACAATTTCTCAATATGGTGTTAGAGGACGCAGTGCTTAAGGACATTATGGACCAGTTTCACCCTGGGGATGTGCATCCATGACTCCATAGAAGTAAATGGGACTCACATTTGCTTTCTCCCTCAGTGATTTTGTCTGTTTCTCTCAGGTGAGATATAAAATCAAAATCCTGCCTACTTATGACCATTAAAGATTCCATAGCATTTTTTGTAAAAGGGGGTGATCTTAGCCCGGGGTTCTTGGCCAAATTCAAATTCAGGAAATTGCATTCCATCTAGGTAAGATTCCCCTATGCTTTAATTGAATAAAGCATTCTTCACTTACTGTGCTGAACTGTCATACAGTGTTTCTTTGCAGCTCTAAACAGTTGCTGTATTTCACGCTGGAGATGGTCACATTTCGTTGTTGGGAGTTTGCATGCGTGTGTGCGCGCCCGTGTGTATGTATAGTTTGTAAAGCATTTTGGAGATACCTCTGTCTGCAATGATCTATATAAATTTGGGATCATTCTGTGGTTCAAATGAATGTGAAAATCAATTTGCAAGCATATATGCAAGAAGATAGGATGTAATACCATTTACACTATGGGTGGGTACTTAATGAATACTCATCTTTCTGCAACAGAAGAATGTGGCCCAGATTTTCAGTATTCTGCATGTGTAGTTGTGTGCCTAATTTATATGCTGAATTGTAATTGTATTTGCAAATAGTCATTAGGCATTTCACTGCCCGTTTGCCTGTGGACTTGCCACAACTGAATGTACAACTGTAACTGCACACACAGGCACACAACTGTGCATGCAAAATACTGATAATCTGGCTTTCAATGTGCAAAAACGAACAAAGGTTGTGAGCATCTCTCAGTTTAATTGCAGTCACCTACATTTTTTGGTGGAACACTTGTTTGGGCGTTTTGCGGTATTGTCATTCATATTTTCACTCCAGGAGTAAAGGGCTGATTAAGTAATTAGTGGTGATTTGGTCTTTATGTTTCTCATGGTAAATGGAGGGGGAAGTTATGGTGAGAATTTCAAAAATCATGGGGGAAACTAGATGGGGCGAGTGCTCCACCTGAAGTCAGTAGGACTTTTCTTTTGCCATTGATTTCAGTGGTTGGAGGAGGAGAGCTCTGACTTCTAGAAACAACTGCACCTTCGAATAAATAGAAAGGATATGTTTTTGTGTTTGGACATGGCACTGGTCACTGGTGTTGGACTGACAGCCATGCAGTCTGAAGTCATTTATTTACCTCTGAACAGCATTAAACTTAGACTGCCACAAGGCAAGCTTCCTTCACAATTTCCGTCAGTGGGCTTCAACACTGCCTGGTGACACTCCTTCGGGGAGATAATAGTTCAGTTTCCCTGACTATTCATTCTTCAGCTTCTATGGCGAAATCGCTAACAAACGGCCAGTCAGTACTGGGTAATAGGGATCTCTCAGCTAAATAGAGGCCACCAAACTCATTTCACAAATGCCTTTCCGCAGCTATCAGAGATGGGCAATTTTTGTCCCTACCTGAACTGACTTTGAACCCAACAACGTGGAAGTGAAAAGCTGTATGTGCCATGCAAGGCCCATCATCTATTCACAACTAGAATTTTAAAAATATTTTTGGATACTTGGATACCTTGCTACTACCATTTCCACCTTACATGCCTTTCCATCTAATCTAACCTAATCTATTCTAATCTAAAATAATCTAATCTATCGATTTACATTTAATGTGCCTAGCATTACTGAATCGAGGCACCAGGTCTCAGCCTTCTTTCACACATATCCACAAATGTTTTTAAGTTCTACTGGATGCCTTAATTTCATTTCTTTTCCTTTTTGCACTGGTCTATTCTCATGCTTAAAAGCCAACACTACAAGTTCCCTTTGCTCTGGTTTTTTGACCTGGATTTCAGTCTTGTGGTTAGAGCAGGATACTGGAAGTTAAGATTGTTGGGTTTTCTTCTCATCCCTGCTACGGGCTTTCTGTGCCTCAGTTTACTTAGCTACCTCAGAGAGGTGGTGTAAAGCTTAATTTACTGCAAACTCTTTTGAAGCCCATGGCTGAAAGGAACTATACAAGTGCAGAGTGTGTTTTACTAGTGTTCTCTCTGACCCTGACCTTTCTTGGCCTCCCCAGCCATCCTGTGGGATAGTGTCTGTAGTCTGTTAATAAAGTTTCTTCCATTTTTCACCAGTACACTTATGCACTCTCTCAGCTGCATGTAAAAATACCAAGCTATCTGAAGTTATAGAAATATTTGTCAAATCCTGGCAGCCGTGACAAACATTCCTCCTCAGCAATAAATAAACAAAGTAGTAACCTGCCATTAACATAGGTTTTTAGCAGCTAGATTGTTGTTCGTCAGCCGGGAGGGAGTCCTTGGCAATTCTTGTGCTAGTGAGTCTTAAAGTAGCATTGTCTGAGGTTAGGAATGCACTGGATTTGGTATAATTCCTGAAGGTTAGTGCGTTTGGTGAGTAATTGGGAACATCAGTGTGTGTGTTTGTGCAAACAGGTGTCTGCTTTGTGTGGGGGCCTGGGAGTGGATATGTGACTCAACTGTATGATTTAGGGAGTTGATATTTATTTATAGGCACAAAAAACATGTTTGCAATAGCATAAGGCAAAATTTATACAGTACAAATTTAACTGAATATGTACAGCCGTACATACACATATCTATGGTGTATATACATATACATTTTTCTTTAAATCACGTCTGTTAGTAGATAGGTTTACTTAAAGATTCTCATAGCACAAGTTTCTGCTTGCATCTACTCTTTCTCTGTTTTCTTGCAACCATCCTTGAAGCTAAGGAAGTGGGCCAGTAGAGGTACCAACACTGTGAACACTTATCCCACCGCCACAGAGAATTCTCTGAGCAAGCACCTCAAACAGCCCAATGTTGTTTATTTTGGTGTTTTTAGATTAATTTAATCTGACTATCCCAAAATCAGAATCTCCAAAGATTCAGGGTTTGGTTATATATCAGAAAGTGTATAGATTTATATCCAGACCTGTGGAGGCCCCTAGGATGGCCAGTGATTCTCCATCCCCACAATCTCTCTCCCTCCTAACAGGCTTTTCTCCTCACTGTGTTGCTGGGGAGTGGCCCTCAGATGCGTTCCAAGGGAGAATATCAGGCCTAGTCTTCCTCTAGCACTTTAAGGAGAGGGCGCTAGACTAGAGATTAGGAGGTTGGGGATCTATTTCTGGCTCTGACACAGGCTCACTGTGACATTCAATCTGTGCCTCAGTTCCGCCATCTTTAAAATGAGGCAATACTTTACTCACCTTTTGTGAAGTACTTTGAGATCCAAGGATGTAAAGTGCTAAGTGTTAATTGTGGTAATTTATTATTATCTCCCAGCTCTTCTCAGGAAGAGCACACATTTCCTTTTTCCTGGAGGGGGTAAAATGTTTCTCCTTTTGGGGCCTTAGGTTACCTTCTGCCTCATTAGGTCTACGCAGTTTCTATTACAATTCTTTTATCTCGATCTTTTCCTTGTCTGCTTTTATTTGCACTTCCCCTCCTTTTGCTGGGTCATTTTCCTCTCTTTCTGCATGCACCCATTACTCTGGCAAACTTTTCTCTTGTCTCCCCTCTTCCGTTTGTCCCTGTCCCCTCCAAAATGCCCCCAACTGTGTTTCTCCACTTTGGTTTCCATTTGTTTTCCTTGTTTCTGTGTCTCCTTCACCCTCCAGCATGGGAGATGCTACCTGCTTCAGCAGGACTGGATGGTGATCAGTTTGAGGTAAGGACACCACTCCTGCCACTGTACAAAGCAGGTATGAAGCTGGTCTTGGTCTCCCATGCTTTCCCTACCTCAGCCAGTTCTGCCACTGATGTTCTGCTGTGCACAGAACAACTGAGGTGGGGCACCCTCAGCCTGCTGCCTGCTCTGTATGGAAGGACCTCGAGTTTCAGGAGTCCAGCTGTATCGTTTTTGCATTTTTGGTTACACTTGGTTATCTTCCTGGGACTGAAAGCACCCAGGACTGAGTTTAAAAGCTCCGGATGGCTAGCAAGGAGCCTTTGGCTCAGAAACCATACAAAGCATAGTTCTGTTCAGTGTTTTACTCTTTAGTTTTACCAAGTATGAGTGCTAATAAAGACACAAAGACTCTTCCCATAAGCAGACAATCAGATGCCCAAAGCCTGGCTGAGGCTTGAGGCAAGGCCTTGAGCAAGTGAAGGTGGAACTTGGCCTCTGACAAAGCAGGGTGCAACCCCCTCTGCATGTGAGGTGACTGTTTTTGACTGTGCTTCCTGTGATCTCTTTCTGTTCTGTTCTATTCTATATAGGTTCTTTTACTGCACTCATCACCATAGTATCTGAGCCCTGAACTTCCTTGTGAGTGCCTGATTCAGTCCTGAGTCTTGCCTCCTAACGTCATCCTACCTGCTGCTAGGGTCTCTGCTTCCTGGGACACAGCCACGGATCTTTCCTGCTTCTGCTCTCACTTCATCTCCATCCTTTCCAATTCGCACAGCTTCCACTTGTCTCTGATGAAGTGGGTTGCCTCCCACCAAAGCTTATGACCAAAGAAATTTGTCAGTCTTTAAGGTGCCACAGGACTTTCGTTGTTTTGTCTTTGTCGATTTATCTGCAACTCCATGCTAAAAAGCACAGATTTTTAGCCTAGCTGGATGCAGTATGATGAACTCTTCTGGTATTTAGTTAACCATTTAGAAAAAGATGCCCCAGTCATCCCCAAAGAGAATATATTAGTAGGAGAAGCAGTTTGAAGCGAAGCCAGCAGGGACACAAAGCAGCTTACCCTTTTAGCGAGGCCCACAGTCAATGGGACAGGAACCTGCTCTCTCTCCTAGGGCAATTGACACCCAACACGCCAGAGAAGCAGCAGCATTGGGTTGGGGATCAGTCCTCTCCTCTGTGGCCATTGGACAGTTAGACCCTGCCCTCGAGAACCGCATACAAGAGGGACAACTGCACTGTCCCTAAGAGATCCACCAGCAGTGGGGGAAGACAGCTGCCCTTTTGCCTTAGATAACTACAGCAGGAAAGCGAGAGCCACTTGATACAACTTAGGGAAAATCCCATCTCTGACACATGGTCCATTTTCCAAGACAGCGTATGTGGATAAAACCTGTTCCCTTCACCTCCCTAGAGTGACAGGAATTTTTGGTTAAAGGATTAGTCAGAAACAGCTGGTGAGGGATTGTACTTTTTATCTAGCCTAGTCTGCCTTCCCCCACCCTCTAACCCTTCCACCTTCTTCAGAGTGCTGAATATTGAGGTTCTTGTTCCTGGCAAAGTTGACTAGATGCCACTCTCTCCACCACAGCTCACTGACACTGCTCCATCGGTCAGCCAAAAGGGGATTGGTCGATTGGGTAGGACATAAGGGTTTCTCCACAGTGATGTGCTGGAGGGTGGTGTTGTTAAAATTCACCAGCCATTTTGAAGGAAGGGCTGGTGTGATTTCTCTGCCTCTGGTTTTGTCCCACCTCTGGATATTTCTGTACCATCCCTGCCACAGAATATTTAGTGCAAAGAGGTTCATAAAAAGGACTGTGTGTCAGCTTCTCAACTTTCATTCTCCCATCCAAATCACTTTTGATCCCTCCTTCTCTGTCCCTGCAATCAATTTGACCCTTCGTTATACTTCTCACAACCTACTGCCCTCACCCCTGTCATGTCTCATCTCCCATGGCCATTGCTCTCTCCTCCCCCCGCCCCATATCTGTTTCCTCTGCTCATTCAGTCCCATTCTGGCTCCATACTGGGTCACTCAAGGACCCATCAGGTTCTTCTGCCTGGTCTGCCATCCTGGCAGGCTTCTCAGCTGGATGCTTGAGCTGGGAACCATCGGCCAGAATGTGGGTGACAGTGAGAGCCCAGACCTGAGGCCATTATGAAAGCAGAGAAGTTGGGCAGGTTGGGATTCACTCCAGGCATTCACCATGCCTCCCTGACCTTCTCCATGTGCATCTTTAGAACCCTTTTGTTTTCTAGGTGGCCTCCACCTCAGTACTAACCACTTTCTAAAAGGCTAATAAAGGTATTCATTGCAAAGGGGAAAGCACTTTCTAGTACTCTGTATATGTTAATTTTGGGGATTGTGTAACACAACACCACAGTATGTGCAATAGCGTCCTTGGCCTCTGTCACCTAGAACTCAGTGCCCAGTATCATTACTCATCCCCATGATCAACTTGTGAAAATGATGGCAATCATTCTTCCTTCATTCCTGTCTCAGCAGCATGGGAATGGAAGCTGGAGATGGCTGAACTCTCACCATTTCTAATTCCCACTCATCCATATGCCTCTCCATTTCAGTGGATCCTAATTTTCTCAAAAGGATCTTTAGGGACCGACGTGTTTTATGTCTGATCTCAACCCAATAGGTGAGCTTTTTCCAGAAAGCTTGCATAAAATCCTTTCAGCTGTTCATGAGTCACATGAGCCTGAATAGAAACCAAACCCAGAAACTAATTGTTCTGACCTTTACTGCACTCAGAATACTCAAAAAAAGATCTTGTTTTAAACCACAGACTTAGGTCTCTGTTCTAGCTTTATACAACAAAAGTCTCGGCAGGGCTGGGGGAGGGTGAGGCAAAGCCAGCAGTGTCAGTCCCAGGAGGCAGCATGCAGTTCCTAGGGCACTTTCTTTCTGGAGATACAGTCTGTGCCAGCCCACATCTTCAGGCCAGCATGGAAGGGGAACAAAGCCAATGGCCTTGCCTCCTACCACATCAGCCTGGGATGACGCAGGGCAGCTCCTGTATGCAAGAGAAGCAAGTACTAGAATTGTTTCGGTCCCCTGACCTGACACTGGGTTCCATACGCCATCTCTCTCTCTTTTGCACACCCTCGTAGGATGGCCACAGTCTGGGGATCAGCCCATAGGTTGCCTGAGGTGAGGAGTATCAGCCTTGCTGAGTTTAAGAAACAGTCTGTGTTTCAAACAACAAAGTCCTGGGATGTTTAGAAATGAGGTCTTGAGCCTGCTTGGAGTGGTGACATTGTGAACTGTTGACTCTTACAAAGCCCCCTAGGACAAGAAGATTGTATCCTGGCAGGGTCAGCCCAATTCTTTATCCTTCGGAGGGAGACAGCTGAACTCTGGGCACTTGTCTGGGAGTTGATCTTTTGGAGGAGGACATACAAAAAACCAAGGCTTTGTTTGCCATGCATGCACAGTAGTAAATATTTATATTATGGGTGCCTAACAACCTCAGTTGGGACTGGGGCCTCATTGTTCTGGGCATGGTAAAAATGCAGATGAGAGACAATTCCTGCCCTGGGCGATTGCAATCTAAAATGAAAGTGCCCATGCTGGTTTCTGTGAGATTAAGGGTTTTGCCTTGGTGTTCTTCAACATTTTCCCAAGTGTAGGTGGCTTGTTTGCTTGGCTGTTATCCTCCACTGCCCATAGTGAATCCTATCTTTAGAGCCTGTGAAGTGCTTTGGGACATAGGTGCTGTACAAATATGCTATTTATGACTGACTTTTCCTTATCAATTTCGGTATACTCGTGGATTTTAGCCTCCCATATCCAGCTAATACTCATTCTCAGCCAAAAACTCCTGAATTTCTCTCCTTTAAACTTAAAGATGCTGTCAAAAGAGGCCTAACACTCTAGTGTTATGATCTGATGGATACTACTCAAATCAAAACTCTAGTACAATGTAACTCTGATTCTGAGTCCGCTGGTTAAACTGCAATTTACAGAAATCCTCCTTCCTCCACTTCTCCTATTAATGCCCTAACATAAGTAAATGCATACATTTCAGTTTGTGATTGGATAGTTCCTCCAGTGTGTGAAAGCATGTGCATTCTGAAGATTGGATCTAATAGATGTTTGCGTATGCCTTTGTGTCTGTGAGGTCAGCTGGCCTCTGGGAGGCGGTAGGAGTGGAAGTATTTGGCATCTGGGAAGGAGAGAGACAGGCTGGCCAGAGAGTGGGAGAGAGTTTGGTAGTGCTTGGGATAGAGTGAAGAGACCTTCATAGATGGGAGGGGATTGAGTGTGCTTAGCAACTGGGGTGGGATATCACATTTAGGACCCATGTTACATGCTTAAGAAGAAAGGACTGCATCATACATACGTTAATTTATTTACCATTAATTATGCTATTGTGTGGTGTTTACTAATCACACATGGACAATGCTAACCTGACAAAAAAAGAAGAAATGGAGCCTGAACCCCAAGAAACTTACAATTGGTTATTCCACACACCTCTGAAAGATCAGTACTTCAGGCAATAGTATCTGTTTGGGTTGGAGTGGAATTTTGCAGGGCTCATTTTTGCTTTGTAGAAGAGAAGAATGTTGAGATGTGTGAAGGAGAGGCAGGATATGTGACTCATGAGAAAATGGTGACCGTTCCAAGGGCGGGGGCAATGTGGAAGAAGGTGGGAAGATCACGGGTGAAATCTTGGCTCTGGTGGCTCTAGGTCATCCTCAAGAGGGAGTAAGCAAAAAACTGAGCAGTTCAGGAGGGAGCCTAAGGACCCAGGGGCGGAGTAAGAAGAAAAGAGAAAAACATATTTTATGATGTTCAAAGTTCTGCAGGAGTTTGAAATTAAGGCATGGGAACTTGAATTTAGTACAGATGGTGGGAAGAAGCCAGAGAAAGGATCTGAAGCAAGGTGTGACTTGTTAAAGGAATTTGGGCAAACTTATCCCAATAGAAGGGATTCGTACAGGTAGTTCTTAGAGAAGAGTCAGGAAATCCAAAAGTTAAGATTTTCTTAGGAGTGTTTACTTGTCTACACTGCAGTCATGCCCCGTCAGGCTCTGATATTATCTGATATGACAAGCTAAGCAGACAATGCTGAAGTTCTCAGTGATGGGGAACTTGTACTATGATAGACAGATGGCCCTAGTCAGCACTTGGATGTGAGTCCTTCTCTGCAAAATAAAATCCAGTTGCTGCAGAAAGGGATATTGCTGTTTCAATAGGATGGGGTCTTCCTCCAGTCAGTACCAAGCCACTGACACAGAACACTAGGAATGTTGCAAGAGATGCTGTCTTTCAAGTGAGAAGTTAAAATTGAAAAACGCCAACCACTTATAGTTCTTACAAGCAACCAGGCTAAAATATAGTTCTCTAAGAGACCTTTTTTATAGAATTTTGTCCCCCAACCAGTTTAATTGTGCTGTTGCTACCAACAGTGGGAATGCCAATGTAGGGAATCCATTGGTGTCCGTCGCTGGTTTATCCAACCTTGCTCAGAGCAGATCTAAGTGACACAGTAATTAAGGCAATTGCTACCATGCCTTATCTATACCAATTTTCTTAGCACTGAACTGGTTCAATACCTTAAAGGGAAAATATTATATTCATGGTCTAATAGGGTTATGCATTTTTTTCCTACCCATAGGGGCCAGTAAAAGTGTATGCTAATACAGTTCGGTCACAAAACATAGTTTGGTAGCTCAGGGAGTGCATTACAAACAAATGTGATTGCCAAAACCACCTTTTTCTCCCACCCATTGTAGGTACAAGGTTCAGACACAGCTGGTAAATATAATTAGAATGTAATTTCTTTTCAGCTGTAATGTATATTCAGCATTGATGCAAAGCATCTAGAACCACATATGGCTAAAACTGTATTTGAAAATTGTTTAAAAAATTATTACCAATCCTAAAAGGTATCAGATACCCCTTTAAGACCTGCATTCTGTATCACAGTGCTTATAGGCTCATGATACAATAGCAGTAGTAAGAATCCTCAGATATTGATAAGCTCACTGAGGGAGTAAAAATTTACCTGAATGAGAAACCCACCTGCTCTTCTTCGAGTGCTGCTCGGATGCATTCAGTAATAGGTGTCTCCATGCTGGAGCACCGGATTGGTCAGAAAAAACTTGTCCTAGCCTGTCAGAAGAGGGGAAGCGGCCACCGCCATTCACGCCACCCGCAGCTATATATATGGCCGCCTCCCTGCCCCCTCCTCAGTTTCATTTCTTCCGCCTTGTGCATTGGAATTGGAATGTCCATCCCTTGCAAATCGCAAGCAGCCTGTCCCTTTGACTTCGAATCACTGTCCGGCTGGGAGCATCTCTTTGTGGATTTGACTCCACCACGAGAGTCCCCAACACCGGACTGGAACATCACGTCGATGATGCCGGGTTTAAACCCTATGCCAAGTGCGGCAAGGCCTTCCCCTGGGACGACCCCCACGGGAAGTGCCTTAGGTGCCTGGGCAAGGACCACATGGTCTCGGCTTGTTCCATTTGTCTGTCCTTCAAACCCAGAATGATCAAGGAGAGGGAACAGCGACGCCGCGCCCTAGCCTTGGAGGAGGCTCGGCACCCTTCACCCGAGGCTTCGGGTTCACGCCTGGCACCGAGACCCAGCTCGGCACCAGAGCCTACATGGCACCGTGCCACTAGTAGCTGCTGCCACAGCACACCTCAGTGCCAACTCCGGCACCGCAGCGCCTACCCGGCACCTCGGTGTCAATCGAGGTTGCCCTCAGTTAGCCCGGCACTGCGCCGTGTTATCTTTGGCACCGACGGCATGGTACAGCCCAGCCTCGCTGGTGCCGAGCTTGCCCTGGCACCGGCTGACTCCACCCTCGGCACCGCAGAGCCCAGTGCCGCAGGAGCGGGAGCCTTCCCGCCCAGGCAGCCCTCCGTCCCCCAGCAAGGACTTGCCCGCAACTCAAGTAGAGTTGTTTCTTGTCCCGTCCACCCCAGAAGCGGTGGAGGCAGAACGAGCCCTGCTGCTTCTCCCGACACCCCCTGCCCCACTTCCAACCAGAAGGGGCAAACCGACCTTCATCTTGAAGGCCTGGGTCCACCCAAAACGCTCGCCCTCACCTTTCAGCCCCTGTCTTCCACTCCAGTGGGGGCCGACACCACTCCACTGCCGGCACCGGGCTGAGAATCCTGATCCCTCCTCCCTCATCTCCAGCCCGGAGGAGGGACCTTCTAGGGGCTCCAAACGGCCTCGGTGCTGCACATCGACCCCATCACCTTTCCGGTTTCGGCCACAAGAATGGTCCCCCCCCCAGGGAACTCCCTGTCCTCCATGGCGGGCTCCCAGTGCTGCACTGTCCCCGGCACCGGAGTCTTTTACAGGGAACCTTTTGGCGCATTTTGACTTATTGCGCCAGGCTACGGCCCCCTTAGGTATGGAGGTGGAGCCCTTGAGTCTTCCCCTGGATACCCTCTTCGGGCTGGCCTTCTCCTCGGCAACGCCCTTAGCAATCCCGCCCTTAGCAGTCCTGCCCCACCCGAGCGTATGGGACCTCGCACATTCCTGGTGGCAGACCCCAAGTTCCATTTCCCTGGTTTCGGATATGGTGAGCGTGAAGTATCGGGTATCCGAGTTAGCCTACCCCTCCCTCACTGGCCACCCAGTTCCCCCCAGGGACGTTATCTAGATGGCAATGGGGGCCGGAGAACCCCCCAGGGACCCCCTCCCACCCTCCAGAAAAACCAGGGAGCTGGATCTGCTAGGCCGTAAGGTTTATTCCTCATTGGCCTTCCAATTATGAGTGGCAAACAACCAGGCTATAACCAGCAGCTACTTGCTGGATGGCTGGGAGTCACTCAAAAAATTTAGAAGTCTGCTTCCACCTATGGCCAGGGAAGAGTATGATGCCTTCCTGGAGGAAGGCAACATAATCTCGCAAGACCTCCTCCTTTCGGCACGCGACACCGCTGCTTGCACCATGGCTTTGACGGTTACCTTCCGCAGGGTGGCATGGCTTAGGGAGGCTTGAGTGCCTCCTAACGCACAGCAGGCAGTTCTTTACCTGCCCTTTGAAGGGGATGTCTTGTTTCCCCCTGAAACCCTCTCTGTGGTGGGCACAGCCCGGGATCCTCTAGGAGAGGCCAAATACTTTGGCTTCCTCCGTCCCGGACCCCCCCCCCCCCGACTTAGCTCCCCACTCCCTCTGGCAGGGCAGTTTCTTTCCTCCCCGCCTTATCCATGGTGGGAAGTGGGCCTTTGCTCTCCCCTTTTCACAGGGAAGGGCCCCTCTGCTCACCGCCACCCCTCTTTTGGCCTTCGGGTGCAGGGGGCCCTAGGGTGTCACTATTGCAGACAGACACTCCCCCCCTCTTTCTCTAGGGAAGGGAAGTCCAGTGGAAAGCACCCCCAATCCTTCCAAAGCCTACCTGCAACAGGACTGTGTCTGTGGCCATGATGCATGTCCCAGGTAGGCCCCCTCGTGTCTGGGTCAGGAGAAGGGGAGGGGATACCCCTGATCGCACCACCGTTTCTGCGCTGTGACCTCAACCCCAATTCGACAGGAATATCTCCTGCTCACTGAAGGGGACACATCCATCTAGCCAATAAGGTTACCTGGATAGCTCAGTTAATCAGGAAGGACCTTTACCTCTGCATGGGCCCAAGATACGGACCACTCCTCCTTTTCCCTCCCTCGCAGTACTATGGTTCCCTGGCTCCACCTTCCGGTGATCTAGTGGGAATCAGGGGTCCACCTTAGGAACCCTCACCTTTGTCTACCTCGCTTCGAGGTAGCCTGTTCTCCCCCGACCTCGCCAAAGCGCGGCTGGGGGCACCCATTCAAACCCTAAGAGGGAACACCTACTTACAACCCTATGTTGGGAAACTGAGAAGGGTCCATCCCTTCGAGTGTTCTCCCACCTATATTTCCTGCCTCGGTATCCACTGCCTTCTGGACGGCTGTCTGTGTCAGACAGAAGGTCCCCCTACTTTCCAGGGCACTTGCATAACCTTTCTTGCTCTACGGTCCTATTCCCTGGCAGGACACAAGCCCCCCCCCCCTTTTTCCATGGGACCGTCTTACTACGTCACGTGCAGTCCTTTAGTGCTACTGCGGGTTCTTCCCATGCATGTTGGTGGCGCCTGGTAGTTCTGCAGTCCCCTTTTACCAGTTTTCAAGGACCCATTCACACCCACTGCCCGCCCGATGGTGTGATAGACAGAGAGCCTATTTCTCTACAACATATAACAGTTTGGGGTTGTACTCCCCTTTTATTTGCCCTCTGGTTCCCTCCGGGGAGAAAACATAATTGGGTTCTCTGATCCTGGGGTGTTCTTGAGATGCGGCAGCTGCCATCCTGGAACGGTCTCACTCCCTAGCTTAGGGAGCAACCTCCCTTGGCAGCGGAGTTCTTCAAATATCCATATATTGAAGCATTTCTCCTTGGCAGCCCTGGCATGGCAGAGTGGTAGCGTTATCCCTCCAGCAAGCACTATAGGTACTGAGACCGCGGCCTTACACGGCTCTCCTTCAAATCTTTCGGTCGTTGAGGGGGTGACCAGGCAGTAGTAAGAGTTCTCTCCTGCTCCTTTCTCCCCGTCCTCATGCTTTAGTGAGAGCTTCGCAATGCAAACCTTGCGAGGTTAGGCCCAGCGGGGTCCTCCTCTGCATTCCAGCGCCCTGCGGGCCCTAGTAGGACCAACTCATCAGCACTGCCTCAGGCCATCTTGCTGTTAGTGACCTCACCGGAACCTCTCTCCTGCAAGAACCCGGTCGTGGTGCCTGCTCGGCTGAAAACGTGCACTTGCGCGCTACCAAGTTGTTAGCTAGCATACCGTAGGTCTCCATCCTGCTTGGCTCGACTCTGTATGCTGCGGTTGAGTGTCTCGTGGTCTTCTTGGTCGCCCTCAAGCCCATCTTACAACCTTGCATCCTCATTTTCTTTCTTTTTAACCAGATGGCTTGCTTGGTCGCAACCTAGATAAGGAGCATAGTCATTCCCTTACTTCCTCCTGTGTACCCAGTAGTCGCCAGATCAGTCCATAACCATGTGGCTCCTGCTGAGCCTTCAGGTGATCAATGCCTACCCTTTCTTTGTCCTCATGCGAGATATGCCCAATATGGCTAGTCTCACTTGCTAGCTTTAGTGTTTTCCTTCAAGTCCACGCAACATGACCTATGCCCAGACATTATAGTCTGCTGGTTATACTCCATGTTCTTCCTCCTATGCAGAGCACCTACGCAACTCGTTATGTTAGGTTGCATTCTTTTCTCCAGCTATGGTGACCTTGTCCGACCTGCTTATGCATTCTGCCTTGGTGGGTCCGGTCTTGCCCCTGTCCTGGGTTGGCCCTCAGCTCCTGCTTCTTCTGGACCCCTCATGGCCTGCTCGCCTCTTGACCCCGGCGAGCATCTTGCTGCGGGGGCTCTACCTTATGGGGGCTTGTTGCTGTGCTGAAGGCAGAAGGACCAACTCCACCCGCCATCCATCAGCATGGCTAGTAGTCACCTATTACTGAATGCATCTGAGCAGCGCTCGGAGAAGAATGGTGGGTTACTCACCAGTAACCGTCCTTCGAGATGGGCTGCTCGGATCCATTCAGGTCCCTCTCCTCCATCCACACTTCTGGAGTTGGCGACTCTAAGGAACTGAGGAGGGGGCTGGGAGGTAGCCATATATATAGCTACGGGTGTCGCGAGGGGCGGTGGCCGCGTCCCTCTTCTGACAGGCTAAGACAAGTTTTTTCCGACCAATGCAGCGCTCCGGCACGGAGACACCTATTACTGAATGGATCCAAGCAGCCCATCTCGAAGGATGGTTACTGATGAGTAACCCACCGTTTTTTAGGGCTGTGTGTGTTTGGCTGTGGTTAGATACTATTTTGCTTTGGCCAGTGCAATTGTTAACAGTAGAAGTTGCAAGTGGACTGATTAGAAAGAATTCCTTAGGGTTGAGTTTCCCTACAGCAGAAGGACTTGGGTGTTATTGAAAAAAATGGAGGTTGAATCTGAGAAGGGTTTATCCCTTCAGAAGAGGTGTTCGATTTCAAAAGCAAAATTCTGAGTAGTCCATGAATGATAAAATCACCCCCATTTTTTCTTGTGAACTCCTAGAAGTCATCTACATTGGTATAAATGAGATCATTTGGCCTAATTAGTTCCAAGCTTAATTAGCAGTAATTATCCCAACATGGGAGTAATACCCGAGTAGGAAGTACTGAGTCCTCGATTAGCTAGATCTCTAATTGGTGTTACAATATTGTAATTAAAGCATGCTTATACGCCTCTGCCTCAGCAAATGATTTGTTTTATGTCTGGTTAAACAGGGAGTCCGGCAGCCTCAAGAAGGCCAGGTTGGCAGCACTGACTGAGATTGTGCATTACCCCTTGTCACAGGAAAGAAATAATGAATCATATATACTGTAAAACACCATGGGCAGAATAATTCCTAGTATAATGCTACTGAAATTAATGAAATGGTAAGAGGGATGAATTTGGCCTGGAGTGTACAATCTATATCTACAGAACACCCAGTTAAACATTCATTGGAATGTGCACTCTGGCAATTACACATGCAGATAAATGCAAGTGACTTAATCTGCATTTGTGGTTGCTGTATTGCAGGTGTGATTTTATTTGATTGCTGTGTGATCACTAGATTGCACATTCCATTCAAAGTTTGCATGCTGCAGGGCTCTGCATCCCAGAATGCACTTTGCCCATCAGAACTCTATAAACTTTTAAATTGATGCTCCTTGATGTGTTACAGGGTGCTTAAAAGGTCTCCAACAAGTTTCTGTTTGGAAATGTATCTACTATAGCTACAATTAACACCTGAGATGACCCCAACTGAAAGAAATTAAGGAACAGGCAACCAAAATTGTTCTCTTTTCTGTCAGCATTGTTACTTTGTGTATAGTGTAAGTTTGTTTCTCCCTTGCTGCAAACACCCTGCAAACAACAGAGAAGCAGAAAACTTGTACATTTTTTGAAGAGGAAAAAAAAATCAGAAATTGTAATTGTCTGAAATTAGTTCAAAGCTTTCAAGTTATCCGTGTGTCTCTTAAAAAACGACTTCATTGGAACTCTGGAAATGCACTGCTTTATTTTTAATCTTTTTTCGTTAGGCACCAAATTATGGAATGGGTGAAGTGGGATTTTCTCCCATGATAGCTCATGTGAAAAATAAATCTGTTAGTCTTTAAGTGCCACAGGACCCCTTGCTTTTTTATGCTGAACTAGACTAACATGGCTGCCCCTTTGACACTTTATTTTGAATCGTTGATGTATCATACAGATTGTGATCACAGACATGGTGCATTTCTAAATCAGTCTTCATCCAAGGATCTCAACGGGTTTTACAATCAATGAGAAATTAAGAGGCACAATAACACCCTGTTATATGATTCTATTTAACAGATGGGGGAGTTGAGACACAGTTTAGACTCACAATAACACCCTAGTATATGATTCCATTTCACAGATGAGGAAGTGGAGTCACAGAGGTTAACTGTCTTGTACAAACTTCGATAGCAAGTGTTTAGCAGAGCTGGAAAGAGAACTGAGATCTTGTACTTTAACCACAAGATCATCTTTTTACTCAAGTGAGAGGAGGGGAAGAAGAAAGGAGGATAAAGTTGATTTAATTTGTACCTAAGGCTTATAACCATAATTTTAAACAATTTCTAAAGACAATTACAGACTAAAGCATAGCTTACATCCACACTCCTTTACACGGTTGCTCTTTGGATGACACCTGTAACACCAGAGGGCAAGCTCAGGATAACGTGTTGACAGATTCCCCCCCCCCCCATTTTCTCTCTCTTTTTAAAGAAGGAAATTAAATGTAGGAAAGTAGGTTAATGCAATGTTGAGTGAGAATTTAAATGTTCCAGTATCAGGATATTCAAAAGTTAAGGTTCCCACAGCGATATTAACTTGGCCATGTTACATATATGCAGTTTTGAAATACTGTTTATGGTATCAAATGGATGGTTTAACATATATGTTCAATATGTCTGAATTAAGCAAAACAAATGAGACTAGTAGTACTTTTAAAGACTGACAAATTTATTTATCACATGAACTTTCAGGGGAAAAAATCCTTCTTTGTCAGACGCATCTGACGAAATAGGATTTTCTCCCCCAAAAGCTCATGCGATAAATAAATTTGTTAGTCTTTAAAAGTGCCACTAGACTCCTGAACTAGACTAACATAGCTACCCCTTTGGAACATGTCTAAATTAAGATTGCCATGGACTTTAAAATTGAACCTGGAAGGCACAGCCCTGTCCTGTAGTAGAAAGAAGCAGAACTGCATTGCTCCAGCAGGATCTGTGGAATAAACTCTGCCTTAGGCAGGCATGGGATGCTCTGGTTGGGAATTTGTCAGACTGATTTTCTGATGAAAAATGCAATTTCTGTAAAATTGACATTTTCTGTGGGAAAAAGACAGTAGTGCCTGGACTGCAGTTGTGCTCAGTTTCTGTGTTGGAGGCATGAAGCAGCACCTGGCCCATCCCTGAAGAGGGACAGGACAGTTCTGATCCTTAACTTGGTACTTTTCTTGAGTGGTTCTAATACTTTTGAATTTTTAAAGTCAAATTCTAAAGTCCTTTTTTTTTCTTTTCTTTTTTTTGAGTTCCTATGTCAAGAAAGCTCCATTGTCACCAATGATGGTTTTGACAAAATAAAAACTGAGAAAAACCTTCTAGATTTGGCATGTAAATCTTAATGTTATATTAATTTTTTGGTTTGAATTTTCATCTTCCATCTTCTGCCAAAGGAAAGCCTAATGTTCGATAGTACAAGGTCAGATTTTGAGGGTCCCACTCAGCCTTTATTCAGGTCATGCTTGCACTGGGCTTTTATTAACTGTTTCCCTGAATAAGGACCTCAGGATTGGGCTCATTGTCATTTCTTTTGAAGGACAACAGTTTCCTTCTCTGTCATAGCAGGCACTGGATATCTATGTGCATCCTTTATTCCAAAGTACTTAAAGAATGTTACCATTCATATGAAGTGAAGACCTATAGCAGTGGTTCCCAACCAGTGTGCTGCGGCAACACCCAAAGTGTGCCATGAGCATCCCTGAGAGCTGGAGTTAAAGTTCCCTCCCTGCTCAGCTCAGCCACATGGGCTGTGCAGGGCTGGGAAAGGGAGAGGTTAAAGTAAAGGGGAAGGCACTGGAACACAGTTCTGGTGCCCCCTATTTTTAGGCAGGCAGCCTTCTGGCCCCCCTAAAAATAGAGAAAGGCACTGGCACACGGAGTTCCAGCAGTCCCCCTAAAAATAGCAGGAGCAGCCCAAACACAGTGTTCCAGTGACTCCACCTTAGGCCCAGCCAGCAGATTGCTGCAGGAGGCCAGGAGTGTGTGAAACTCTCCCTGCAGGGCAGAGCAGCTTGTGTCTGCTGGCCTGAAAACAGCCCAGGTAAGGGCTTTGGAGGGGAGGGCTGCTGGGGGTTGTGTGCAGCAGGGGTGTGTGTGTGTGTGTAGCAGAGGTGTCTGGGAGTGGCTGTGTAGCAGAGGGTGTGGAGCTGGGGTTTTGGGGTGGCTATTTGGTTGGGTGGGTGTAGCTGGGGGTTGGGGTGGCTGTGTGGGGGGGGGGTGTAGCTGGGGGCTGGAGGCCTAGTTCTGGCCCCTGCACTGATGGGAGGGTCCATCACAGGCAACGGGGGCTGGGGGAGGGGAGGACAGGACCCACTGGGGTGGGAGGGAGCAGCGGTGGGGTGAGGATTTGCCCTAGGTGGAAGGGAGCCACTGTGGAGAAGGGGGAAGTGGGTGCTGTGCCGTACTCCCCTGCCCTACCTTCCCACTCCCCAGGTTCTCCCTGCCCCCCCACAAAGCCACTCTCGTTCTCCCTTTTCTCTTGCCACCCTTGTGCTGTTCCCCACATGGCTCCCCTTGTCCTCTTTTGCCACCCCTGCCCTGCTGTGCTCCCTGCACTCAATCCCGCCACTGCACACAACTCCTGACCGCCCATGTTTTGCCACTCCTGCTCTGCTACCCCTACTACCCCTACTCCCCACATAGCAGCACTTCCGAAACACTGTGCCATGGTTCATGAATATTCATAAGTAATTTAATTTAGTTTGAATATTCAAGAGTTTTTAATAGTGGTGTGCCTTGAAAAATTTGAAGGTATCAAGGTGTGCCACAGCAGAGAAAAGTTTGGGAACCACTGACCTATAGAATAGGCTTGTTTTGCTATCATTTTTGTATGCAAGAGAAACTCTGCAGGGAATGTTGAAGAGAGGAAAAGAGGAAGAGATTTTTTTCAATAGAGCACTGAATGGTGTTGCATACTAGATAGAGAAAAGCTGACAAATATCTGAATGTATAGAAAACACTCCTAACCCAAAGGGAGGAGTTGTGGTTTAGGTTAAAGCCGCAAAGGAAGTGAAGGAGGTTACCACTTTCCTGTCTGTGGGTAGATGGCTCTACTCTTGCTTATCTGAAGGCCTTGCTGCAGCTTAGTCTCCCTGGGCATATATTCATCATTATATGGCTTGTAGAGGAGACTTGTGGCTGGGTCTTGTCATCTGTTGAACATCTGCAAAGTCCAGTGAAGTCACTGAGAACTGTGAGTTAGTTCTGAGTAACTCTCAGAATCAGTTTATAGTTCAGTTTACAGCCTTGAACATTGTAAAAGTGTATTTTTAAAGCCAAGATGGATTTAAAAAAATTCTTTTCTTTAGCACTTTTTTTGTCATTTAAAAAAATTTAAATCATTCTTATAAATTTATAATACAGTAAGTAAATACAGTATTTTTATAAATAAATTTATTTACAGTTAAATGTGAAATTATGACAACCTATACCAAGGCCTAAATTTACTACAGTCTATTATGAGCATTTAAATCAAATGAAATAGTAGGTTGTATATATTTGCTGCCCAAGTTTTTTAAAAAGTCAAACAACAGGATAGGTGGATATCACTGGTAAGCACTCAGAAGTCACCTGTGTAAGAATCAGAGTTTGTTGAAGGTCTAAATCTGTTTTTGAAAGCTTCCACAGGCTTAGAGAGAATATTTTAATTTCAGTCTATTCAGTTATTATAGTTCAGTGACTATTTAATTCCCAGTTAAGATACCAACTGGAATTTGAAGAAAATAGGAAACTTCATGTTCCTCTTCCGATCTGTAAATAAAAACTAGATGTGAGAAAATGAGATCTACTAGCTCTAAAATCTTGAAGGACATGGTAACCAGCAACAATCAGTTCAGTTCACTTTCTGCGGATAATACTTTCTTTGTTTAACAAATCAGTTAGTTTTAAATACAAAGCATGTTTTGATACCCCCCCCCCCAGCACATTTTAGGTAGTTATGTTAAACTGATCAAAAACATTTTTAAAATACTGTTTTGGTGCATATTTAATTGAATTCCAGTTTTCATCCAAATACACCTGGACACAAATCACAAAAAGTTAATCAAAGAAATAAGAAATGCATCATTCACCATCTAACACTATAAACACTCTAAAAAAAATAACAGTAAATGTGTGTTAAGCCCTGTAGTTGCTTAAATAAATGTGTATAGTTATAGTGTGTGTTCCTGGTTAGGACTAAATTTAAGATTATATTTATTTGGAAATCAGCATGTTTTAATTGTTACCAGACAACAAGAAGCAACATTTTATTTAGATAAGTAACTAAATTACCAAAGCAAAACAAGATTAAAATTGGTTATTAAAATCTAGGTTTCCTGCTTGCTGATTTAAATCAACCCTCCCTGTTCAAACCACATATATTGTCTGCCACAGCAGTATTCAGAAACTAGTTTTCTTTATTCTTTTCATTCTTGTGGACTTATATTAGCATCCATTTGCAAGAACATCAAGGGCCATGTGTAGAAATCAGTGGTTTTACGTGAAGTCAAGTTAGTACCAAATTTGTCCTGAAGTTTTTGGAACTGTGTTAAATTTTTCATAAACCTTAATTTGGACCACTCTGTTTTGTCTTTGGGTTATTCCTTCCACCTCTCCTTTCATTGTTACTGAGTCATATCTTTATCCGATGCGAGATTTAACACTAATTTATTTACCAATTCAGTGCTGGTTCTGCCTGGATTTTCATTTCAAATTTCACCTAGCCAACCTGTTTGCTTACTGCAGATTCTGCATGGATTTCAGCTGCTTCTTGTTTTGTGGGTGACTGATGGCTTCTACATCCATCCCAGCTATGTCTGGCTGACTTACTTGTTGATTTAGGGCAGATTCCGAATGAATTTGGGTTCCTCTACTGATGTTTCTCTTTGGTTTTCACTGTGTAGCTTGTTTTGTTTATGGATCAGAGGCCATAGTTGCATGTGGCTGAAATGTTTGTTCTATCAAAGTCAGTTCTCATAGCTTGCTGTAGCTTTGCTCTTAGTCTCAGGGAATTAGATTGTTAGAACGGCGTGGCTGATTGAACTTGGTGTGCTGCAGAAGACATAGTGAGAGACAGACGAAAGAATGTAGGATAATCAACTAACAGGGAAGGAATATTGAGCAGCCTTCCCCCCAACCCCCAACGAACACTGGAATGTAAACCAGGCCCCTTAACCCAAGCTATCAACTGGCTCCAGCACAATTTACTGCTGTCAGTGGCAGTGACTTTAGTTTGTGCAACCCGTGCTTTCTGATGATACTGCATTATTGTACAAGAAAAGAGCATTTGAAAGATATTCCCTGAAGAGCCATTATGTGTTATGTAGTCCCTAACCTTCCATTAACGGCTCACCCTAACACCTAACCCTGACCTTGGGATGCAGCAGAGGCATTTCACTTACCAGGTGTGAAATCAGGTTTTGCCATGTGGGGATTATTGCTCTATCAGGTGTGTTACATTATCAAGTGTTTTAAAAATGGCTTTGTTGGAAGTACAAGGTATTAAAGATTTATGTGTGGCAAATGTCTTTTTAAAAAAATTATTTTATTCATTTGTTCATTCATTCATTCGTTCATCCATTTATTTATTTATTTATTTATTTATTGCAGCATGTTTCCTTTAAGAGACCTTCACGATATTTATTTAAAGAGGATGGCTCCCTCTGTTTTTAAAACTTTGCCTATGGATTTTCAATATTGTCTAGTGGATTTGTGTACAGTTCCAAACCCAGCTTATAATGTTAAACCAGGGTATCTCACTGGTGGTCTCTAGGGACCACTTTTGAGGCTGAGAAGAATGTAAGGACTGAATGAATATGGAGGACTTTCTCCAGCATTACTCCCTTTCACTCCAAAAGATGACATGTCATCTTACAAAGTCTGCCAATGGACCCAAAATTTGAGCTGAGTAGACCCTGTTCCCTGCCTTCTCCTGGAGTGAGAGAAGCAATCTCAGTATGTGCCTGTAATGGTGATTAATGTTTCTCTGCAAGGCTAGAAGTGTTTAAAGCATTAACATACAGGTTTCATAGAAAAATGGCGATTTGAGTCTGTTAATAGCTGGCTGGAGCTCAGAATGAGATATCTCAGTACCAGCAAGTCATCTTTGAGCCCACAGTTGTGGACACCGGACAGTCAAAAGATGCTGCTCTTCCCAGGGCAGAGGATTTGAGAGTTTTTTTAAAGTACTGTAATACCAGAGCCTGTGGCAGGCCTGGACAAAGCTGTGTTTTTGGTTGCCATGGCAACCAATTTTAGTAGCCTGTTGCCTAGCAGACAGGTCAGAGGAGTGCCCTCTGGTGACCAAAAGTAAAATTGCTGACACCTAGCTGTAAGCCAGTTTTGTCCACCCCATCCTGTGGGTCAGAACACAGCTACCAGAGACCAGCATTGGTGATATTGGACAGAAACTAGTATGCCAGGATCCCCTCTTCCATCAGGGAGAACCTTTGGACACCAGTTACAGGGTTAGCATTCATTTATTCCTCAGCTGACGGCGGGCTGAGTTCCATCCGTAGCTGAAAGAGTTCTCGGTTAGCAAACTACCTATCGGAGTTCCACCTCCTCCTGGTGGATTATGTCTGTGGTATATTGAAGTCCAGATTCAGTTCCAGAAGCTGAAGTAATTGACCTAATTTTGGGCCCCAGAAAGTGCAAGTCCATTGAAGTTAGTAGAGTTGTGTCTGCTTGTGCCAATGATGAAATTGGGCCTTTGACTTTCCCTGTAATTCTTCCAAAATGCAGAAGAGACTCCCTTCAAGTTGTATCATATGCTTTTTTCAGCCACACTAAATGCAAATCCAGGAATCAATGAAAGAACCAGCAATCCTTCTCTTTGGAGAGTATTTTGTAGGGATGGTTCAAGTAATGCCTTACAAAACATAGGTTTTAATGGAGGGGAAGACCTAATACTAGCTAAAAGCAGAAATTACCAGCTCCCAAAGAGTCATGATGGGCCACTGTTCTTCTTTCCCTACAACTCTGAAATACTGAGTCCCACAGAAGGATTTAGTCCTCTCTCCACTCCTGTTTAACACCGTTCTACAGAAAATCTTTAGGGAACATTAGAAGATGCCATGTATTGTGATGCCAGCAATGTGCATACAGTACAAAGTATATAGTCTTCCAAATATCTCAGTGCATGGAGGAAGGGATAACTTGAATAAAAAAAAAACCTGGCTTAAACTGAACCAAGAAAGGCTGAAGTTGCATTAAATGGAAGGGACATCAACAACTTCTATCACTTTCCCCTCAGCTGAAGGTATCTGCACACTGGTTATTAAATATTGTTTGCAGCTGCAGGATCATGTTGGCCTCCCTGCTGATGTACTGAAGAAGAGTAGTCATCAAAATACCTTCCTTTGCCTCTGGCTAGCAAAATGACTGTATCTTCAGCTGAGAAGCTGATTTAATTCACAGCACTCTAGCATTCCTTACCTCTGGGCTGGACTATGGTCATTCACTTGGCTTGGTTCTAGAGTCCAGACTGAATGGATACAAAAAAGCCGCAGCAGCCTGATGTACAATGCTGCAGATGACGTCCTAACCCAGACAAGCCAAAGAGAGCATCTCACCTCAGTTCTCCATGGCCCTAGCCCTAAATGTTTGTTCTGATCTGTGAGATCGTAGATGGAAAAGGAATGTACTATCTCAAGGACTGCCTTTCTGACAAGAGAAGGACTCTTCCTGATCTGCTTTGGGGAGGGTGTTTAAGTCTTACTTGTGTCAGAAAGGGAAGCAGACCTTGAGATGGTATGCGCTTATCCCATTTAGGACCTTGTAGATAAGAACAAGGATTGGATCTGGTAATCCATAGCAGAAGAAATGTTGCAGGGTGCTCTGAACCATAAGCCAGTGAATGAAGCAAAGAGCAAGGGGGAAATCTGCCTTTTCCTTTTGGATGGAGCTCATTGTTTTATGCAGCCTGTGTACAACATCTAAATATCACAGTGATTTGTGCTTTTGAAATGTATTTGATATGTACAAAATAAATTTTAAAAAAGCAGCTGTCCATTCTCTCTAGATGCCTTTGACATTGTTTAATTTACAGATGCTAAAAATTGCTTAATTATTACTTCAGTGACTCCATTAGACTCCTGCCACCCAGCAAACCCAGGCAAATTAAAGGTTCAGCCATTTCCTTTTGCTCCTACCCTTCCCAGTAAGCTTCACCTTCTTCATAATGTGGAGAAGAAGACTGGGGTTTCCACAGTGTAGCATGACAACAGTTAGATTCAAACTAATTTAGATCAAGCTGGGGGAGCAAGTTCTGAAATCACAGGAACTACACCTAGAAGAACCTGCCAGCAGCTTTCTCTTGTACGAAGAGGGCTCCAGTTTAATGCTTCTATTGCATCTGCAGCAATGTGGGAAGATGAGATGTGATCTCTCTAGTAGGCAGGTCCTGAGCCCCTTAGGGCTTTATAAGTCAAGTGAAACATGTTAAAATCTATCTGGAAGCAACAATCATCCAGTGCTGATTATGGAGCATCTGTATAAAAATGCTCATGATGGGATAAATGGCTTACCAAGGGGGGTGCTGAATTGTGCACCATCTTCAGTTTATGAATGGATTTAACATGCACGGTCATGATTCTAATCCCTATATGACAGAGGCACAAATGACAGCAGTCTGCATCGGACAGGGACTGTCACTATTTCTTGGCCAGATGTGAATTTCTAAAAATCAGCTGTCCTGAGGTTGCTGCTACCTGCTACTTTAGTAACATCTGGGTATCTAACCAGATCCCTAACTCTGAACAAAAGCCAAACACCTCTCCCCCACCTGCACTCGCTGTCACAGGGGCAGATGTTATCTTCAGCTATATCAGTGGGGTGGCCAAACTTATGGAACTCAAGAGCCACACAAGTTGATCATTAAACCTTCAAGAGCTGCACTGAGGCGTATAGCCATATACTTTTACTTACTAAATTGATTTGCTGATATTCTTCCGTGAGCCATGCTTTTTCATTCAAGAGCCACACGTGGCTCCTGAGCTGCAGTTTGGCCACATCTGAACTATATCATACTCAGTACATGTTCTAGTAGTTTCCTACAACCAGCATTGCTTCAGACTTGTCTGGATTGAACACCAGGCAGCTAGCTCTCATACATGTCCCAGTCTCAATCAAGCAACTTTTTAATCGATAGATTAAAAAGAGAGAGTGCGAGGAGGGAGTACTGAATGTGTTACATAATGAAGGACTGTGGTGGCTGCTTTCTGGAAGAGGCTAGTGTTGAAATATAGGGATATGGGGAAGAACAGAAGCTGTGCTATAAAGAAGGTTGCTGTTGAAACACATGAGGAACAGAATTATTAGGATAGAAGGTTGACTAATATAGTTAGATGTAGTTATGGATATGTGAGATGTAAGGAAAATAAGCGTACTCCAAGCACCAGTGGTGTTCCTTTTAGGGAGCTGAATGACAAACTGCAGTCAGGTTAGTGCTCCAAGAATGTCTGCAACTGTGTGAAATGTTGGAAAGAAAAAAGTTGAAGTAACAGTGAATAAGATTCAGACCTCATCTATCTGAATGCGAGTATCTCAAGGTGAAATAACAGAAGGAGAGGAGGCGGGAATATTGATTTCTGCCTCACAAAACAGACAACAACGCCTACGTTTTCATGGCAGGCATTTAACCATGTGACTCCCATTCACTTTAATGGACCAGTCTGGGCTACAGTGAAAGATTATTCTCTCCTCCATGTGCAATCTAACGAGGAAATCATGCTGAAGTTTTTTTTTTTTTTTTTTTTTTTTATTCTACTATAGCATTGCAGTAGAGATGTTGACTTCAGAGAGAATTGCAGTTATGCCTTGGGTACAACTCCAGCTGAGAGGACTTTCTCTAGAAGCCAAGGAGCCTGGGATAGCCAGCTGCAAGTTAGGTAGCACCAGAGGCCAAAGTACCTCTGGCAGCCCAAGAAACATGTTCTGTATTAATGCTGGGGTGATTTTTCTTGTCTTTCTATTCGAGGATAGAATTCAGTCTCCCATAGTCAGTAGTGCTGAGTAGAACACTCATTCACCCACAAAGGGATTTAGAGAGAATTACGCAGAATGTTGGCAAGTTCCAAGGGGGGGTAGCCGTGTTAGTCTAGTTCAGCAAAATAAGCAAGGAGTCCTGTGGCCCTTTGAAAGACTAACAAATTTGTTAGTCTTTCAAAGGGCCACAGGACTCCTTGCTTATTTTGCATAGAATGGATTGTGTTGCGTACCTCCAGTAATGGAGATGCCACACACAAAAAAGACATACCTACTGAAAAATCTTCTCTCTAGTGCATCTGAGTTAACATTTCCATGCAAACTATAACTTTTGAATATTCTAACTTTTGTACATTCAAGTTCTCAACCTTAATTGTGCTTGAACGTATGCTATTTCATGTGTCGCATGAGCATGCATTTTTGCATATTATGGTTATCTGATTTTCTTTCCGCCTTAATATAATTTTTTTTAAAGTTGTTGAATTTTTCTCTATATTCCTAGATAAAGTTTGCATGTATCTGCTTAGTAACTGCCGGGGCTGCTTTCTTTGTGAAATGATGGTTTGCTGCTGTGGCATCTTTGTAATGGATCAGGTTGGTTTTGTCAATTTGGTGTCTGGATCTGGACTAATGTCTTGCGGGAGGCAGGTCAGGCCTTTGTTTTGCAAGAGATGATCATGGTGGTCCCTTCTGGCCTTGGAATCGATGAATTAGAAATGTAGGTGCCAATCCTGCTAACTGCTCCATGAGGTGAGGCCACTGCTTCTGCATGGAACGCCATTTACTTCAGTGGCATTCTTTGGAGGCACAGGCAGCCCCAGAACTGTAGAGAAGTTTGCAGGATTGGTGACCTGATCAGTTTCATAAAACAACTTTAAAATAGTTTCAGGTAGTAAAACGGCCAATTTGTGTGACTATACAATAACATTTTAATATTAAGAAAATGTCTCTCTCTCTCTCCCATGGCCATATGAAGTTCCACGTGAACAAGAGACACTCAGTGAGCTTACTTACATGGGTTAAAGTTAAGGATGTGCTTCAACATTTTGCAGGAATAGGGCCTACCTGATTTTGCTGGGGGCACTGACTGAACACACAGTGCTGTCAAGTTCAGAAAGTGTCCAAAGTAGAAGAAACAGCAAAAAATATAACCAGTTATAGGCATCTGATGAAGTGGGATGCAGGCCACAAAAGCTTATTCCTGAAGAACTTTTTTTTTTAAGTGCCACAGCACTCTCATTGTTTTTGCTGTATATGGCTACCCTTCTGAAACTTGTAAGCAGTTATTATATATATTTATATACGCACGTATATAAAATTAATATTTATATTAATTATAATATTAGGAATTACTTGTTGTTGTAATAGTTGAAACATTTTTGTCACAGAGCAGTCTTTAAATTAATAGTGGACCTTACCTTCCTCTTTCATACTTAGCCTTTTATGCTGTTGTGAGCTTCATGTCGTGAACCTCCTGTGCCCATGTACAGCTCGTTGGAGTATTATAGCTTTAATCACCTTGGTTCCTTATAGAATTTAGTGTTACCTTCTGGGGAGGCTCATTATAACACACCATGACATAAAATGCCAGCCTTGGAGAAGAAAAAGCCATGGTATCTGAGTCTGTATGGCAGGGCTTGACAAAACCAGGCTCCAGCTTGCCGTGGTGATCAGGATTTGTAGCCTGGTTTCTGGCTCCACTGTGGAAATGCAATGGAGAAGCACCCTCCGGCAACCAAAAATAAAACTGCTGGTGCCTAGCAGGGAGCCATTTTTATCAAGTCCTGCTATATGTTGTTGCATTTAGTGTAATAATGTACACTTGAGCAAAGAAGTGGTGATGGTGGAATGGCAGCAGAGGGAACACCCAAAAAGCCTCCTACCTTTTGGAATTATCCATTCGCTACAGTGGGAGCGTTTTATATATAGTTTACAAGAGTGTACTCATGACTGCATAAGCTGGAGAGAGGTGGAGAGTTAGGTTCTTAAGAAGGGTATGGCGCTTCAGGGCTGTAAGGGTGCATCTACACAGCAGTTAAACACCTGCCACATTCCCATATCCATTGACTTGGATTTGCTATTGGTTCTTTTAATTGTGGTGCAGACATTTGTGCTCAGGCTGGAGCTCAAGGTCCTGAATCCTTCTCCCTGACAGAGTCGTAGAGACTGAAACCTAGTCCAAGCCTGAACACCTACAGCTGTTTTACTGCCTCTCAACCTGAGCCCTGCAGGCCTGAGACAACTGGCATGGGCATTTAACTGCTGTGTAGACACACCCTAAGGGCATAACCATTTTGAAAGAGGAAATCTTACTTCAACAGATAGAACATATGTGGCACAGTTTTAACAGAAAGCTGCTAGAGGCAAAGTAGTCTAGAATCTGAAAAGGGTAGGAAGTGTTGTGTATGCCCCAATTCTGCTGCTGTCGAAGTCAATGATAAAGTGTCCTTTGACTTCAGTAGGAGTGGGATTGGGGCCCAAAGGGCTGGTGATGCAATAATTGTATCCTCTAACTGTAAGGGAGATCTGCATGATAACTGTTGGTAAAAACTGATTTTTTTAAGAATGACTGGCCTATTTTGGTTGTGAGGAAAATGGCTAGTTCAGTGTAAAGAAGAAAAGGAAACAGAATAATTTTAGGACAGAAGCAGTATGGTCCACTGATCCACTGATTCTCAAGCACAACACTTGTTTTATTTGGGGAAGCCATGTGTGCCTACAGTGGGGGTGCAGGTTTAACTGGAGTTAATGAAAGATGGGCAAGGGCTAATATATAATTTTAGAAGAGAATAAGGAAAGACCATGGGCTGACAATGACTTATGCTGTTCTTTTTTTTTTTTTTTTGCCTGAGTAGCCCCACTGAAATCACAGGTTATAGACTCATGTGAGTACAATAAGCACCCATGTAAATTTTTGCAGGACTGGGGACCAAAAGGATGAAAGCAGCAATCAGGGGATTCAGTTCTGAACCATAAAAAGTAGAATGTCAATATATGGCGGTAGGTATGTGAAGCACTGTTGTTACACGGATAGAACTTGGGTTTCTCAGCTCCAGAGTGATGGCTGTGTTAGTCTGTATACAGGGAAAATGAGAATCCTGTGGCACCTTAAAGACTAACAAGTTTCTTCAGGCATAAGCTTTTGTTGGCTCCAACCCACTTTGTCAGGTTCCTTATCTATGTATCATGACTCCAGTTGTAGGGGACTTTGCTTTTGAACAGAAAGATTGAGGTTGCATGGCTGCTGCCGCCATGAAGTTCTAAGATCACGATATGAAGTGCGGTGACAGCTGTGATGTTCTGGGTGTTCTAGGATTTATTGTAAAGAACCAGGAGAGTGGCGTTCTTTGCAACAGCTTGTAAGAACATGGGTGTGGAGGGGAAGGCCTTCTTGACTGTAAGGTAGTTGCTGAAAATCTCTAAAGCGTGGAATGACCTGAGATTTGGCCACCTGAGATGCTGCTTTTTCACCTTACAACCTGTCAGTTGTTAAAATCAGCAGGGAGGCTCTTGTCAATTCCCACAGTAAAACTCTTCAACACCAGCAGTAGGGATTTCTCAGTTGAGAATTCCTGCCTTGGGACTTCATGTCCCTTGGCATCTTACTTTAGAAAATTCCCACAGGGGACAGGGCAAAGTACCAGATTAACTCCAAGAGTAAACTAAAGTGTTCTGATACCTGAGTTCTAGAGCCTCCAAAGAGAGGAAGGAATAGATGAAGGGAGAAATAAGAAAGAATAATGGCATGGTAGGGTTATTTGAGACTGAAGGAATGAATGACTCTCCACTGCCCTGCCCCTTGTGCAGTCATTTATGCCTATATGACTTGGTCCCTTACATCCTTTTCATACGGATCTGATTGCACAAGGGGCAAGGCAATGGAAAACTAAAGAGTAGAAGGGGGAGGAGATGCACCTGATATCCCTTGTTGCTAATTTTATGTTTTGTCAGGATTAAGCTGTACAGCTGGGATTTTCAAAGAAACCTAACAGTAATAGCAACTGGTGGCCTAACTCCCTTTGGCTTGGGTTACCAGATGTCACGCAAAAGGAGGACATGTCCTCCTTTTTACCTTTGCATTCTCCATCCAGCAGGCATTTTAAAAGTACGTGATTTTGTCTGGCTTTTTACTTACAGGGGTTAAGGTATGCTGGAACACCTTGGAACACCCTATTTTTAGGGGGAAGCGTTCCAGGGCCCCCTAAAAACAGAAGAATATTACATTAATGCTACATTTTCTCCATGTGTCCTCCAATGTCCTCCTTTTTGAACTTCCCTGTCCTCCTTTCCATGCTGTGGTATCTGGTAACCCTATCTTTGGCAACTTTTAATAGTCCAGCCTAAACTGCTTGGTCTCACAAGGAGACCATGATTGGCTTCGTAAGGTCTGTAGGAGCAGGATTGGACCTTACAGGTGAATCACCACTGATGAACATCTGTCTGTTATTTTCTGTATTTACTGCAGTAGAACTGGAAGCCCTAACCACTGTGGGACTCTTTGTTACTGAGGACACACACATAGTGAGTCTCTGCTGCCAAAAAGCTTTTAATTTTCTAAGAGGCAGAAAATAGTGGTATGTCCAGAGGAGGGAACTGTGGTTATTAGTTTAAAAAAAGAACCAAGCACCCAACTATGATAAATGCAGAAATAGGTCAGCGTTAAAAATTGGTACAAATTGGGATGGGGATGATTGAGTAAAGAATCAGAGATTAGCTCAGGAGGGGGAAGGCTTTGTCACACTGCTGCTACCATCAATGGAGCGGCTTTGCTAGTAGTCAAAGTCGCACACTAGATTTAAAAAAAAAGGCACATATAGGCTGTCCCTCTGAGTCAGGGCAAACAGTTTAATGTAGGGCCTCCTTTCAGAGCTCTCAAGATGTGGGGGATGGGTAAGTGAAAAAGAAGAAATTCCCAATAGCTGATTGTGTGGGAGGGAACAGGGAGGAGACATTTTAAGAATAAAGGCTGGCGAGGGAAAAGGATAGATAGAACTCTAGCATTTGTCTACATGGGGAAATTGACTGGTATAGCTGGAGTGGAATAATACTATTGTAGCTATGCTGGTACATCTCTCCACGTGGACATTCTGTTCCAGAATAAGTGTCTTTATTCCAATATAATTATGCTGCTTCCAAAGAGCAGGGATTTATTTTAAGTGTGGGGTTAGAGAGGAAAAGGGATCATGTCATTTGAAGAATGAGGAAAGGAGAGAAAATGCTAAATTTCAATACACTAACAGTTTATCCAAATGTTTTAACAGCACAAGAAGTGCCAAAATTTGGATTTTTCTCAGTGACATGCAATACATTCACTTTGGTCAGTGCTCTTCTCATGGTCCACAAGGTTAAATATTTTGAGAACTTGTTTGTGGGAGTTGGGGAGAGAAACTAGTGTACTGGGAAGAGAAGTGGGTCTTTGAGAGGATCTGTGTATTTCTCAAAATGATCCACAGAATAGAAGCAGTCGGGAACCACTGCGAAACACTGACCATAAGAGGGTTTCCAGTTGCATTTAATCCCCAAAACATCAAGCATTTGCTTGATGGGGCTTAGTTTCCAGCCCATTTGAAGTTGATAGGTTGTGTTTGTCATTCTTGTCCATTCCTCCTAAACTAATTGTGAACTGTTGCACAAACCTAGTGCTTTCTTCTTTATGCTAAGGTCTAGGGCAGGGATCAGCAACCCAAAAGATAAGAAGAGCCATTTTTAAAAATTCCCTCAGTAACCAAGTGCTTTGACAGCTGCGATGAGTGTGGCCTCCTGGTGGGGGGGGGGGGGGGGGGGGGGCGCAAAGGAAAAAAGGAGCTGGCATAGGGTGCCTGCCGCAGGGTCCCCTGGCAGGGGGGACCCAGGAACCAGGATCAGGCTCCCTGCAGGGTTCCTTGATGGCAGGGGGCCTGGAGTCAGGAATGGGCTGCCCACAGGGTCCCCCAGTGGGAGGGAGGCCTGGAGCTGCAAGGGGGCAGCCAAAGAGCTGCATGTGGCTTTGGAGCCACAGGTTACACACCCCTGCGCTAGGGATCCATTGCCATGTATACTTCTGTCTGGTGAGGGCAGACCCAGGCCCAGTCACTGCTAGTCAGTGGCTTCATGCAGGGCTAGATTAAGACATTCTAAGGTCCTAAACTGTGTTAAGATTCAGAGGCCCCATACCATAAAAAATAGAGAGAAAAAAGTGTATTACATTATAACAGAAAGGGTCATGAAAAAAATAAATGATAAACCATTGTATTTGCATATATAAATAAAACAAGGAGTCCTGCGGCACTAAAAGACTAACAAATTTATTTATTGCATGAGCTTTCGTGGGAGAAAATCCCTGCAAAGATTCAGCAAAAAACAACAAAATAAAACATACATCTTGAAAAAAGCCTTATTTGCATTATCAAATACCTTATGATAAATTTTCTTTTGTTATCTCTGACATATTTAGAGGCCCCTCTTAATGTGTGGCTCTAAGCCATGGCTTACTTGCCTTGTGCCTAAATCTGGCAGTGGCTACATGGGAATGCCCCCTCCTGAAGTTTTCTCTGTCTCCTTGCTGCAAGCTTGCCTAAAGGAAATCGTATTACTGACTAACACTTTGGTTCAATCACATGCGAGTATCTAATTCCCAGCCACCTCTCAGGGCTTATTTGCCTTTTGGGGTGAATGTCTCCTTAGCTCTGCTTCTGTGCTGAGGTGTTTATAGCAGTTTGTTTCCCTTCAGGGAAAAAGCTGGGCTGAGAAAGCCCTAGAGGATAAAAAGAGGGGCTGTTGCCTGCCCCCCCTTCCCCCCTTTATCAAACATCTCATTGGGAAGCTTGGCCAGCTCTGTGAACAGAGAACAGTTTTCCTTTCACAAGCTAGCCAGGGTGGGGATTGCTTCCAACTCCACTTCCTTGGGGAGGAAAAGACAGCCAGGAAGAACTGGAGAGGGTAGCTCTGCTGGACGGGCTACAGACAAAGCCAGGTTTGGTCACCTTGATTCCTTCCTTCGCCTGCCAGGAAGGAGGCAGGCAAGATTTGGAAAAAACAGGCAGTTCCCTCAACTCCATGATGGGAGTGAAGCCAGAAAGGCAGTGTGCCAGGTGGAAGATCATGCCTGAGTCCCAGTAGTCCATACCTGCAGCCAAACCTCTGATTGCAGCACTCAGCCATCTCCTCCTTCCCTGTGAGTGACGAATGGAGGGTATTGGATGCAGCATGGACGTTGGCAATGCCAGACAGTGTGATAATAGACTTTGGGACGGCTTCCCACCTCCCTCCCCCTGGAATTCCCTAATCATATCCTTGGCTGAGGCCTCCAGGAGAAATACAGATCATATAGACCCCCTACAGCAAAGAGAAGAAGATCTCCTGTGAAGTCTGTTCTTATCCGAGAGATGCAGAAGAACCCCTGTTGGGGTGACAAGATAATAAACCCTACCTCTGAGGGCAGGATGATCACTAAAGTCACCTGAAATGTTTTGGTAGTAAAAACTGAGATCAGTTTCATTCCCTGTACTATATTATGATCTTGGGCCAAACATCAAAAGGAGAAATATAAATAAGTGAATCGGCACTTGGTTTGTATTCCCACCTTCATAGATGCAGCAGGCTGGCTAATCCTCAATGCTTGGTTCCCCTGCTTACCTTGTCACAGAAAAAAAAAATCCGTGTTTTAGGGTAACCTCCTGAGAATGCTGATCTCATGTACAAAACATGTCAGTGACCCAGGGCTCATGTGTATGCTATCCCCCAAAATCCCTGTGATCTCCTTTGAATCTCACCCTACCACCTCTGTTGAAGGTCAAGTTTATGCTGTCAACAGTCCATTCCCTCAACTGGTAAACACAGAGAATCGGATTTCTTTTGAGGGGTCCATCCATTAGTTAACCAGGGGATGAGTCCCATGTCAGAACAGGAATGTCGCTGCCCTGGGGAAAGACCCGGGGCTTGGGCCCAGGCCCCGCCCGCTAGGTGAGGATCTGGCACCCCGGGCCCAATTGTTCATCAGGCTCCTGCCACCTCCAGACTGGCCCCAGATCCCTGGCTGGGTTCGGGGTCAGGAGAGGCGGGCGCCGCTGGGGGCATCTGGCCTCAACCCCCCCCCCCCCCCGGCGAAGGGGGGGCGGGTGCAGGTGTCCTGGCCTCAATCCCTGGCTGGGGCTGCGGCTGGGAGAGGCGAGCGCTGCAGAAGGCGCTCCAGCCCAGGTCCCCAGCCCAGATGCTTGGGACACCGGTGCCGAGACTTGGGGCACGTGCCCCGTGTGCCAGGCGCCAGTGACGCCCCTGTGTCAGAAGCTAGTCTGGGAATGATGGGGTTGCCTTCAGGACCTGATGCAAGCCGGGGACTAGGTACCAAAAAAGAAAAAAAAAAATCCATCTTCTGGCTGGAACACAGTGATTTATGGAGTTCGTGAAGCACTCTTCCTTTGAGGATCACAGACACAGTCTGGGCCTGACAGTCACTCCCTCGAATGGGGCTTTAATAAATAAACTAACTCGGGAGAAGACATCAGCCTAAGCCAGCTGTAGGGTTACCAGATCCCAAACCCTGGAAAGGAGGACAGGGGAGTACAAAAAGGAGGACATTGGAGGACACAGGGAGAAAATGCAGTATTAATATAATAGTCTTCTGTTTTTAGGGGGCCCTGCAATGCTTCCTCCTAAAAACAGGGTGTTGCGGGGTATTCCAGCATACTTCAACCCCTGTAAGCAAAAAGCCAGCCAAAAGCCTGTATTTTTAAAATGCCTGCGGGAGGGGGGGCGTGAAGGTAAAAAGGAGGACATGTCCTCCTTTGGCCCGACAGCTGGTACCGTAGCCAGGCGTGAACATCCCCTCCCCGGTCCTGTGCCGAGCAGGGCTCAGCCCGCAGGGGCTGGCTGGGGAAGTTCTGGCGAGCGGCGGGGAAACTTCGGGAGGCTGCGGCGGCCCGCCCCGGATCCATGCAGGGTGAAGCGTCCCTTGCAATGAGCGGGGGGCCCCATGCACCCCAAGGAAGGGCCCGGCGGGGATCCGCTGCCCCCCTCTGGCCGCAGCTCAGTGGCTGGCGGGGGGCGGGCGCCCTGTGCATTGCACGGGGGATGGGGATTGTTTTGGACGCTGCCCCCGCCGGGCTCGGGGGCGTCCCCTTCCCCGCGGAGGCGCGGTGCTGTGCGGTGGGCGGGCAGCGTGCACCGGGCGCTGGGAAAAGGGCGAGTGGGAGGAAAAGGGGGGAGTCTCCCTTTAAGGCGAGCGCTGGGGCTGCTGTCTCTTTAAAGGAGAAGGGTGGGGGTGGTGCCAGCGCGAGGTGAGGGACGAGCTATGTTAATCGAGGGGGAGGTACCAAGATGAATGGGGGGAGGGAAGGGCGGTGCTTCGTGCAGGCGCGGAAGGGGCTTGTGGACTCGGGCCTTGCTCTTTAAGAAACCGGTTGATACCATTGAGGAGGGGGAGAGGGGATTACGTTCGCCTTCGGTGGGGCGGTACCATTGCCGGAGCGGGGTTGAGAGAGGCGGTACCATCGCTTCAGTAAGTAGGGGACAATACCGTTCCCCGGGGCGGGGCGGAGGGGGCGACGGGCGGTACCATTCGTCTAGCACAAGTGGGGGGGAGAGGCGGGCGCTACCATGCGCGCGGCCGGGAGGGGGCGAGGCGCTGGCGGACAATGGAGCCTGTGTGTGTTTGCGGGAGGGGAAGGGATCCGACGTCGCCGGGGGCAGACGCTGCGCCGCCCCCTCCCGCCCGGAGCTGAGAGGCGCCACCTCCCCCTCCCCCCTCCCCTCCCCCTCCCGCCCCGCGCGCCGCTCGGTAAGTGGCGCTGCGCCGTGTGTCTGCGGGCGCGGGCGCCGCGTGCTGCTGGCGGCCGGGAGGGGGGACCCGGCGGGGCCGGGCCGAGCCGCCCCTGGGGGAAAGTTTCCGAGTTGGGGGCTGGGCAGGGCTGGTGGGGGAGGGATGTGGGGTGCAAAGGGAAGGGGCGCTGGGCTCGGGGGGAGCAGGTGCTGCATGGGGCGGGAGGGAAAGCCGGGGAGACCCCCCTGGATTGAGTTGGGAGGCTGGAAGGAAAGGGGTGGGTGGAGATAACAAGGAAATCCTCTGTCCCTAGGTGGCCCTGATTTGCCACCCATGGGCCCGCCGGAGGCGATGGGGCTGCATCCTGCGCTGGGTCGAAATTTGCCCATAGATCAAGGGTCTCCAACGTGGGGCCCGCGGGCCGCACGCAGCCCGTCAAGCTGTTTCCTGCGGCCCACGAGGGCGCCGTTCTTACCGAGATTTGGTCGTGTGGAAAGGTTTTGGCGGTTTGGCCCTCGGGCTCCGGTGGTGATTTGAGTTTGAGACCCTTGCCGTAGCTGAAGGCGTTCGGAAGGAGGAAGAGCCAGACTTCCCCGGTGGGGTAAATGATGCACGGATGCAGATGGGAAGAGTCGAGTATTGCGGTTGTAGATGGAGCCGAGTTCCAAAGGGGCAGCCTTGTTAGCCTAGTTCGGCCAAACAAGCACGGACTCGTGTGGCGCTCAAAGGCTAACACGTTTGTTCAGTGTAGATCGGGGGTCTCAAACTCAAATCACCATGAGGGCCGCATGAGGACTAGTAGAGGGCCGCAGGCAGACTAGTATGTTAGCCTGAGGCCGTACCACCGAAACCTTTTCATACAATGATATTGCGAATACTGTTAACGAGAGTGTCGTCGTGGGCTGCAGGAAGTAGCTTTAGGAGCCGCACGTGGCCCGTAGACCGCTATGTTTGAGGCCCCCGGCGTAGACGTAGGTGGGAAAGGATAGTTAGGGGGTGAATCCTGGGAGTAGCTGGGACTTGAAAGAGACGGTGGGCAAATAAGTGGCTAAGTAAACAAATAAACAAGGAATCCTGGGCTAAAGACTTAACAAATTCGTTTTTTGCATGAGCTTTTGTGGGAGAAAATCCCACTTCATCAGATGCTTTGAAGATGGGGGAACTTGCAGAAAGTGGTTGAGGTGAGAGGGGATCCTCCCATCCCTTGGGGGGGGAGGGGGAAAGCATTTTTGTTTTCAGATTAGGAAGCGTAGGGTAGCCAGAGGGTTATGGTCAGAAAATTGTTTGCAGCTGCTGGTGGTGGTGATAGAGATGTATGCTAAGGAGTTGATCATGGAACAATTCAGAGTCCATCAGATGAGGAAGATCTGCATTGTAGAGAAAGCTTAGTGTTTTCAGAGTAAATGTCCATCATGCAGAGTCCCCAACTTAATCCATTGTCCTGAAACCTAACCTACTATTCAAGGGCCTTTCTTGTGAAAGAGGAGAGAAGGACTCACTCTTGTGACTCTATCTTGGGAAGAAACTGCCACTCCTTGGTGACGTTAATAAGTGTCCAAACTGGTTTGGAGATGGGGGGGAGAAAGGGTCATGCCTGAATGGGGCTTTTCACCTTAAATTTCTTATTAGTTTGAGGGGGCGGAGGCGGGTGCTATACCTGCCTCAAGCTCCATTCTGGCAATTTGGGGGTGGGAGACATTTACAATTGCACTTTCCTGTTCTGAAAAAAGGTGAGTCTCTTCCAGGTTGGTGTGAAAGACACTCACAAACATCCCAGAAGACAGACTGTATACAAAGTACTTTTAAATGTATGTAGTTAAGGAGAGGAAGAAGAAAAATACATTTCTTTTGTAAACAGTGATCTTAGGTGTGTATACTCTTAAAATATTGTGAAAACAAACACTGAAAAGCCAGAGAACGCTAAGTTAGTCAAAAAAACACATAGGAAGGTGTGGAAATGTGGCATTAACATTCATTCCTTAGACCAGGGTCTCAAACACAAGGGCTGCATGCAGCCCCTAAAGCTATTTCCTGCGGCCCAAAAGGACACTACTGTTACCGATATTTGCAGTATTATTGCATGAAAACGTTTCAGTGGTGCAGCCCTCAGGCTAATGCGCTAGTCCTGATGCAATCCTTGTGGTGATTTGAGTTTGAGGCCCCTGCCTTAGACCAATGATTTTTAAACTTTTTTCCTGGGGACCCAGTTGAAGTGTGGCCCAATGTATCTTTCAAAAATGCATTCCAGTCTTTGGACAGCGGTGGCAGGGGTTGCCATGACCCAGTACTGGGTTGCGGATCCTCAGGTGCTGGGTCGGGGTGCCCCCTGCTGCCGCTGTCCGAAGACTGGAATGCATTTCTGAGAGATGTAATTGTGTTGGGCTGTGTTTCATAAATAATTTCTTTTCAGCTGGGTCACCAGGAAAAAGGTTTGAAAACCATTGCCCTGGAGAGCCTTCATTCTGATTTGATTCACCTCCAGCCTGCTTTTACTTAATAGTAATATTCATATGGTTAGGCCCCATCTTTGTTAGGAAAAAACCGCCATAGCTGACAACAGGTGTTGGTATTGGTGCATGGGAGCTTGTGCTTTTGTCTACAGTTGCAACTAAGTTGTGTTCAATCCTGGTTCACTTGTATCCATTGCCTGTAATTGGTGGAGCTACTTTCTCTTGGAAACTGTTGGTTCGGTGATCTGTAACAACTATGTTGTCCTGTGTTTACCTTGCCAGCTATCTGATGGCTGTTATCTTAAAGGTGGTCTCTAGAGGTTTTAAACTGAGGTTCAGTAGTTTTCTGCTTTTTAGGTATAAAGGGTTACATTTTCTCCTGTGTATTCCCCCACTTCACCCTCAGTACAAAACCAGACAAAAAAATCTGCTTGTTTTTAAACTCAAAACTGTCAGGAATGTCAGGCTAGGCTTCTGAGACTTTGCTGGAGGACTGGAGTTGTGGGGTGGGGTTGGGTTCTCAGCATTATTGTGAACTCTTAACACCTTAAACCAAAGGGTGGAGAACTTGAATGATTAACAAAGACCTCCTTTAGCCAAAATGTTAAAAATTACAGTTAAACAAGTGTGAACAAAACCAGCCAAAAAACCCTCAAGTTTTTTAAGCAGTTGACTCCTCCTCAACTGCACATCTTTGGGCAGATCTACACATGTGCTGGGATAGCAAAACCATTTGGAGATATGGGGTGTTTTTTTGGTTACTCATCTATATTGGTGAAAGCCTACAGTTAACCAGCATTAGGCGCTTTTGCTAGTATAGTTCATTTAACTTGGAAATGGTATCAACTAACTTGGCAAAATCACTTTTTTTTGTTGATGTAAAAGCTCTTTCTGCACTGGGAGCAATTGCTGGTAGGACTATGCTGACAAATCTCTTCTAATGTAGACCCAGCGTTTCAGTCCTAGCCCTTGCAAGCTCATTATTTAATTTTTCACCATTGTATGTAATTTTCAGGCTTGGCAGGACTTGATTTCTCCAATGCAAAAAGTAAGAAAAAATGTTTTTATTTTATTTATTTATTTAAAATAAAGCCTTCTAGGCCTCTGTTATGTATCATAAAGAAACAAAGTGGACAGATTCCATTTTTTCCCCTTTGCAAGTCACTTTTAAACTCTCTATGTTCCAGTCAATTGAGATTAGGATTATTCTGTAGCCAAAGCAGCAGGGTTTGTGACTGAATTGCTAAGGAATATATATTTTAAAGTAAAGTACAGAATTCCAGCTGCTTACAGGATTCACATTCATAGAAATATCAATCCTGTATTGGATTATATTAGCATTTCCAAGCTGTGTCTGTCTCTCTCTTGCTCTCTAATTTCCTGGATTTCTCCTGTTTGCCTTTGTAAATGTTTCTTTGAAGCTTTCCTCCTGAAGTATTGATACATGTTTTCAATTCTTTCAAGTCTTTCAGGGTCTCTTTGATGGGGAGTGGGTTGGAAGGAACGTAAGAATTTCTTTACGGGTGTTTTTTTGGTTTTGTGTTTTGCACAAAGTCAAAGGGAAACAGTTGGTCCTCTCTTCATATATCTACTTAGGGGTTGTCCATGCTTGACATGGTGCGGTGGCAAACCTGCAGTGCAGCCATGGGAGCAGTTCTCCCATCTGTATAGTTAATCCATTTCCCCAGGAAGTTGTAGCTAGGTCAGTGGAACGATTTTTCTGTGGACCTAGTGTTGCCTACACCAAGGGTTAGGGTGTCTTAATTACATAGATCAAGGATGTTCTAAGGACTTGCCAAATACTGTTTTCACTTAATTTTCCCAATTTCATTAGCTCACACAGCTTTTTTCAATTCACACCTGATTTTTGCTAAAAGTTATCCTTTCGTCATGCAGTGCACACACATGACTTAAAGAGGGGAAGTTGGATCGGTTTTTAAGGAGGGTAGGGGAAAATAGGACTTGTGATAAGAAATCTCGTTACAGTTTAACTGTTAAAAAGCTTTTCTCATCTCAGTACTGCATGACTGTGGAATTTCTAGATAATGTAACATGGTGCAATATTTAGTGCAGTTGTAATTAAGCCATGAGAGTCAGTGTCACAAAGTTGTCAAGACTCGGAATTTAAGATTTAAAAAGGGATTGGATATTTACGCGAGTATCAAAAATACCCGGAGTTGTTACAGTTAATGACAATATATATAACATGTATTTTTGAAGGGATGTTAAACTGGGTGTTTCATCCAAGTCAGTCTCTATTAGAAATTAAAATGAGACCTAAATGCAGGACTGGTTATTTCACCCTTGGGGTTGTGTGTTCTTTGTATCATCCTCTGATGTAGCTGGTGCTGGCAACTGTTGGAGATGATACTGGACCACTGGCCTGATCCAGGGTGATGATTAATATTTTCACCTTGAGGTCTTCTATCTCTTACCAAGAGCAGAAGTTTACTTTCATGTGTATTGTGAATTTGCTTTCTGTGTGCTTTGTGGTATATTCTGCCCGCTCTTGAAATCCTAATTACAGCATGAAGATTAGGATCGAATGAGTAGTTAACTCTCACTGCAGAAGTTCCTGAGGGGTAGCCGGGTCAATCTAGTTCAGCAAAACGAACAAGGAATTTTGTGGCACTTTAGAAGACTTGACTATCTCATGAGTTCTCATGGGAGAAAAATCCCACTTTGTCAGATGCTGGAAGATGGAAAACATTATTTTCCTTCCATTCTGCAGTTCACCATCTTCAGGTGTCTGGCAAAGTGGGAATTTTTTTCCCCACAAAAGCTCATGCGATAAATAAATCTGTTAGTCTTTAAAAGTGCAACACGACTCCTCCTTTGTCTCACTGCAGAAGGTTCTTAAAAATGTCTTTTGCCTGAAAATGTACAAACTAAAGCTGCAGTGTAAGTGACATCTCTTGTTATCATTTATTTTCCTCCTGTTCTGTAAGTCCCCCCATCTTCAAAGTGTCTGATGAAGTGGAATTTTCTCCCGTGAAAGCTCATGCAATAAATAAATTTGTTAGTCATTAAGTGTCACAGGACTTTTTGCTTGGTTTGCTGAACTTGCCTGATACAGCTGCCCCTTTGGATCTATAGTTAAGATAGCCTAAATGTTTCTGTTCTAAGCTCCCTGTTTTTAGACAATCAGTCTCTAATTGGCATTTTTGAGCCTTGGTCTCTGTCTGGAAGGTGGTGGAGGAGAGTGGAGTGGTTTGTTTTAGTGTGATGTTTTTGGTTTTTGTGAGCTTGAGCAGAAACAATCAACTGTTTTTGAGAGTGGAAAAATACATTTAACCTATGACACAACTACTTGCAAAAAAAAATGGGACTGAAATTTGGCAAAGAAATGCAAAAGCCTTTAAGCCTTGTCTTTAAGTATTCAGTGAAAATTAGGTGCTTTCTTGTTTTTGAAAATAATACATTTGTAAAAGAACTTCTCAACAGTGTTCTTTAGGACTACAGTAGATGTCACTAGATACGCTGTAACTTAACTGCATATGAATAAAGGCCTTGCCTCACTCCCTGTGAAGTTCAGAGCATCTGCACTGCAGATGTAGCCAAATTAGTTATGTGCTTAACTTTTCGCAAAACTTTGGAATACTCTGAATTGGCTTTGTTCCATTTCCATATGTTTCAGGGAGCTGTAGGTCTAGTAAAAAAACTTCTGATTGTGTCCCCAAAATGTCGTCTTAACCTGCTCGAGGGAATGCGCATATGAGCTGCAAGTCCTAAATTCTTGGCCCATCTTTTTAACTGCCTGGTCTTCTCTGTGCTTCCTGATCCACACACTTGCCCAACTAAACAAACAAGAAGTCCTGTGGCACTTAAAGACTCAACAAATTTATTTATTGCATGAGCTTTCACGGGGGAAGATCCCACTTCCTTAGACACTTTTGCCCAACTGTTAAGCTTCTATCGTGCATATTTTCAGTAAAAGCCTGGGACAGGTCTTAGGTAGTAATCAAATAGCCTGTTCCTGACTTTTACTAAAAGCGTCCTGGGGGAAGGGGGGACAAACAAAGTGTTTCTGGGGCTACTAACTGCTCCAGCCCCCAGCTTTTCCTGCACCATGGACTGAGCTCAGCATCAGCTGCTGCAGGGTGCTGACTCAGCTGGGCCACTGCTTCAGCTGGCTGGCCATCAGTCAGCTGTTTGGGCCCCACCTGGGATGCCTGCTGCTCCAGGCCTGCCCCAGAAGAAGTCACAGAAGTCCAGGGAAGTCGTGGAATCCATGAATTCTGTGACAGAATGAGATCCTTACTGGCTTACCCCAGTGAGGCCCAGTGACTGACTTAGCCAGTGTTACATAGGATGGTGGTGAAAATGCTCGGCACAGACCCCAGAATTCTTGTGTAGTATAGAATCACAAAATCTTAGAATTAGAGAGCTGGAAGGGACCTTGAGAGGTCATTTAATACATTCTCCCTGTTCTGTGGCTAGAGACTTATACCTAGCTCTCCCCTGGTGGGTTCTACTTGTCTTTTATCGACTAGACCAGAGTGCACCAGAAGAAAAGTACCTTAAATATGTGTGCTTAGATATGCTGCCTATAAAATAAAGCAGCTAGAACTTTTCACGTTTTATCAAGGAGTTCTACAGATGAGAGGATCCTAGTGCCCAAGCATTAATTACTTTAATGGTTTATATTTTTTATACCATGTGGACATGAAAAATGCCAAATATAAGGCCCATTTTACAGATAGTGCTGTGGTGGATTGTGCAGATACTGATGATTTATTGTGTGGTCTTTAGCAAGTGTTTTGATATCTGTCTTGAACAGTGATTAATATTTATCTGCATATGGAACTGGATGTGTTTGCGGATTAATTAGGAGTGTTTGCACAGTTAATTGAAAAGAGGTAACTATTTCATAGGCAAAGCAGTAAAAATTTCTGTAGTTCGGACTATAATGGAAAATTTAAGCTATGTTCTTTGGAGTAGCTCAGTACTTCTCAAACACTTCACCTTGCTGAGCTGAAATTTGCTAGGCTTCTTTTCTAGGCTTCTTTTTATGTTGGGGGACCAGTAGGTGGTGGAGAATTTGAGCCAAAATGATTTTGCGGAGAAAATTTTTTTAATAAAAACAAAATCTTAGGACCTTTTTGTGGTTGGGCATGTAAAATTGAAATTGTCAGAGAAATAGACCATCATTGAGCAGAAATGCCTCCAAATAGTCTAGCAAAACTAGTTTTGATTTGACAGTTACAAGTCTTTTGAAAACGTACTATGTATGCATAGGGCCATCCCTAGAGGGAGAGGGGGCTGAGGGTCAATCAGCCTGTGGGGACCCCTGCTCCCCCCATGCTGGAGGAGGGTGGGCTAGCCCAGTGGCTTGGCTCTGTGCTCCCATCTCACCCCTTGCCTTCGGCCTGCTGCAGAAAGCATCGGGTCCAGGTGAACGTGCAGTGGGGCACTTGCAGAACCTTGGGGCTTGGGGAGGTTGCCTGCTCACCCCCCTCCCTCCCACAACAGCCCTGTGTATGCAGTACCATTGATTACTTCAGAATACTTCAGGATTTGCTATGTGGTGAGTTAGAGAAATATTGGAAGTGTACATTTTGTTCTGCTCGTTGAATGATGCTGGGCTTCACAGCAACTGGAGCTTTGTTCAGTGTACACCTTAGGACCTTTCAAATTTCTGAGTTAGGGTATTTTGGTATCAAGCCTCATATTCCTGATTTTTGAAATTAAAGAATTCCATGTAATTGAACTTCATGCAAAGTGCTTCGGGACTGGTTAAAAGACATGATAGTAACATTCCCCCCTCCCCCCATTCAATGTGGGATACACACACGCAGCATCTTGTAGTTCTGTGTATGGGTTCTGTTTGCTAGTTGAATTGTTTAAAATTTTTATCCTCCTTTAAAGCACCTTCAAGACAGTCGTCGCTCCTGTCTAAAAAACCTGGGAAACTGATAGACAGTAAGACCACGTTGTTTCAGTTAAGGTTGCTCGGATGTAATACTTCCCAAAACCTAAAAATTGGGAAACAAGATCTTAAGGTTCACAGTAACATGCGCCTTGCTTCTCCTCCGGTATGGACACCTGCCCAGTAATACAACCATCATACACTACTGAGAGTATAGCATAGCTCTAACTGCCTCACATTGGGATACCAGCCTTCCTGCATTGTGTTCCCCAAATCAGAGTATGCATAACTGCAGAGATGGGTGAAGTCTGTGGAAGGCAGTGCTTGTAGCCTGGTGGACCTACTGTTTAAATTTCCTGTATTGTGGCTACGTTTCTAGGGAGGTGCCGATGTGTGTAGGTGGAGGCAAGAGGGGGCTGGAGGAAGAGAGAAGGGTACAGCATTTATACTATTGAAACCCTTAACTATTCATTTCCGTACTTTGATTTGCTAGCTATAGAGTAAGTGACACAGAATGCAATATTTTTGTGTATTTGAGAAAGTATGGGATCATGAAAGACTCTGTCATTTATACGTGCAGAGGACTTGGCAAATGTTGAACCCTTGCAACCCTAATATTATCAATATGTAAATTTTTTTAAATTAAATATTTATGAATTACTGTCTTAAGTTGCTGGAATGCAGCTACCACTAGGGAAGCCCTAAAAGAACTCTATTCACTTGGGTCAAGTAAAATGGGGCTAAAATCATTTACTGGCTCCCTACTAACCGGAAGCTGCTATGAGCAGAGGGAACAGCCAACCACCGATTCTGAAGGGCATCATGCAGTATATCCTTGCATCATATTGGCACACTGATTCAGGAATTAAATTCCCCTACCAGTTTCTGCAGCACCTGGGCTCTTCTTGGACAAGGAGGTCTGTTCACAAGCTGACCTATTGCATCCCTGCATGGCTTATGAGATGACAAGAGCACAGTCAGATGTGTTACTCCTGTAGATGTTTCATACTTTTCACTGTAGAAACCTAGTGATGGGTTGCCAAAACTACTGGAAACTATGTTTGTCACCTTCTATGCATGGCTGATATGTGCCTCATCTCTCCCATTTGTTTTGTTTAAACCAGTGTTTCCCAGATGGTGTTCCTGGAACACTGGTGTTCTGCATGATGTGTATAGGTGTTCTGTGAAAAAATTTCAATGCTAGCAATATTTTTCCTTCTAACTCTTAAATCAGCTTTTGAACAATACATGTGGAAGTTTTTCAGTATGACATCCCCCGTCCTGGATCAGCATGTATGTGTTCTGAAAGTGTATTTCAAGCTCAGAAGTGTTCCAGAGCCAAATCAGATTGAGAAACACTGGTTTAAACAATTCAATAGTGGCGTTGTATACCGACAAACAAGTAGACTTGACTTCATTGAGTTCCCACCCTCACCTCCCCATCCTTTTTCATTGGCTCTAGGCTCTGAACAGCGTTTCATGTTTGAGTTGATTGGTTTTGTTTCTCTTCCATGTAGTTCTGACCTGTCCTGTGGTTTGAACTGACATATTAAGTGTCTTAGCCTGGTCACTGACTTCTTTCTTTGGGGGGGAAGAAAGGTCACCACTCTTCAGATTTGAATTTTGTCTCATTTCGAAGGATGAGTTTAGAATTTGGATGCAGAGATGTGGATAGGCGACCTATCTGTACAGTTCCTTCCTCTAGAAGAGCTACTCTTCAAAGACCAGGATTACCTGCCGTACACCTATGTATTGTGTTGACTGGGATTAACTTTGAGCTGCAGACGTAATTTATTGAGCACAGAGGTCCTGTCTGTGGCAGGGAAATGTAGGGAAAAAATTTCCCATTTGTGGCTAACATGACTTTGGCTCCACTGGTACTAGTAGTATTGGCAGTGTTACTGAAGGCCATTAAGGCTGGCGCACTAAGGATGGGTAGGTAACACTGTGCCTAAAAATGCCAGCAGCTGCCTGTCTGCCCAAGGATGTCTAGCATTGCTAATACTGGTGGGGCTGGAATGCTGTTAGCAACAATGGGAAACATTTGCAAAGCCTCCTTGGTGCAGATATGACCAATGTATATGTATCATAGCCTGGTTCATAGCTGCAAACAGCACTTCTGCACTGCAAAAGAGGAAAAAACCTCATGCCAGAGAGTCCCAGAACTGGGGTTAGTGACTCTGTTTGTGGTATGGGGCTAAAAGTACCAGTGTAGACTCTACGGTGGTTCTCAACCACTGTGTTGGGACACATTAGTGTGTCACCACACAGTGGTTAAGTGTGTCATAGATATTCAAGCTCAGCCTGCAGTCTAGGCTCTGACATGATCCCATTGCTGGATCTCAGAACCCAGGCCTCAGCCCTGCAGCATGAGCATGAGCAGGAGTCAGTTTATCGGGGCTCTGAAACTTGCTGCCAGTGGCACGTGGGTTTTGTCTTTTCTTTTTTTCCCTCTCCCCTCTTTTTTTCTTTGCTCTATAGACGCACATGAGGTGACTTCTGGAGTAGTTAAAACTACCTCACTGGCTGCTGGGAGATAGCGTGAGCATATTGTTGATGTAATAATGGTTCAGTACAGAAGTGTTGCTGTCCGGGGGGAAACGCCCGGGGCACTGGCCCCGCCCCCACCTGTAGGCTCCACCCCCACGGCCCCAATTCTCCACTGGGGCCCGATCTAGCCTCGAGCTCCTGCCACTACCTGCCTGGCCCTGGATCCCCAGCCAGGGCCAGGGCCGGGAGAGGCGGGAGCCGCCGCAGACAGCCTGGCCTGAAACTGGTCTCGGAGCAGCAGGTGCTGCCATGGCCTAGAGAGGCAGGCGCTGCTGCTGGCAGCCAGCCTGGATCTCTGGCCTGGGATGGGACTGGGAGAGGCAGAGGCTGCCCCAGACACTTGGGGCCCTGGCGCTGGGACCCAGGGCTTGTACCTGTGTGTCAGGCACCAGCAAAGCCCCTGGTTCACTATATTAAAAGGGATAGTTTTAACTCAAAATCTAGTAACTTCAAAATGAATTAAAAGTAAGTGTAGACACTATGCCTGCCTTTGAATTGCTTGACAGTTTTTGTGGCATTTTTAGGTGTTCAGATGTCTCTCTTGTATGGGGGAAAACTCATGCAAAGGGGAAACAAACAGTCTAATCTGTCACTCTTTGTCTTGAATGGGTAAAGTGTTGTCAGATGTAGTTGTAAAGTCTTTTTTTTTTTTAAATCATTGTTTAAAAAAAAAAAAAGTACTTGCTCTTGCTATTACCTGATACTACTGTGATTGGATTAGGGCAAAACATGCAGAAAATAATTAATACATTATTAAAAGGAAACAAGTTCTTCTCAACTATCATACTATATACATACCTCATATTAGTAAATGCATGATCTGGCCCTCTCTTTACTTTTTCATTATGACATGTCCTTGCTACTGTTTGTTACCTCCATCTGTTTTGTTGCATCTGTAATTACATATGGGGAGATGCCTGTGCTTGTGAGGTGTCTTACTGAAGTAAACAAGGCTCCAAGTGTATGAAATTATAGGATGGGGACCTTGAATTGTAAACTCTTTTTGCAGGGATCTAGTATTCTTACTATACTGCAAAGCACCTAGGTTTCTTCTTAACAGTATAGTAACAAACCAAGTTTTCAATCCCATGATTATTGTGCTGGATTTCCTGTTCCATCCAAACCTTACCACCCCACTGCCACCAATGGACCGCTGAAGATGGAGGTTGGTTAAATCCAGTACTGTGTTCTCTAAGATGTGCCTTGAAAGGGAAAACATGGAGTCTGTGTATGGTGGGACAGCTCGGGCAAATGGCTTGAGGAGATGAGGGAGTAGGCAGTAAAATCACACTTGGGGAAGGGATTTGTTGTTTTAGGATACCATGGTGTATATATTTTATCAGTACTTTTCTGGTTTGCAGTGTGTGGCATGAGTAACTGAGGTGACTGTGCTTCAGTCAGGTAGCAGGGTAGCTATGGGAATCCTAGCCATCATATCTTCTCTCGATTGCATGAATGGGGAAAGGTTGGTCCTCTTATTAATGCCCCTACACAGGAAAAGCAACAGGGGAGGGGTGAGGAACATGAAAGTATTAGAATAGGGGTCTCAAAGATATGGCCGCGGCATTATCTGCTACAGCCGCTGGTGACCTCTGGAATCCAGGAGTTCCCAACCCCTTCACCCCGTGGGTCAAAAGTATCCCATGGGGCTTTTCAAGTGCTGAGCCCCTCTGCTGGCTGAGCGCTTGCCATCTCCAGTGCTTCCAAGGCGGGGTGGAGTGCAATGCATCGCCTGCCCTGCCCCCCAGCATCATCAAACACTGCCAGGGAGGAGCTGAACTGCTGCCTGGGAGCTGCACCACTTGGGCTGTAAGGAGGGTGGCCTGAGCATGGGGGAGAGTTCGTGGGGGCGCTCCAGGAAGCCATGGGGTGGGGTTGGGGAGAACCAGGGCCATAACTAGGCTGGGGCAAAGTCCCAGGCTGGGCAGGGAGCCGCCTCAGGCAGGAAGTTCTTAAAACTCCTCCCAGGGCCGATTGGCTTGGGGAGGGAATCCCCAGCCCACGGTGGAGGGAAGGGCGGGCCGAGCCAGACTGATCCAATACTGGGATCCTAGCAATGTGAAGCCCATGGGAGCCAGTCCTGCCTAACACTACTGCACCCAGCCCTGAGGCCACTGGCAAGAGCTGGCCCTGGCCAAGGCCATGCTGCTGGGGTGGGGGTCTGTCCCTAGCCACAGCTGGGCACTGGGGACCATCACGTGTGGGCACGGCAGGCCGGACCAGAGAGCCTGGACCCAGGCCACGTGCACCTGCCTGCTTCCGGCTCCACCCTGGGGGTGGAGAGGGCCAGGCAAAGTATGCATGCCCCACTCTGTTGGCCACATAAGGGGACCTGGGGGGATCAGCTCAGGGGGAGCATGGCTGCTGGGAACAGGCCTTGGGAGGTGGTCGGCTCGGGGGAGCGCAGGGAGCTGGCAGCACTGTGGGGGGATTAGAGAAGGGGTTGGGGACTCGGGGCAACTTGGAGGATGCCGGTGGCGAGGAGGGAAGGGGCTGGATCCGTCCAGCAGCGGGCATCCGGATCCATCCGTAGCCACTGCAGGAAGGCCACTGGGGACAGATCTGGAGGAGGAACTCTTCAGGTTGTGGCCCTCAGACCAATATCCTAGTCCTCATGCAGCCCCTCATGGTGATTTGAGTTTGAGACCCCTGTATTAGAAGAAATATAAGTACATTTCCACTGCAGGGCTTACTTGCGTGGTCCAAGCCTTTCTGCAGGTGTCCACACTGTGAAGCCATACATGAGTGATACCTATTTAGCTGTGTCACAATGGTATTACAGTGCCCAGCTTGGGTGCTTATATTCCTGGGGATATGTCCCATGCTTCTTAGACTAGCACTGAGGTGAGCTGTTCTAGGAATTGTTTCACAATGTCTTGTGAGAGAACTTATTCCAAGCCCCTGTGTGGAAGTGTTTTTAGCATTAATTAGGAGGTGCTTAAGCAACTAGGTACTTAGGGTTTTGGAGGCTCCTCACCTCCGTCTGATACCAAGACGTGGAGCCAGCTTGTGAGGAAGACCTCTTCTTGTTATTGTCACTGATAATGGATTAGAATGTACATGGAGCTCATGATATAGCATTTTGGCAGTGGCTTGTCCCCGAGAAGGCAGTCGTGTGTCTAGGGCAGGGGTCTCAAACACGCAGCCCCTAAAGCTATTTCCTGTGGCCCAGGATGACACGATCATTACTGATATTTACAATATCATTGTACGAAAAGTTTTCAGTGGTGTGGCCCTCGGGCTAAAATACCAGTCCTCATGCGGTCCTCATGGTGATTTGAGTTTGAGACCCGTGGTCTAGGGAAAGAGATCATGGAGACTTCATAGCAGCATGATGGTGGATACAGCTGATGCAGAATGCGGTAATTGTGTGTTTTCCTTATGTGAACTGGTGTTTCTTTATAAGCATGAGGAACGGGGGATAGGATGATGGACGAACGATATTATGCAGACCTGGGATGACTCTAGAATTTACTCACAAAGAGAGCTGAGCGTTGTGATAAAGCTTGCCTTGGGCCTCTAGCGCCAGGAGGGTCCAGTGAGGGAGGCCCTACTAGGTCATATGGAAGCTCTCTACTGCAGACTGCTACATGTCTGTGGTTTACTAGTTTGATAATTAGTAAATTGACTGGTGGTGGTGGTGTGATTTGAGAACAACTATTGCTGCAGTTTACCCTCAGTTACGTATATTGCTAACAGCCCTGAAATACAGGGCCACCCATAAGAGTGGACTTGCCCTTTGTTTTCCTACCACATGGGAGAAATGAATATGGTGTTTTTTAATCAAAAAGCAGGCTTTAACAAACTCAGAGAACAGGTATATAAGGTCCCATGGAAAGGAAATCTAAGGAATTTAGGAGAGGTGGCAATTTCTCAAAGACTGTATTTAAGGTACAATAGCAACCTATCCTAACATGAAGAAAGAATAATAAGAGGCCGATCTGACTGAATCAGGAGCTCTTTAATGACCTGAAAATCAAAGGGGACTCCTACAAAAAGTGGAAACATGGACAAATTGCTAAGGAGGAGTACAAAAGAGTAGCACAGATGTGTAGCGACAATATACAAAAGGCTACAGCACAGAATGAGCCTAGCAAGGGTAATAAAAAAAACTGAGCAGATTATATAAATACATTACGAGAAAGACAGAGATGTGTAGGTCAAGGGTTTTGGAATTTATTTTGCTAGGATCTGCTTTGAAAATATTTCACAGGGTGATGACCACCCCAAAAAAGGGATGAGCCCCCCATACCATGCCATCCTTCCTGGCTTGTGCCAGGGCCAACAGCTTGCAACACCCCCTTCGTCCTGGTGATAACTTCAAAACCACACGAGGGTCATGACTCCCAATTTGAGACCCTCTGGTGTAGGTCAGCCACCAAGGGAGTCAGGAGAGCTAATGGACAACACCAAGAAGGCTGAGGTGTTTAATGTCTATTTTGCTTCAGTCCTGACTAAAGTAACTGTGAATGAATGCTTAATACAATTAATACTAACAACAAGGGGGAAGGAACACAAGCTAGAATAAGGAAATAACAGGACAAAGAATGTTTAGAAAAGTTAGATATATTCAGTCAGCACAGCTTGACAAAATTCATCTTAATGTACTTAAGGAACTAGCTGCAGCAATCCCAGAACCATTAGCAATGTTCTTCAAAAACTCAAGGAAGACAGGTGAAGTCTGAGAGGACTGGAGAAGGGCAAATGTGGTGAGAAGTTTATAGATCAGTCAGCCTGAATTTGATACCTGGAAAGATACTGGAACAAGTGGTTAAACAATCAGTTTGTAAGCCGGTATGGGTAACAGGGTAAGAGTAATAGCCAGCATAGATTTGTTAAGAACAAATCATGCCAAACCAAAGCAATTGCCTTCTTTGACAGGGTTACCACCCTAATGGATAATAGAGAAGCAATAACTGTAATATTTTTATTACAATAAGGCCTTTGAAACAGTCACACATTACATTCTTTTAAACAAAGTAAGGAAACTGATTTAAATGAAATGGCTATAAGGCACATGCCCAAAAGCTTGAAAAACTATTCAAAGAGTAGTTGTCAGTGGTTTACTGTCAACTGGGAGGTGTATCTAGTGGTATTCCACAGCCGTCTGTCCTGAGTTAGGTACTAACCAGTGTTTTTATGATGAATGTAATAAAGGAGTGGAGAATATACTTATAAAACCTGCTTAAGAAGCCAGACGAGGAAGGATTGAAGGCATTTTGGAGGATAGGATTAGAATTCAAAATGACTGACTAAATTAGAGATAGCCGTGTTAGTATAGTCCAGCAAAAAAAAACAAGGAGTCGTGTGGCACTTTAAACTAACAGATTTATTTTTCGCTTGAGCTTTCGTGGGAGAATATCCCACTTCGTCAGATGCTTCGAAGACGGGTGAACCTACAGACAGAATTTAAGCTCACCCGTCTTCGAAGCATCTGATGAAGTGGGATATTCTCCCACGAAAGCTCATGTGAAAAATAAATCTGTTAGTCTAAAGTGCCACATGACTCCTTGTTTTTAAATTAGAGAGTTGGTCTGAAATCATCAAGATAAAATTCATTAAAGCTAAGTGCAAAGTACTTCACTTAGGAAAAATCAAATGCAGAACATGAAATGGGGAATAGCTAGGTAGGCAGCAATACAGCAGAAAAGTTTCTAGCAGATTGCAAACTGAATATGATACAGCTACCGAAAGGGCCAGTATCATTCTAGGGTGTATTAACAAGTATGTCATATGTGAGACATGGGAGATAATTTTTCCACTTAGGACAGGTGAGACCTCACCTAGATTACTGTGGCCAGTTCTGGGCATCACAGTTCAAAATGTGGATGAAATCTAGAGGAGAGCAACAAAAATGATTGTGAAGAAAATCTGATCTATGAAGTAGAGTTTAAAATAGTATGTTTAGTCTTAAAAAAAAAAAAAAAAAGAAAAAAAGAAAGACTGGGGTTATGTTTATAAGTGCATTAAGGGGTTGTTATAAAAATGACAGTGATCAGACATGCCCATTGAAGGGAGGACAAAAAGTAAATGACATAAATGTGTCAGAAGGGAGATTTAGGTTAGATTTTACAGGAAGTTCTTTCCATCTATTATAAGGATTATTAAATAGTGGCATTGCCTTCCAGGTGGGGTTGTGGAATACCTGTCATAGGAACTTCTTAAGAAAAGGTTAGATGCATCATAGATGGGCTATGTATACTCTGTGTCATCCCAGTGTGAACGGAATAAAGTAGATGACCTCTCAAGTTTCATTCCAGCCCTAACTTTCCATGATCTAATGGCAACCAGAAAACATATTACTCTATCTCTATGTAGGCCTTAGTTGACCATGAAAGGACATTCTGGATCACCAGTGTAGGAAACACCAGCTGGGTTTTTGATTTCAAAAGGGATAGCCGTGTTAGTCTAGTCCAGTAAAAAAACAACAAGCAGTTGTGTGGCACTTTAAGACTAACAGATTTATTTTTTGCATGAGCTTTCGTGGGAGAAGATCCCACTTCCTCAGATGCTTCGAAGCATCTGAGGAAGTGGGATC
>ML682018.1:10399594-10504023 GCA_007922195.1 Podocnemis expansa | reverse complement strand
ACTGTTAGTCTTTAAGTGCTACAGGACTCCTTGCTTCTTCTGCTAAACTAGACTAACATGGCTGCCCCTCTGGGTCTTTGAGCAATTCATTCCAGTCTTTCAGTGATGGCAGCAAGGGTACCACAACCCAGTACCTGAAGGTCTGCAACTCAGCATGGGGTCCCAACCCATGGTTTAAAAACCACTGATGTATTTAAAAACCATTTATTAAAAAATAAGCAGGTTGTCCAGCTGCCATTATATAAAGAATGTAGAGCTTAATAAATGAAAAGTGCAGTATGTGATGAAAACCAGCAGAGAATGTCAGTCAATTCAAACTCACAGGTAACTGAAGTGCACTTTGCTAACTTAACTTGTTCTCCTTCCACTGGGGTTGCATTGGGTAGACTGAATAAGATGCATACTTCCACTGCTCACCCCACACCAGAATTATTCATTGGCTGCATTAGTTCTGGGATGTGTAGGATGGAGGAGAGTCCACTGGTGGTAATGGCACAGGGGTCTGTAGCCCGCTGGCTGTCAGGGTAAGCAAAGCCTCAAATGGCCTTTGCTGTCTTCTGTTTTTCTCCTTCATCACCCTGTTGTGGTTGAAACACTATGCTCAGCCACCAGTCTCCTCCTCCTCCTCTCGCTTCACACTTCCCACTTCCCTACCTCAGTTTCTGTTTCTGAAGTCTAAGGTGCTGGACTCACCTTTGTCCAGAGTCATGATGCATTTTGTGCAGAGGGCTGTTTCCTAGCCTTTTGCTTTTCTACCACTGGTTCAGGGTCCTTGCCCCAAAGGTTCTAGATGGCTGCCTCAGTCCAGCAGAGTCAAAGACAATGAAAAACACACTACTTTTCCTCAATAAGGAGAGATTTTTTTCCCCTCCACTTTAGTGTGCTTCACCCCAGCAAGGTGCAGAGTTGGTACCTGGTGTGTCTTCATTATGCTTGCATTTTCAAAGGTGGAAGAAGGCGAATAGTTAGTCAGTGATAACCACAGCTCTTCCCACTGTTGTTTCTCTCCCATTATATGTGGCTGAAACTGCCTCACCATTAAATGTTTATAAGTACACTTGCATAGTTCTGAGATTGGTGAGGAAGTAAAGCAGCCCAGCCATGCCTCCATCCAAATCTGGGCTGTAGTAACATGGTTGGCTAGTTCATAGATGTTAGCGATGGATCACATCTAGTCTCTTCTCTCCTTCCTCCCCTGCTACCCTCAGATTACATTCTCTGCACTACATTTTTCCAGATTCCTGTAAGGTAAAGGCTTGAATGTCTCAGATGGCAGTAGTACTCTATTTCCCTTGAGGGGCTTTCCCACATTGCAGCCCATGTTAGTGGTCCTGTGTCTTTACTCATGTGAAAAAGTAAACTGGGTAAACTTGGGCTTTGTTGTGTAGGTGCTTAGGGCTAGGTTAGGTAGACAGCTGTCACTGTACTGGCTTTGGTTTGGCCTAGCTGGGATTGTGATTGGTTCTGCTGAGTGGTGTTGGTGTTGCCATGGTTAGGTTTTTGGTGAATTAAGTAGTTTGTGGTGGTAGTTGTCTTGTCAGCTGCTCTCTGTATGTGTGACTGATAAGGAGAGTCTGTCATGTTTATAGTTTCATTCACTGATTGGTTGGAGGATGTAACTCTATTATTGTTTGGGGCTGGCTGGCTGGCTAGAATGGTGGCTGCTTCTTCCAGTAGTGCTCCTATGGGTGATACACTATAGGTGTGTCAGCGCCCCCATGTTGCTGATTGGGGAACTTTGGTGGCAGTCCATCCTGCCCGCGCACGTGCTGCTGTCCTCATGTGCCATGAGGCTAGCCAGTGTATATGGGCTTTCCCTCCTCAGTTCCTCCTTAGCCATCCTTTCTGGGAGAGGGAGCAGAGAGCTGTCCATTCACTGATTATTAATTTCATTTACTTTTATAAATTTTAGCCTTTTCCCTTGTTATCTTGTTTGTTTTCTGTTGACGATCCCCCTCCCCCCAAAGGAAAGAAAGGGTTTGTCTCCCGCCAACCAAGTGTTTGCCAGATTCTCCAGTAGCATGAAATCTATCCCAGTGATTGATAGATAGAATCATAGGGTTGGAAGGGACCGCAAGAGGTCATCTAGTCCAACCCCCTGCCAAAAAAGCAGGACCAGTCCCACTAAATTATCCCAGCCAGGATTTTGTCCAGCCAGGCCTTAAACATCTTCAAAGATGGAGATTCCATCCCCTCCCTAGGTAGCCTAGTCCAATGCTTCACCACTCGCCTAGTAAAAGTTTTTCCTAATATCCAGCCTCAACCTCCCCAGCTGCAACTTGAAACCATTGCTCCTTGTTCTGTCCTCTGTTACTACTGAGAACAGCCGAGCTCCGTCTTCTGTAGGCTAAATAAGCCTAGTTCCTTCAATCTTTCTTACTCTCAGTGCATTCACTGTCTGGAGAGTAGCACACTCCACAGAGGTGTGATTGGTGCCAGCAGCTACATCCAGGAATGACAGAGTTTTAAGACTCAAACCCCTGCTCATGGAGTTGGCCTTTCAACCTCCAGAGTCTTGACCAGAACTCACCACAGCTTTCTGCTTTGAAGGCATGTGGTCCAAAAGAGACTCACTTAAGGCCACTAAGAAAAGATCTGTGTGTCCCTGCAGCAAGTTTCAATCAAGCCAGAAAAGATCTCCCACTCCATTGATACTGATGGCACCAAAGCATCCTGATGTGAGTACCAAGGGCATGCATGGTACAGAGCCAATGGGGCAAGTCAAAACTTTTCCCCATACCCGTCAGAAGTACCAGTACCACAGGGTCATGAAAAGCAGAGAAGATCCACCTCAAGGAAGGATACATCGGCACCAGCACTGTGTTTGGTGTCCATGGCAATGACAGATCATACATTCAGGCATTGTTCCCTCTAAGCTGTGCGTGTGTGTGCGTGCACACAGGTCCTGAAACCTGCACACACACACAAATAAAGTGCGCACAAAAAATTTCAATAGTGCTAATATTGGTGCTTACAAAGAAATGTTTTTGCGCATACAAAGAAATTGTTTGCGCACACAGTCTATGAGTAATTAGAGGGAACACTGCATTCAGGTCCACGTATCAGACTTCATTGAGGCAACCTACTTGGTACCAATGCTAACCATACTGCTGAATTTCTCATGCACAATGGATCTCTCTGCCTGATGCCCTGAACTCACTACTTGGGACTGGCACCTCTGTACAGAGCTTTCCCAGAGTGTTGCAATCACTGACATCTCCCTGACGTGTATTGCTTTTATCATCATCATCAGAATTGAAAAATGAATGAGAGAGCTGTGGGGACCCAAGTCCTTATCACCCATGTGGGTCCCAATCTCAGTATGAGCACCAGGTGTATTGTCCACTCAACCCTCTGCTTTCATGGCTTGGCCAACCATGGTACCAGCCACCAGTGGTTGAACTGGGTCCCTTAGCAGGCTCAGAGGCAGCAACCCTCCCACCCCATAGCATTGCATGCTTACGGGTATGCCCCCCTCCTTCCCCTGCAGCTTGGGAACCACGTAAACAGCTGTGGAGGAATTTGAGGTAGAGGCAGAAGAGGAAGAAGCTCCTCAAGCTCTTTTCTCGTCATCCTCTCCAGATGAGGTGGAGGTGCTCCCTCTGCCATCTGTGGCTGATGATTTTAGATCATTCCAGGACCTTGCTCAGAGGGTGGCAGAAGCCCTGCAAATACATTTAGAAGCCTCACCACAAATTTGGGGGACATTTTACTCTTCCACCTCTACCAGAATGCCCCTCTTGGTTAATGAGGCACTTTTAGGGTGTGTTCACACAGGCTTCTTATTTCGAAACAACAGAAGTTGTTTCGAAATAAGAAATGCCATCTTCACGCGACGTATGGCCATTTCGAAACAAGGAAACCCCTTGTTTCGAAATGGGAGCCATTTTCGAAAGGGCTTAAACCTACTTCCCTTTCGAAACGAGGTTGTTTCGAAACCACTGGTTTCGAAACAACCCTGTGCGAACATGTTCCGAAACAAAATTTGACCCTTCCTCCCAGGGTGCTAAGCAGAACCAGGGAACCCTCAGCACCCTGGCTAGGGTGTCCCCTGGCCAGCAGAGGGGGACTGCAGGCACCCGCAGGGTGAAGTGCAGCCCCCCACCTGGCTCAGACAGACTGTCATAACTGGCATTATGTCCATCTACAACTTTCCCGATCATTCCTTAACCCCTGTCACAGAATGAGAGAGACACTCTCCACCCCAATTTGCAAATTCTGTATCTCAAACCACGGCTGCTTTGTGGTTCCTGCACATTAGAAACATCTTACTCCGAAGAGGCATGGTTACACAGTAGAAAGAGAACCATTTGTCATACCTACCTTCAGAAATGGAAGAGGTTCTAGATCAGATGCCAGTCCCACGGTGTCACCCCTATTGCAGCTGTATTACCTTTTGTCCTACGTTACCTGTTGCTTTAAAGAAATCTGGACTCTATTAGTTTGCTGAAATTTCATTCAGCACCAATTGCAACCTTCCACCAACAGGTAGGAGTATACTCAATCTTTTCCCACCCAGCTGCAAAGAGGTTTCTTAATGTATAGCAAACCTCTTAGCACAGCCCGGGCTCTCCACTTCCCAATGGGATCTCAAGCTAGTATCGAAAGGACTGACTGGACTGCTGTTCGAACCCACAGCCACTTGTTTGCTAACTTTCCTTTCCAGGAAGATGGTGATCCTCATTCCCATCACCTCCAGCAAAAGGATAGGGGAGATAGTGGCTTTGTCACATCTCCCTTTTACTGTGCTTTTCCCAGATAAGGTCACATTTAGACCACATGCACAGTTCATCTCCAAGCTATTGTCTACATTTCACATGAATCGATTTATTCAGCTTCCAGTCTTGTATTGCAAACCTCATGAGGGTAATAGGGAAGCCATCCTCCATATTCCCAACATGAGAAGAGCCTGGGCCTTCTATTTGGACAGGACAGGGACTTTCAGGAGACCTCAGATACTTTGTCTCTGTTGCAGATAGGTCAAAAGGTACAATGTTCTCAGAGGCTCTCTAAATGGGACTCCAGCTGTATTAAGCTCCCTTACAAATTGTGTAAGGTAGGTCCCCATCTTCCATACATGTACAATCCGTGAGGTCCTTGTCTATCTCTTTCTCCAAGGGTATCCTGATATCAGGAATCTGCAGAGCAGCTACCTGGGCACCTGCAAATTCGTTTGCAGAACACTGTGTTGTTGTGGGTGATTTGGGTGCACATGCCAAATTTGGTGCTGCAGAGTTATCATCTGTATCAGATTTGACTCCAAAGTCCCAGCCTCCAGTGGTGAGTACTGCTCAAGGGCCACCTACAGTGGAGCAGCCATTGGGTCATTTCTTGAAGATGACTCACTTTGTGCAACATAGTGAGGGGGGTGTGGCCCCCTCTGAGCCAGAGTGGGGTGAGCCACTTTCCCTATCCAAGTGGGTGGAGCTGTACCAACCTCACTCCTGTTCCCCCACTTCCAGTGGGAGAACAGGAGGTAGAAAAGGCAGGACCTTAGTGGGGAATGATACGTGAGGGAGGTAGATGCATCTGGTCAATCCAGGCTGCTGCCTTCATGGAGCACCCAGAGGTGCCCTGCCCACTGAGGAGTCCATGTCTGCAAGGGAACCACTGGGACTGTTGCTGACCATCTAGCCTAGGGTAACTGAGAGTGCCCTGTAGACCCACATAGAGGGCAAGAAGTAGTCCAGAGTGGCTGACTATAATTTGACTATGTTGGGGCACATGTCCCAGTCAGTACATTATAGAGGGAGCCCCTGCTCACACAGTGGTGGAGCAGTCCTCCATTGTTAGGGCCCTAGGCTGGGATGGAGTAGAGTCGGGTTGGTCCTCTTCCTCTCATGCTCTTCTGGAGTAGCAGCTGTCCCCTGCCAGAGCCTTAGACTGTATAGGTCAGGGGTGGCCAAACTTATGGAACTCAAGAGCCACATAAGTTGACTGTTAAACCTTCAAGAGCCACACTGAGGCATATAGTCATATACATTTACCTACTCCAAATTACTAAGGTTAAAATTCATTGCACACTTTAATTTTAGTGTCAAAAGAGGGCAAATATTGATCCTCCTAATGTCAGATTCTAATAATTACTTAAGGTTACCATGAAAACTAGGCCTATATAGTAAAAACACTTAGCTGTTGCCCCATGTAGAAGACTGCAGGCTAGTGGTGAGCTTTTTAAAATCTGGGAAGTAACTTCTCAATGCAGTGTGTAGAAGCGCTCTCAGGTGCTGATCTATAAGTATTGCATGGTGTTTCAATTTCACTGTGGAATACAATTCTTCAAAGCAGTAAATTGTGCCAAAAATTGAAAGTAATCCTGACCACGCTGTGCTTCTCCCCACCACCCCCGAACATGCTGCACTTCTCCCTGCCGCTCCTGACCCCCTCCTGAACCCCTAGGCCCTGACGCTGGCTCCTCCCAGCCAACTCCCCTCCCCAGGGCCCCCTTACCTGGCCGCTCCAGTGGCTAGGCACAGCCTGCACCCCCACTCCCCCAAGCATGCTCGGGGCAGGAGATTTAAAACTCCTAGGCTGGGTCTGCATTTCTAAATTGACTTGCTGGCGTTCTTCCATGAGCTGTACTTTTTCATTCAAGAGCTGCCTGTGGCTCCCAAGCCACAGTTTGGCCATGGCTGGTATAGGTGCTCTAATCCCTGTTATGGGTGTTAGATGGCTTGCTTGCCCTGCCCTTCTGGAGGTCCAGGAGCCATAGACTGCTTCATTTGCCAGAGCCTGCCTGAAGGCCAGGGGCTACAGGTGGCTTGCCTGCCCTGCCTTGTCCTGGCTAAAGGCCAGGAGCTATAGACTGCTGTTTTGGCTCTGTCCCTGCCTGAGGGCACAGAGCTGATAGACTGTGTACTTGTTGTGCCCTGCCCTGCCCAAGGGACTGTGTAGTTCCTTGGCTCTGCCTGAGTGCTGGACCTTCCCTCATGGCCTGTTGGCTGATTTCCCCCATCTAAAGATGGTGACCTACATTCAGGAATGATGACTATTTGAGATGTGTCACTAGGGTGCTCCACGACCCATCCTCCTCCCTCTACTTTAGAGTAACTACTAGAACTGTGCAGTAGAGAAGGAACTGTGGAGAGAATGCTTATGCCCTCGTGGCAGGAATGGGTGAGATGAACTGCTACTAAAGTTCTCCAATCCACAGCAAGGGGGCGTAGACCCACCTACAGTGGAACTTGGAAGGGGGGCACATCTTGAAGAACCATCGTTACTACACAGAGTTAGTAGCAATAGACCAATAATAACAAAGTTACACTGTGTAGGTAAAGATGGAATGGATGGTACAATGAGGTAGTTGGAGGGAAGAGATTACGGAAGCATAAATTTTCATCACTCTTAGTGAATTTAATCTCAAAGCACAACCTGTGTTCCCTGTTTTCACAGATGTGTTAACTGAGTCAGTTAGCATCAGACAGGAAGTCTCTGGTAGAACTGGGAATAGAACATGATACAGAATCAAGAGACTTGGTTTTTAACCGCAATACCATCCTTCCAGTTTAAATCGCATGAGGCCCATTGCATCATCCACTTGAACTTAAAATTGTGAATTGTGTAAGTCAATGGTTCCTAGCCTTTCCCCTTATGTGGACAAAAGCTGTTTTGGACCACTATTTAAACAAACCATTTTAAACGTTTTTAATAAAGCCTATGGCTGACAGGAGTCAAACTTGTATATCAAGGGGTATTAAAAACACAGTTATTTCTAATAATTTATTATGCCTGTTCAAACATATTGCATTCGGCACAGTACATTTCTCTGCAGTAATCATCTCCCCACACACACTCACAGTCCACTTGCAGTACCCTCACAGACCACAGATGGTCCACGGACCGCAGGTTGGGAACCACTAGTGTAGGTCACAATGGACTGAGTGGATAGAAGAAATAAATCTGTAACAGGAGGTTTGTATCCCCCCTGCCCCCGCCTTGACACAGGATTTACCATGAAGTCCAACACTTGCTGTGGAATTGTGCTCCAGAATCTTGTGGTTTCATTTTATAACGGTAAAACTTCTAGGATTTTGTAGCTGAAGACAGTTTTCCTCTTAGAACCGAACATAAACTGGTGAAATATTCTCTTTGGTACTTTTGGTAGGAAGAGTGGGACTGATCAGTTATTGAGCAATGACCTCTTTGGCTATATGGGAAATAACTGGCAGCAGCTGATACTCAAAAATACCACCAAAACTGCAGCAAGCCATGCTGGAAAGACTTCCAAATGGATAAATGCCCATATGTAGGGTGGCATCTTGCAATGGAATGGTGGCCCATAGAACAGTAGGAGAAGCTACTTTACTGTCTCCTTTTCTGACATAGGCCTGGTATTGCCCCTGACTGATCAAGGATTGAGTACCAAGCGTTGCCTTACCTTTGCATTTTCATTCATATGTGGACTGGCAGACTATTGGGCTTTGGCGGAATGATTCTGAAGAGCAAATGGTTAGCCCAGGTAGCGGGGTTCGTGAAGTCAGGGTAGGTTGATTGCTTGTGTGGGCATTGTGCCAGCTCTTGGGAGTACAGATGGGCTCATGGGAATCCATCTAGCTGAACTGGGGGTGTGCCAAGTCAGGTCTAAACTGTCCCTTGCTGCGTTTGTTTACAGCAAACACTTGAACAGTTAAAACTCATTGTGGCTCTTTCTATGTAAAGCTTTCTTAGTACTAACAGATTTTGCTGTGTTGAGCAGCAGTTCTTTTGTCAGCTGTTTAGAACAAGTTTTGGTCTCCTTTCTGTGGTGTGGGATAACACATGGGGTCTAAGGCCTTGCTGTAAATTCCTTCTGATGGTGATCTTTCTTTTCTCCTTTTTTTTAAGGTGATCTTTCCTTGTGTGCAAAGGGCTCCTGAACTCATCACCTCTACAATGCGCAGTGCAGTGTCGTGACACTTGGGGTCTTGGTGAGTTGTCTACAGGGAAGAGTTCTGAGTCCTGTAAGATTTACAAAAACGTAGGTACAATCTACATAGGTCTCTAATACTTCTCTGAAAGTTTTTAGAACATGGTTTGATCACCCACAGCGGTGCCAATCTCTGACACTAGAACAAGAATTGTTCCGCTGGTAGATAAGTCAGTCTGCAAGGCAGAGAGATTTCAACTATGTGGACTGCATCCACTTCCTCTGAAACCTAAATGAGAGCAAAGGAAGAGCACAGAATCATAAAAATGTAGGACTGATGCGCTAAACTTGGGTGAGTGAAGAGGAGTTTTAGTTTATTGGATGCTGAACTCCTGCAAAAAAAAAAAATGATGCTTTCCATTTTGAGTCTCAAATATTGCACAATTCTAGTATACAGAAAGGGGAAGCAAAGAGGAAGAAATAAGAGTTGACAGTCATTTTGCCATTAACAAGTAAAGTGCAAACTTAGAAATATTAAAACTTCCTTTAATATTTACCCCTCCATTCAAATCTCTCCTCATAATTCACTCTTATGAAGCCTGTCAGTACTAATCCATCGAAAGATAGCATGTGTCTTGTTCTTCTAACATTGCCTTTGTATATAATGCACAGTCTCCATGTTGCCAAGTGAAGCACTCCAAAATTAGGAAATGTTGCATTTACAGGTGTCTGCACAATCTTAATTCTGTTTGTTGCCTTTTGTGTCTGTTCTGTGCACTGACAGATGCAAGGGTCATGTAGAAAAAATAGTATATGCTCATATATCATAATGCAAGCACATAAGGAGTAAAATTAAGGCATTATTTGTGTGTAAAAAAACGTATAAAGGAAGCCTATATGAATAAGAAGTACTGAACAGACATCTATATTCTGTTTTTTGTGGAAAATTTTGCTCACTATTGTGCTTTTTTGCCCCCCCTCTCCCTCTCTTCTGCGGCACGGTTCCCTCTAAGCTGTGCGCATGTGCGCACGCACACAGGTCATGAAGCCTGCGCACACAACAAAATAAAGTGCGCACAAAAAAAATTCAATAGTGCCAATATTGGTACTCACAAAGAAATGTTTTGCGCACACAAAGAAATTGTTTGCACACACAGTCTATGAGTAATTAGAGGGAACATAGCTCTGTGGTGATATGTTTGGTTATTTTTTGGTCTCACTTCAGTTTTAAGAGAGGGACCATGACTAATTTGCACAAGTGCAGAAGTACCACTGACTTTCAATGTGGCAGGCTCCTAAGTCTTTTGAAAATGGGCCTGAGGGGCTTCTGAAAATTTGAAGTTCTATTTTCAAGAGTGACATAGGAACTTAAGACACGTTGAATCAATGGAATTTGGGCGTTTCTGAAAATTAACTCGGTGTGTGCCTGTAAAACACCATGCACACCCATGGTATGATAGAAGTTAACAGTAACACTAGAACACCACATTGTTCTCAGAATTGATGAGATCCTCTTCTCATGTCCCTAGAGATCCATGTGGCTCTTGTGGAACCTGTGGGTTTGATTGGAACTCATCTTGCTTTACCAAATATCAGGCAGAACAAATGAAGCTCTTAACACGGGACTGTTCATTGTGTTAGTGGACTTAAGGAGGAAAGTGAAGGCAAGAATATTGAGCAAACTTACTGGTGTCGTCAGGATCCCTCTTTGTGTCTCTAGGTTGCTGGAGAGGGGGTAGAAGGGAGAATATCTGGAACTGCAGAATTCACAAAATAATTATGTGGTGGTGTCCTAATACTGTGGATTCATGTTGCATCCAAATGTGCTGGTATAATGTCATGATACAAGAGTGACATGTTGCCAAAATCACTTGGAGGAGCTGGAAAGCCACAAAGCTCCATACTGTTATGGCCTTCCTAGCCATTCTGTCATGGTGATCTTATGGTGGCAGGTATTTTTTAATCCTCTGATAGCGATGTATCAGTGAACCAATATTTGTCCTTTGAATACCCTTAAAACACTAGTTCCTTCAGAAAAGACCAGGCCCTGCCAACCTGATTCTGCTTGTTTTGTTTCAGCTGATTCATACAACAAGAAACTGCTTCAGTGCAGAGGAGGAATATTCACATTTGAATAATATTTAACTAGCAATATTTAACATTAACAAAATTATGAAATAGTGTTATATTGTTCTGTTTGGCTGGCATCGTGCATGTCACCTCTTTTCAGAAACAACCTAAAAAACACTCATGTTAATTTAAAAAAAAAAAAGTTTAAACAGCTTATGATATGGCTGGGAAAATTGGAATGGGCAACTTTCTAATGATCTATCAACTTTTCAGTTAGAAACAATAATTGACCACAAGTTTTCCTTTGTGTTCTCCAGTGCAATCAAGTCTCATGCTTCATGGGCATAAGCTGGTTGCTTACCAGTGGTCAGGAAGACATTTTCTCTCTCTCGTACTCCCTCCTGTTCCCCTTCCTTGCAACATTGCACAAATAGCTAATTTATAGTGGGGAAGGCGGGGGAGTGCTTTTATTCCCCTGAGTCATCAAGGAATGGTCATTAGCAGTGGGAATGCTGGACTTTCTAGGCCAGTGGCCTGGTCTGTCTATTCCTGTGTTCCTATGATTTAGCATGGGTGTGCTTAAATGAGCCATGCACATTCACAGATATTCTTCCATTACTTGGATCATAGAGTCTGGGTACGAAGAGCTTCCTGATCTTTCTTCCCTGCTCTTTAGAATTCTGTGTAACTTTTTTGAGTGAAAGGAGATTGACTCAAACACTTGTGAGTTTAATGCCTGCCCAGAGCTTCCTCCTAGTGGTACATTCCAGCCAGCTGAAAACTCTTGTTAGTAAAGGGAAAGGATTGCCATCCACTGGTCTGTTTTGTTCAGTTAATTCCAAGGTTTGGAATGTACCTCACCTGTGTTCTGTTCTTCCTTTTGGGGTGGCACAGCACAGTGTGCCCTGGAGATGCGAGACTTCCCATCAGCAGTAGGAGGCACGCATTCAGAGAATGCTGGAGCTGCAGGAGGGAAGGGCCCAGTGCAACAGCAGAGAGAGGCAAAGAGAAAAAAGACAAGCAGACGGACAGCGGTGAGAGAAGCGTGTGGCAGAAAGTGTTTCAAAGCTGCCAGTGGCAGCAGGCCCCTCAGAGGAACCTGACGAGAGCCAATCTGCGTGTGTGTGAGAGCTCAGGATTTCTGTCAATGCATTCCAGTAACCCCAAAGTGAGGAACTCCCCATCAGGAAACACACAGAGGTGAGAAACTTCAGTGAACTGCTTTGGGGCTGGAGAGAGAAGGTGTCTCTGCTTTGCTGCACTGTTATCTGAGGCCTAGGTGCAAAATATCAATTGTCCCTTCCTTCACTGGAAAGCATGCCTAGAGAACCTAGTCCTGTGAGCTGCTGAGCACCTCTTGTAGGATGTTGAGCATCCACAATTTCCACTCTGTTGAATGGGAGCCGGGAGTCCCATGCCTCACAGAATCTGGTTCTAAGTTCCTAGATTGCCTCACAGTCCACGTTCTCTCTTTGGTTAAATAAGGTGTCATGTTGTGGATATCCCGCATCTTTTCACTTCTAATCTTCAGTCTCCTCAGTGGGGGAATCGCACAGCAGATCTTTGTGGCTGCACTCCCACACCAAGTTCTGCCTGGGCTGCTAGCAGGAGCAGCATGAAACCGATTATCACTGCACAATCTTTGCCCATTTCATTCATCTGCCTGTGTCAGGCATCATCCTGCACTGACTTGAAAGAGGAGAAGCTTTGAAGGAAAGGTGATGCACTGGATGTATGTTGTGCTTAACAGTTGCATTCCTGGGGTCAGCAAGAGCAGACAGTAGCTGGAGGGAGTGCTTCTGAGTCAGCTGTCTGGCCAACTGAAGGAGCTGATTAAGATGATTAAAACTGATGAATTCAAACTGGAACAGGTGCAGAGAAGGGCTACTAAGATAATCTGAGGAATGGAAAACCTGCCTTATGAGAGGAGACTCAAAGAGCTTGGTTTGTTTAGCCTAACCAAAAGAAGGCTGAGAGGAGATGCGATTGTTCTGTATTAATGTGTCAGAGGGATAAACACCAGAGAGAGAGAGAAATTATTTAAATTCAGTGCGAAGGTGGACACAAGAACAAATGGATATAAGCTGGCCATGAGGAAGTTTAAACTTGAAATTAGATGCAGGTTTCTATCCATCAGAGGAGTGACATTCTGAAATAGCCATCCAAAGGGAGTAGTGGGGCAAAAAATCTAGCTTGTTTCAAAACTGACCTTGAGAAATTCATGAGGGGATTGCATAATGGGACAGCCTAGTTTGACAATTGACTGATCTTTGGCTCCTGATGGTAGATATGCCAGTGAGGCAATTGATGAAGTGTGTTCTGAGTTATTACAGAGAATTCTTTCTTGTCTGTCTGTCTGTCTGTTTGAGTCTTGCCCACGTGCTCAGGGTTCAGCTGATCACCATATTGGGTTGGGAAGGAATTTTTCTGCGGGGCAGATTGGCAAAGGCTCTGGGGGTTTTCATCTTCCTCTATAGCATGAGGCATGGCACAATTCTAGTAGATTTTCTGTTCCTTAAAGTCTTTGAACCAGGATTTGAGGACTTCAGTAACCTAGTCATGGGTTAGAGGTTTATTACAGGAGTGGGTGGATGAAGTTGTGTGGCCTTCATCATGCAGAAAGTCAGACTAGATCAGTGTTTCCCAACTAGTATGCCGTGGCACACAGGTGTGCTGTCAGGTCTAAGTAGATGTGCGACAAATTTTTTTGAAAAACTACTCAGAGGTTTAGATTGGCTCATGAATATTCATGAGTTCATTTGGCAATTATATGGTGGTGTGCCTCAAATTAGGTAAAGGTAGCAAGGTGTGCCACAGCAGAGAAAATGTTGGGAACCACTGGACTAGATGATCATACTGGTCCTTTCAGACCTTAACAGCTGAGTGTGGCTTGCTACAATGCCACTGCCTTTTGAGATGGTTGGATGGAAGAGACTGAGCCCCCAGCAGAAGAAAAGAGGCTGACAGTGGCTAAAATCAAAGGGTTGGGAGGAAGGAAGACTCTAATTGCATGAAATCTAAGGAGACAGAAGTTGTTCATGTAATATGATGGGGTGGGAAAAGACTTTTTTTTGATAAACTCTAATGCAGTCTCCTCCACCCCATTTTGCAGGCGTGTGTGTGGAGATTGTGTCCTCCTCTTTCCCCATTCTAAGGCAGGTTGTAGCTGTTTAATTGTTTTCATGGTCAGAGGTTTGTATTTTCCTGGCAAGTTTCCCTGGTCTGTGATGATGAGCTACAATAATGCTGGGTTTTCCTTTTGCTCTCTTCGACTGGCTTGTGGTGGGTTTCTCTGCTCTGTGATCACAGCTGTACTGTGTCATTTGGGTCTGGATGGGGAGTGTGGTGAACTTTATGGTGCCCTGTTTGTTTACTTTGAGCTGGTCTTGGTGTGAGACGCTTTTCTGTGTACATAGAAACCGTTGTCTTTATTGACAGAAGCCCCAGAGGTGGCTCCTCATGTGACTGAATGGTTCCTGGGATCTGGCAGGCCTGCTGCTTGTTCTTGTGCCTCTTTGAGCACTGGGATCCAATACTGGATAATAACCCTTTCAAGGCATGTTTGAGAGAGCAGCTGGATGATGCTAAGCATGCAGGCGTTTCTTGTTCATCAGCAAGTGCCTTGCTGTGTAGTGGTGGCAGTGGCGGGCGGCTGCTGCTTTTCTCTTATCTGTTCCTATAGGAGTGGTCTGGCAGTCTAATTTCTATTTTCAATTCTCTTTCAGTAGCCCCAAATCAAAGCAGGAGGTGATGGTCCGTCCTCCCACAGTGATGTCCCCGTCTGGCAACCCCCAGCTGGATTCCAAATTTTCCAACCTGGGTAAACAGGGGGGCTCGACCAGCCAATCCCAGCCCTCTCCCTGTGACCCCAAGAGTGGAGGTCACCCCCCCAAAGTGCTCTCTGGCCCAGGTGGGAGCATGGGGTTGAAGAATGGGGCTGGAAACGGTGCCAAGGGGAAGGGGAAAAGAGAGAGGAGCATTTCAGCGGATTCCTTTGAACAGAGAGATGCTGGGACTCCCAGTGAGGATTCTGAAATCAAAGGTATGTCTGCCAGAGGAGGGGCGTGTGTATGTGCCAAGTATTGGTGTGAGATGATCCTTTGGCTTGTGGATGTTTGTAAAAAGCATCTATCTGCCTGTGGTGGTGACTGTGTGCCAGATGAAGAAGTCTAAAAGCTCAATAGAGGAGGGATGATTTTCACAGCTAGCAATGGCAAATGTCTCTCTCCATGTTAATTTGAAATATAGCCTGATCAGGATGGGAAGGCTGTTCCATAACAACAACACTGAACTCCCCAAGAGGTTTTAGGAAAATAAACAAAAGCTGTCAGTCTCCTTCCACCCCACTCTGTCCTTTCTCCACCCAGGAGCTGCTGTGTTTGACTTGGCATGTCAAAGCCAGCATGCAGGCCAGTTCTGGGAACACATGTAGGTAAGGTGGATTGGGTGATATTGTGCCACCTATACCTCTCTGAGTGGTAAGAACACAGGACAGGGAGTCAGGGCTGCTGGATTCTGTTCCTGGCTGTGCCACTGATTCATAGTGTGACCTGGGACTTGTCACTGCCCCCCCCCCCCGGCATTTCCTTTGCTAACCGGTGAAAACAGGTGCAGTATAGTGGCTACGTAATGGTATTTTACATTTTGTGATATTCTATTAATTGTTCTGAGAATGGTCCAGAAGTAAAAAAAAGAATTATTACCGCTCTGTGAAATTAAGACTTCCAGGGTTTGCATTTGTGCCTGATAGAAGCCTGGACAGAGTAGCAAGAAGAGAGCTTTGGTTGTAAAGGACCTGGCTCTAGTGTGAGGTACTTTCCCATAGGTGTGAAATAGAAGCTGGATGTGCAATCTGATTTAGGTGGCATGAATAAGGGGAGAAAAGTCTCATGTAAAACTTTTCCCCCATGTTATAAGAATTTAAAAGTTACTTGCCTGTGTCTGTGACTCAGATGTGTTCTCTGACCTAGTCATTTGTGAATGCCAAGGAAGTAGCTAGGACTGAGACAGCATGAGCTTCCTCCCTGCAGTGCCTGCAGAGTTTCTTGGGTGGAAGGAGGAATCATAGTGCAACAGGACAGCTCCCTTTGTACTAATTGGAGGAGGAGCATGATGGATATCATGATGCCAGGGGGAGAAGTATCAAACTTCCTCACAACTTTTGTACTAGTGAGACCCTTTCTTCCCCCCTTCTTCCTTTCCAGACTGCAACTCTGCTGACCACATGAAGTCCCAAGATTCCCAGCATATCCCACACTCTGTGACTCCTTCAAATGCTTCAGCCCCCAGGTCTTCCACTCCCTCCCATGGCCTGACTGCCACTTCGGAGCCAGCTGGTGGACAAAAGACTCCATCCAAAGTGGTTTATGTCTTTTCTACAGAGATGGCCAATAAGTATGTGAATGGCAAGCTGTCCTTTGTAGCCTTACTTTGCATTTGTGTATACCTCATCACATGAAATTCAGAAGAATCTTTCTTTCTTCCAGTTCTTTGTGGGGTGGGAAGCCATTTACAGATCATGGGGGAAAGTTACTGATACCTGCCCATGGATGAGGATTTTCAGTTCCTCTCACCAAGCCTAGTTTTTGACAAATGCTGGCAGACAGGCCGTTTCATGAGCTATGGTGGATGGTTTGGGAGTGGCTTAAGTGGTGACATGAACTGTAAATACTGATTAGTAAGATTCTATAGATATTACGGTTTTTGTTCTTTGATTTCAGTTCTTTGGGGTCAAAAGACAGGTGACTCAGGCTTTCATTTTCTCCGTGACCCATTAGTTGGAGCAGAGGGGGATTTAAGAAAGATTGTCATCCAAACTGCAGTCTCATCTATGTGTCTGTCTTTACAGGGCTGCAGAAGCTGTGTTGAAGGGACAGGCAGAAACCATTGTGTCCTTTCATATCCAGAACATCTCAAACAGCAAGGCAGAGCGAAACACTGCGCCAGTGGTAGGGAAACTCTGCTTGGTAGAAGAGGGAGATGGAGTGGTGTGTGCATGCAGGGCTGGTGAGGGAGGATGACTGATTATGCTCTGAAAAGCATGTTCTACGCAGGAGGGAGTGTTATGCAGACTTGGTTCCAGCTGTCTGTGAATGAAAGGTTTTGGAGCATCCAGAGTAGTTTTTCAGCTTTATATATTTTGAGTGGTGGCGTCCTGTGTCTGGAGTCATTCTGGAGATGGAGAGGGGCATTAAACATCATAGTTAAGTCCCATGGGGGATGCTTGAGCAAAATGAGCATTTCCTTTTTGTCCAAGATTATAGATTGCAAGCTATGTGTGTGCATGACATCGGTTCCTGCAGGAAGTGTTAATTGTGGGATTGTGTGACCATGGTGGGGGTGAGAGAGCATACCTTGGTGTTCTTACTTTGTCCCCTCACTCCTTTCACAGAGACAGAGAGCGAGTGAGCAAATAAAAGGCACTGCTTTGTCTTTCAGAACACCCAGGTCCCTGCACTTCGGAATGACAGCAAGCCTCTGCCTCAGCCTCAGCCACAGCCCCCTGCTTCCCAGGACCAGAATCCTCCCCAGAATGCCAAAATGCAGCCAACTCCATCCATTTCGGCACCAGCACCCAAATCCACTGGCCCCCCATGTCCCATGGATCAGGACAGCCCTGGGGTGGAAAGCAAAGTGATGTCTGTTGGCAGCCCTGCCAACTCCACCCCATTGCAGACAGAGGGATTTGGGCAGAGTTCAACCCCCAATAATCGAGCTGTCAGCCCAGTCTCCCAAGGGAGTAATAGCTCCACTGCAGACTCCAAAGGTGCCACCCAGCAGGTATCTGGTGGTGATCCATCCAGTTTAGGTGAGAATCCAGATGGACTGTCTCAGGAGCAGCTGGAACATCGAGAACGCTCACTGCAAACCCTGCGAGATATACAGCGTATGCTTTTCCCTGATGAGAAAGAATTCACTGGAGGGCAAAGTGGGGGGCCTCCCCAGAACTCAGGGGTTCTGGATGGTCCCCAGAAGAAACCTGAAGGGCCGATACAGGCCATGATGGCTCAATCCCAAAGTTTAGGCAAAGGGCCAGGGCCTCGGACAGATGGAGGGGCTCCATTTGGCCCTCAAGGACATAGAGACATACCCTTCTCACCAGATGAAATGGTGCCACCATCTATGAACTCCCAGTCTGGACCCATGGGACCAGATCACCTGGACCACATGACTCCCGAGCAAGTGGCCTGGCTGAAGCTACAACAGGAGTTTTATGAGGAGAAGAGAAGGAAACAAGAGCAGGTTGTTGTGCAACAATGTTCCTTGCAGGACATGATGGTCCATCAGCATGGGCCGCGAGGGGTGGTTCGAGGCCCCCCACCTCCCTACCAGATGACGCCTGGTGAGGGCTGGGGTCCTGGCGGTCCAGAATCCTTTGCTGATGGCATGAATGTGTCTCATTCTCTGCCCCCCAGAGGCATGGCCCCTCATCCTAATATGCCTGGGAGCCAGATGCGCCTGCCTGGATTTGCAGGAATGATGAACCCTGACATAGAGAGCCCTAGTGTCCCTAACCCCACAGTCAGACCTGGGCTTTCAGGAGTCAGTTGGCCAGAAGAGGTGCCAAAAATCCCAGATGGCCGAAACTTCCCTCCAGGACAAGGAGTCTTCAGCGGCCCTGGCCGAGGGGAGCGGTTCCCAAATCCCCAGGGCCTACCAGAGGAGATCTTTCAGCAGCAATTGGCAGAGAAGCAGCTGGGTCTGCCACCTGGCTTAAGCATAGAAGGCATCAGACCTGGCATAGAGATGAACCGGATGATTCCTTCCCAGAGACACATGGAGCCTGGGAATAACCCCATCTTCTCTCGCATGCCTATCGAAGGGCCCCTGAGTCCCTCTAGGGGGGACTTCCCAAAAGGAATGCCACCTCAGATGGGCCCTGGCAGGGACCTAGAGTTTGGTATGGGCCCTGGGAGCATGAAGGGGGATATCAGTTTGAATGTTAACATGGGCTCCAACCCACCCATGATACCTCAGAAGATGAGGGAAGCTGGAGTGGGGCCTGAGGAGATGATGAAACTGCGTCCCGGTGTCTCAGAAATGCTCTCCTCTCAGCAGAAAATGGTGTCCTTGCCATTTGGAGAGCATCCCCAACAGGAGTATGGCATGGGTCCCAGGCCTTTCCTTCCTATGTCTCAGGGCCCAGGAGGTGGCCTCCGTAATCTCAGAGAGCAGATTGGGCCTGACCAAAGGACTAACAACCGGCTCAGCCACATGCCGCCACTACCTCTCAACCCTACCACTAACCCTAATAACCTCAACACAGCTCCCCCAGTTCAGCGCAGCCTAGGACGCAAGCCCTTGGATATCTCTGTTGCAGCCAGTCAGGTGCATTCACCGGGCATCAATCCTCTGAAGTCTCCCACGATGCGGCAAGTCCAGTCTCCCATGCTGGGCTCTCCCTCTGGGAACCTTAAGTCTCCTCAGACTCCATCTCAGCTGGCAGGAATGCTTGCAGGCCCAAGTGCGGCAGCTGCAGCTGCTTCCATTAAGTCTCCTCCAGTTTTGGGATCTGCTGCTGCATCTCCTGTTCACCTGAAGTCTCCTTCCCTCCCTGCACCTTCTCCTGGTTGGACTTCCTCTCCAAAGCCTCCACTGCAGAGTCCTGGGATTCCCCCAAACCACAAGGCATCGCTCACCATGTCTTCCCCAGCCATGCTGGGGAATGTGGAGTCAGGTCAGTCCTTTCTTTTCTATCCAAACATAAATTTTTGGGTTCACATGTGGTTGCTTAGTGTGTTCTTGGGGTCGAGAGTGCAAAGAGGTGAGACAATCTGCAGCTTTTCCTATCAGTTTGAGTCTGGTTGTATCTAGACACACAACTGAGTCTAGTGAAACACAGGAGGTGAGCTCCTAACAAATCGCTTCTTCTCGTTTGCACTTGCTGAGTACTGCGTCTGTCCCAGAGACCCCAGTGATAGAATCATAGAATTTTAGAGCTGGAAGGGACCTCGTGAGGTCATCTAGTCCAACCCCTGCTCAAAGCAAGACCACTCCCACTAAATCATCCCAGCCAGGTCTAAGTTTCCAAAGATGGAGATTTCACCACCTCCCTAAGCAACCCATTCCAGTGCTTCAGCAAAACTGGACACGCTGTTCCAGATGGGGCCTCACTAGTACCCAACAGAGGGGAATAGTCACATCCCTTGATCTACAATCAATTGTATTTGGATTGGCCTGGAGGAAGGAGGTGAGGGGTGGGGGAGGATCGAGGTGGAGAATCACTCTTTGCAGAAGAATTTGGAACTGTTCATTTGCTAACCAGTCCTCAACTGAAATATTGTCGCTTTAGGGAGAAATGTTGCTAATTGAATCATAAAAGTGCCTTGAAATAAACGGGTTAGTTATCAGGGGAGAGGAGGAACAAAAGAGGTACCTCTCTAAATGTGTGCTGACTGTAGGCCTATTGTTGGCAGTCTCTTTAGGCACAGGTACAGTTTTATTTTACAGATCCTCCTGGGAGGAGCTCTGCAGTTACCAGTGCCGATTCTTACTACCTCTTGGATAGTTCAGGGTAGCAGGTGGATTCTCTTTAGTTGGTCCTCAGAGATTTGTTGCAGTTGTATCAGTGTTGTTTCTGTTATCATAGCATCAAGAGTCATGGACTGGGACCCGTTGTGCTAGCTGTTGACAGTCCCTGCCCCAAAGACCTTGCGGTGTAAGAACACAGACACATTTCTGGATTCACATGCTCTGTATGGCATCTCAGCAGCACCAGTCCAATCTCTTTCGCATAGATTCAAAGCTTACATGTGACTGAGTCTGTTCCTCCTGCAGGCTTCCAAATACGTAAATCCCTGGTGTGCAGTGTTTCCATGCAGCAGAAGCAGTAGTGTGATGGAGCCAGCTCTCAAGAGCTTTTCAGCCTGTGAAACCTTCTTATTGCAGACATTAGTGAGGAGACTATGAAAGATGTGTGACTACATTGCCCTCTAGTGTAGCAGAAGGATGGCTGCGTTGAGAACCGTAGGGTTTTTTCCTCTTCTAAGTGAATGGATTGCTCCTGTCATTGAGAGACGCACATTCTAGAAAATTGTGAGCTTCTGTGGCACTAGTGGTTCAGTCTAAATACTTAATGTCCAGTATATGCAGATTTTATTCTATGCTACTGTCTTATCAGTTAGCAATTTTATTTTGGGTAGCGTACTCCTAGAATCTCTGTGTCTAAAGTGATTTCTGAGACTGTGTTAAATTGTCATGGAACCTGGGCTTGAATTGCTAAAACTGGATCCAGTCTCTCTAATCTGTGGCTACTTTTGTGCCAAGAGGAGTCTTTAATACTGGACCCTCCTAAGGTTTTTCTGGTGGTGATTTTTTTTCTTGCTGACAACACCGTGTCTTAACTTTCTTCATGAAAGCCATGTCCCCTTCCTCCAAAACTGGTCCAGGCAGTTTCAGACTTGTGTATGAAGAGATATAGTAACTGGGGAACAGCAGAAAATTATATTTACACTTTTGGAAGAAGGAGTGATATTTAAATGAATAGCAACTGATAACACTCCTTGAAACTCCATCTATAATGATCTTTTAGGTGTCAGATTTCAGCTTAAATCAAAGCAGGAAACTTCTCCCTTTACTGTTTTACTATAGCTCCCAGAAATCATCATGGGTGCCTGTGGTGTGTGGTCCGCTGTGGCTGTATGTCTTCTGCTTTCTGTCTCAGTGCTTGCAATTGAGGCATATCTAGATGAATGGGAGAGGAATTCAAGTACAGTGGTTGTTTTGGGAAGTTTTTCCAACTAGTTGACCCATGCTTCTGGAGTTAGCATTATTAGATATGCACGTCTCCCCCATTTTAAAACAAACAAAACCTCTGCATGGATAGAAATCTGTTGTCTAGCAGTATAATGTGTATCTGGTTCAACCATGCTTAATTGATTCTCACTACTGCAATTTAGGTGGACTCTTGGAAGTAATAAAGGGGTTTTCTGAGTGAAAAGGGCTTTATTTAAGAGAAAGAAATATAACTTTAAATCCTTTCCTCTTGTAGGTGGCCCACCACCTTCCACGGTTAGCCAGTCTGCTCCTGTGACTCTCCCTGGAAATCTGCCCTCTAGCAGTCCCTACACAATGCCACCGGAGCCCACGCTTTCCCAAAATCCCCTCTCCATCATGATGTCCAGGATGTCCAAGTTTGCTATGCCCAGCTCTACGCCACTCTATCATGATGCCATCAAGACTGTGGCCAGCTCAGATGATGACTCGCCTCCAGCACGCTCCCCAAACTTACCACCGATGAACAATCTACCAGGTAAGAAGGCTTCCTTTCCTGCTTTCTGTGTGTACTATCTCTGTTGAAGAAGAAAAGGTTGGAATGCTTCCCAAAAGCATGTGTCTTCTTTTTATACAGAGGATAGAGCATGGTGACTGCCTACTCTGTCTCAAAGAAAGAGGGAAGCTACTCTCTTCCTTACTCAAGAATTCAGGGAGAAGAGAAATAAAAGCTGCTATACTCTTAGGCTTAGAGACCTGCTGTACAATGAGTGGAATATGTTTCCACTATACATTCCTGCTTCAAACTACTGATTGTTGAACACAGTAGAAATCTGTGTACAAAATAAAAATGCCAATAGGGATAAGTAAGCAAAAAGAGGACTTTCTGGGCAGGGGACCCTGATAACAGACATTAGAAGACTTTTCCTATAGGTCACTGGTTTACAGTCTGCCCAAGAAAGTCACGACTGGAGCTGATCAAGTTCTGAAGAAAATGACTCCTTGAATAACTTCCTGATGACAAACTGAAGCTTCCACTGACTTGCTAATTTGACCGGCTCTAACAATGGGAGCTCTAAGACTTGCATGTGCTATGGGTCTGGAAGGGTAGTGTTGAGTTTGCTGTCCAAGGACAAATGTCCATAGACAAATCCTCCACATACTCACTAATTTTCCCTCTTGTTGGCAGTCTTGACAAAATGACCCATATGTGAATTGGACCTAGGTTGGGATAGTCAATAGGTGAATTGTGGATCAAATCAGAATCACCAGACTCTTTTGAATAAATCCTCAAATCTTATTGTTGGGATTTTTTTCCATTATTTGCTCTGAAATGTGGGCCTTGACCAAGAAGTTTTGACCATGCCAAAGAATAGATTATCCCAATCTAGACTGAGCCTCTGTTCTTGTTTCAGAAGCCCTGTTCAGCCACATTTCAGCCATATTGGAGCAGTGTGAGGGTAAAATAGTGTTGAAGCCTGTACCGTGTAAATTTTATGGTTAAATAGAACAAGAGCCCTGGCAAATGAAGTTTTGGCATCTTTTACTGGCACCAATTTTGTTTTTAAAATTGGAGCCAAGAATGTTGCATAGAGTTCTTGTATCTTCATTGATTGTCTCTGATCTAAATCTGATTCCTTTTCTTCCCTAGGAATGGGCATTAATTCTCAGAATCCTCGACTTTCAGGTCCAAACCCAGTGGGTCCAATGCCAACCCTTAGCCCAATGGGAATGACCCAGCCTCTTTCCCATACCAATCAGATGCCCTCTCCAAATGCTATGGGACCCAGTATACCTCCTCATGCGGTCCCGGTAGGACCTGGCCTGATGTCACACAATCCAATGATGGGGCATGGTTCCCAAGATCCTCCAATGGTACCTCAAGGACGCCTGGGCTTCCCACAGGGATTTCCTCCAGTACAGTCTCCTCCACAGCAGGTGCCATTTCCACACAATGGCCCCAGTGGAGGGCAAGGCAATTTTCCAGCTGGAATGAGCTTCCATGGAGAAGGACCTCTGGGGCGTCCCACCAACCTGCCCCAAAGTTCAACGGATCCAGCACTTTGCAAAACCGGAGGCCCTGGGGGTCCAGACTCCTTCACTGTTCTAGGAAACATCCCTTCAGTTTTCACTGATCCAGACCTGCAGGAGGTGATCCGCCCTGGGGCCACTGGAATACCAGAATTCGACCTGTCCAGGATTATACCATCAGAGAAGCCTAGCCAGACACTGCAGTATTTCCCTCGTGGGGAAGTTTCAGGCCGCAAGCAGCCACAGGGTCCTGGGCCTGGATTCTCTCATATACAGGGAATGATAGGAGAGCAGCCTCCACGAATGGGACTTGCATTACCTGGCATGGGGGGTCCAGGGCCAGTGGGAAGTGCTGATATCCCTCTCGGAACTGCTCCCTCTATGCCAGGCCATAACTCAATGAGACCTCCTGCCTTTCTGCAGCAAGGCATGATGGGACCTCACCATCGGATGATGTCACCAGCACAAACAGCAATGCCTGGCCAGCCCACACTAATGAGCAGCCCAGTAGCTACGGTGGGCATGATTCCAGGCAAGGACCGAGCCCCTGCTGGGCTATATAGCCATCCGGGACCTGTAGGCTCACCTGGTATGATGATGTCAATGCAGGGCATGATGGGACCCCAACAGAACATCATGATTCCGCCCCAGATGAGACCCCGAGGTATGGCTGCTGATGTTGGAATGGGAGGATTTAGCCAAGGCCCTGGAAATCCAGGGAACATGATGTTTTAAGCTGCTACCACAAGACTGGATGTTTTGATCGTTGTCGAGATGAGATTCCAAGTCCTGAGAGCTTTTGGGGAGCTTCAGGAGTACGGTTTGGCCATGCAATAGGTGAAAAGAGACCAGAGGATGCTTTGGGAAATCTCGAATGTATGGAATTACCTGAAAACAAATTATTCATTGTAACAGGTTTTTTTTTAAGATTTATTTTTTAAAAATTATTTTTGTGGACTTCGGTATCCCATGATGGCACCTGCTTTGAGAATCTGTAGCTGTATTTTGAGAATTGCCATTTGTCACAAGTTGCACCATTCTCTCTGTATGTTTACGTCCTTTGGACTGGCTTCTCCCAGGAGACTCGGTTATTTTTTTGGGTTTTTTTTTTTTGTGTACTGTACTATATTGTAAAAGGGATTTTAGCAGAGACTTTAGTCTTTGGGGTGAGAGGAGAATGGGATTCTAGGCTGTTTACTATAGGTGGAGAATCCATCTTCAGAACTTTGGACTATTTTCCTTCAACTCCAATGTATAGAAAACCAAACTACGACCTCAGAGCAGAGTATTAATGAAAAGCACAAAAAAGGAACTTAAGTTCAGTGAGGGGAATCTTTTAAAAGAAATAAGTTAAGGACATATTTTTCGAATTATGGAGTGCTGTCCAGCACCTTCTGTCTCTCCCTCCCACTACTTATTAAATAGGCTTCTCTCGCCGTCCCCTTCTGTCTCCTCCTTTGGCAGCTGCAATACAATGTGTTATTTTGGGGAGTAAATCTAGGAGGGCCTCTCCTTGTGGGGAGTTTTCCCACTTTCAGGAAGGGGCTGGACTTGGACACTGTTACATTCTACAGTAGTCTCTCTCTCACTGTTTCCTATTCTCCTTTTCTTAGAAACCCCAAGTGATTTTATTAATGTGGGAGTGGAACAGACACTAAAAGTTACCCAGGATTTTTTTTTGTGGTTATGTTTTTTTTTTTTCCTCCCCAGCGTAAAACGTTCTGTGTAACCTCCATTAAATTTGGTACAAAACCACTTGCCAGGGCTGTGGTGTCAGAAAAATAAAATATATTGTTTCTTACAAAAATGAACTGTCTTTTTTTTTTCCTTTTTTTTTTTTTAAAATCCAGTGCAGTGGTGTCCTGTGTACTTCAGGTGACTGGCAATCATTTCCTTGTTTTGTTTCCTCACTGGGTTCATAATCATACCAGCTGCTAAATGGAACTAGCTTTTGTGGTTTATAAAAGCTACTGTACTGAAGTTTGGCACTATCTTAAACATGAGCTATGGAGATGGTATCCACAGACCTTTAATCATTCTTGTTGCTCTTCCCTGGCCTTTCTCCAATTTGCCCACATCTTTCAGGCTCTTTCAGCATTTGAGCGCTGGAGAATAGATAATGACTCCTGCTTCTGGATGTTTTCAGGGTCAGTGGTGCTTGTTCTACTGCAAGGCAATGTCTACTTCCTTTTGTAATTGGGAGAAAGTATGCTGTTCCGATCTGACCACTGTCAAAATGTCTGTCCAAAGGGTAATCAGCATTTGATGATTCTTTATTGTAGTGGGTTGCCGATGGGTGAGGTAGGGTCTCTGATTGATGGGCTAGCAGCTGATGTAAAGGAGAAGAATGACAAAGGTGATAGATAAATCCCATGTGATCAGATTTTTTTATCTAGACCACCTGAATTGTCGTCTTGCTGCTGTTTCATTGATCTTTGTCTACTCCATCTCTCCTTTTTCAAATCTTTTTTGAAACAATTTCAAAAATCAAGTAACATGCGTGGGAGGAGAGATTAGATACCAAAACAGTCCTTTTTCCAGAGCAAAACTGCATTTTACCCTCAAATCCTCTCTCCTGCTTCATTTGAAAGTATGTGGTAGACTATTCATACAAGCTTGGTTGCTCTTTCTCTCTAACAGGGGAGGGAACATTCTGCTGTTCAGATTCTCTCTTTTCAAATCTTTGCACAGCCTACTGGCAGAAGGGCTCAAATGATGGTGAACTTCTGAATCTTCAGAGTTAACATCCCTGCTGTTGCACAAATATAAAGTTAAAATGTTTGAAATCTGTTTGAATTAGATGGTGTTATGCAAAGAGTTCATATGTATAGTACACATGCAGTTCTCAGTAGCAGGGTCTAAAGGACTATCTGTGCATTTGTTGGGGGGCAGATCATGTAATGATTTAGCCTAACCCACTCAGGAACTATGCAAGTGAGGATCTGTATCTTGCATACAAATTATCCTAGCAGCTAGCTTAGCATCAGTCTTCTGGTGATACCCTTTAACTAATGATTCAGAGGAAGATTGACAACATTCCTGATGCTCTTAGGATCTAACTTATGGTGAATAAGAAGGCACTGGGACAGGTTACTGCCTGAGCAGCATCAGTGTGTAAACCTCATTCTTTGATATGAATTTAGGTATCCACATATGTTACTTTTCTTAATTAAAAATGTGACTCATAGACCAATTATCTAGAGCAGTGGTTCTCAACCACTGTGTCGGGACACATTGTGTCAGCACACAGTGGTAAGTGTGTTGTGGAGAGCCAGGAAAATAGCTGGATTAAGTCTGGTGTGGGTGGGCTGGTGTATCTTATAGGGTTGCAGTATGCCACCAAGTGTGTCGTGACCGGAAACAGGCTGAGAACCACTGATCTAGACCTCTTAAATCCAATATCTGATGAATTACCAAGGCAGTGTGGGCCACAGATTACAAATGTGCTGCATAAAAGATTTAATTTAGTTCATAAGACCAGCACCAATAATTTAACTGAGTCTGCTAATTTTTACCAACAGAAAAAGGTGCATCTGATTAAGAGACTTCATAATCATGTCTAATATTCTTTTCCACATGTAACCTTTGCACATTCATGTTTTTACACATAAATACATGCAGTCATCCTCTGCAAAACTCATTTGTTGTTTGGTGTTTCCTGAAAGGGTATGAACAAAGTTGGATGCAAGAGTATTTAGAGAAGTACCATGATCTGCTACGCTACATGAACTTAGTAGCAGCTACTCTTAAAAAGATCTTCTTCTCACTTTTACCCCTTCCTGTTCCTTTATTTTCTTTCCACTTTCAGTAGCAGATCTTCCAAGTTCAAAGCCAGTCGATGTAGATAATTTCCAGTTATTTTTATAGCCGCCTATTGTTTTATAGACATGACTCTTCAGTATTTTGTACCGTCTATTAAACAGCTGGAGTGTCTTTTTCAGTCAATGTATGTCATTCTGTCTAGATTAACTGGTTGTTTTCATTAGCTGCACAAATACTGAGTCCTTTAAAATCTGCCTGTGTACTCTTGAGAATATCTTGTGCCAGTGAGTTCTACAGAACTAGTTGCTGTTCATTTCCAGTGTATGGCATCTTGTTCTTATGTGATGGGGATAAATGAGCTTTTATTTTACCTTCTGTTTATCTGTAGTTATTGCATAAAATTCTTAAATGTCTCCTCTTACTTCTCCTTTCCAAACAGTCTACATCCCTTCAGTCTCCAAATGAATAATTCATCTTTATGCCTGTAATCACACCCACTGCCCTTCTCAGAACACTTTTCTACCCTGTCATTCTTGAGCTAGTATGCCTAGAGTTGAACATGGTGTTCCAGATGGAGAAGTAATATTGACTTATGATGATGGATGTTCAGGAGGTGTAAGAAATTGGTTGGAAAATTGCTAATGTTTTGTTTTCTTTCTGAAATCAGTAGACATCAAAGTTAATCTAGGACCTGGTGAGGTATACACATATTCAAATTATTCCTCCCATTGTGCATTTTGTCATCATATAATAGTGGTTAGTGGAACAGTTTTATAAAATAAGAAGAGGAAAGTCCATCCCAGCCCACATTTCTCAGAATAATTGCCATAATGCCTTCAGTCATGAATTAAAACAGTAGCACTACAGTATTTAGTGTCTCCCTTTTAGATGGGAAGGGATAATATACACCAAGACTGTAGAGGCTATTTTGGTATACTGCACATAAATAACCAGATGTGGACTAGGTTAGGAGGGCTGTTGCATAGCACCATGGGAGCATGAATGGTTGTAAGTGACCATGGGCCCGAGCATAATATACTACCTAAAGCATAACCCTTCTAGTAGTTCAATGCTCTTTCCTGCTTGCCAATGGTAGCAAGGTCAGAGGTGGTGCCACTTCAATCAACAGCACTTCTACGGACACTGGTGTATTTCTGCAAAACAAGCAAGGAGTCTTGTAGCACTTTTAAAGACTAACATTTATTTACCACATGAGTTTCGTGGGAGAAAATCCTACTTCATCAGATGCTTGAAGCTGGGGAACTTACAGAATGGGAGGAAAATAAATGCAGGGAGGTGTAAGTCATAGGATCAGGTCAGCCTGTTACAGCAAATCAAAGCAGTGGTTTAGATTCAAACTGGAGAACAGTATATTAGAGGGAGGTGAGGGGAAAAATCACCTATTGTAATAAGAAAAGAACCTGAAATCCCTATTTAACCCTAAGGCAACCATGTCAAGTCTGCATATGAATTTGAGTTCTGCAGCATTCATATGCAGATTTGACACCATTGCCTTAGGGTCTAACAGGAATTTCAGGTTCTTATTACAACAGGTGACTTGGCCACATCTCTCTCCATAAGTTCTCCACTGCGTGAATCTAAACTGCTTCGATTTGCTGTAACAGTCTGACCCAATCCTATGACTTAACATTTCCCTGCATTTATTTTCCTCCCATTCTGTAACTTCCCCATCTTCAAGAGTCTGAAGTGGGATTCTCTATGAAAGCTCATTGGATAAATAAATTTTAGTCTTTAAAAGTGCCCTAGGACGCCTTGTTTATATTGCTGAACTAGATTAACAGGGCTGCCCCTCTGGTCCTGATGTATTCCTGGAGTGCCCTCACCAAGTTCAAGGTGCCATGACCCTGCCCAGCTTGTAAACTCTCCACTCAGTTCACTAGACTTCCCTCTTAAACTGAAACATCTAATTCACCTAGGAGTCTTCTGAGTATGTTGTTATGCTTAATTTTGGTTTGGTGGAGTTGTATGCTCAAAGCATGTGAATTTCCAGAGGTAGAAAGGGGGTTCAGCAGCCTCTTTTCCTTCTTGGAAATGGAAGAGGTGTGAATCAATAGTGGAGGCTCTATAGTAGCTAGAGCAGTGGTTCCCAATCTTTTTTTCTGCCATGGCACACCTTGACAGCTTCAAATTTTTTGAGGCATACCATGATTAAAAAACTCAAATGTTCAGATTAACTTAAATTACTTAGGAATATTCATGAACCATGGCACAGTGTTTTGGAAATGCTGCTATGTAGTGTAGTAGGGTAGCAGAGCAGGCATGGCAAAACAGCGGAGGTCAGGATTCATGTGCAGTGGCAGGAGTGAGTCTGGAGAGCAGGGCAGGGGTAGCAAAAGAGAAGGAGAGCCATGTGGGGAACAGCACAAGGGTCGCAAGAGAGGAAGGGAGAACAAGAGTGACTTGGGAGGGGCAGGGGGGAACCTGGGGAGTGGGAAGGTAGGGCAGGGGAGCATGGCACAGCACCCACTTTCCTTTCTCCATAGTGGCTCCCTGCCACCTAGGGCAAATCCTCACCCCACTGCTGCTCCCTCCCCTGCAGTGGGTCCCGTCCTCCCCTCCCCCAACCCCCTTCTGCCTGTGATGGACCCTCCAGCCCTCAGCTACACCCCACACACACAGCCACCCCACCCCCAGCTACACACTCCCCCAATCAACCAGCCAAACACCTTCTGCTACACACACCTGCCCTCCCCCCCCCCCCAAAGCCCTTACCTAGGCTGGTTGTAGGCTGGCTGACAAGCTGCTCTGCCCTGCAAGGGGAGACTCACACACTCCCAGCTTCCCCCAGCTCTCTGCTGGCTGGACTTAAGGTGAAGCCACCTGAACAGTGCATTTGGGCTGCTCCTGCTATTTATAGGGGTGACCCCTGGAATTCCACATTCTGGTGCCTTCCTCTATTTTTGGGGGGCCAGAATGCTGCCTGCCTAAAAATAGGGGGCCTCAGAACTGTGTACTTTAACCCCTGCCTTTTCCTAGCCCTGCACAGCCCAGGTGGCTGGGCTGAGCAGGGAGGGACCTTTAACTCCAGCTCTTGGGCATGCTCGCAGCACATTTTGGGTGTTCCCGCAGCACACTAGTTGGGAACCACTGGACTAGCGTACTCAAGTCCCAAGCACCATGTGTGCATTAGTGAGATGAGGAAGAGAAGAGAGCCGTGCTCTGTTCAAAAGCTGTTGTGGTCAGACGAAGGCAGTAGAGGCACCATGGAGTGTCCTTTCTAGTAGCTGACTCCTGATTCTGACATAGTCCAGCATCGTTCTTCCTCCCCACTGCAGCAAGGCAGCTCAAAGTTTCTGTCCTCCTCAGGATCCAGAAAGGTAGCTGTGTTAGTCTATTTCAGTCAAATAAACAAGGAGTCCTGTGGCACTTAAAGACTAACAAATGCAAAAAAAAAAAAAAAAAGTGCCACAGGACTCCTTGTTTGTTCTTCTTAGATATCTTCAGCCTCTTTCACAATGAAAGTCTCTAACTGCCTTTATATTCTGATGGTAGTTCATACTGGCAGATGTACTACCCTGACATGAAGCTGACCTTGTCTTTATTACACCCACTATCTCCTTTTGCTGCTAATGAATGAGTTAGCAGCAGTACATACCAGACTTAAGGAGTCCTGGATCTGGCAGTAGGTCTAGTCCCCTCTCCAGTGACACATCAGATGGAGGAAAGGAAAGAAAGAATTCTTGTAGGTAGGTAGGAAACTGAGTTTTATTTAAATGCTACTTATGAATTAGTTTGCTGGTTCTCTTCTTCCTGGGTGCAAAGGACACTGTACTCCTCTGGATTTACAGCATAGTGTGCAAGAGCATTTAGAAATTCCTCCAGGGGGCAGAGCTCTGCTCTGCATCCTCTCACCAGCTTTTCCTGCAGAGGAACAATCAAGTATGCATGTCTTTAAGTGACAAGTTCTTGCATCACTTTTGTATGTTTCAAAACAGGTGACACTGAAATGGAGGATAAAACTTTTTGCTGAAATGTCCCACTGAATGAGGGGCCAGCCAATAAACTAATGAGGTTCCTGCCTACCCATCTTTGCTGGAGATTACATCATGTTCCCTCCCACAGTGCAATCAAAATCTGTCATTCCACAACTTAGCATGCTGCAAAATTGTGGCAAGACTTACTATTTAACACTTGCATTGCTGAGCTCCCACTGAGTTCTTACCTCTCCATGGTAAGACAGGTGCACAAACCATTCTTTAGATTGCTGATGCTGATAAAGTTCCATGGTCACATCTGCAGCATAGGGTGGCCACTTGTGATCAAAGGTACCCAGGGCCATCAACAGAGGGATGAGGGTAACATCATGAGCAGCATAGAGAATGAGCTTTCTGGAAGGAAAAGGGGAGAATAGTAAACATTTTATACTTATTTCTGTTGATACTTATTTACCAAGTGCATGCCTTTGCTAATGGTGGATTAGCTTTTTAAAACTCCATTAACTGCTCCTTTACTCTTATCCACTCTCTGCAGCCAGTTAGAACTCATGGTAGCTGGAGACACAATTATATTGTCTGGTACCTGGCCTTTGTAGCAGAAGATGACGGATCCATTGCTTTCATAATAGTCTCATGTAGTGCATAAAGAAGAGGACCAACACTCATCTGGAGAACCTCTCTAGAATAGATGGAATTGGAAGTTAGCCTGAATGAAAAACTGTTTAGGTAGGTAACGTTTAGGAAAACTCAGAACACGCTTTCTTCTTTCCTGTTGCTGAAGTGGCTTGAATACAGCTGTATTCCTTATCTACTGCTAGTATGTCATGTCTGTGAACTGGATAGCATGGTACCAAATGATCGTGACTAGAAGAATACAATACAATCTCTCAAGGTGGTTCACACACAGGAAAAGTTTGAGAATCTTTGATCTATGGTTTATTTCACTTTCCATTTTGTTTGATATACAGACACTCATCTGAAGGTGTTGGACCTGTACAGGGATGGTAACTGTACCCTCCACTTCTGTAGAGCTCGAAAGAAGGGTGGAATCCTGAAACACTTTCCTGTAATGCAGGGTCAATGTATGAAAAAGATGAGACTAACTACTCAAATAAAAAGGGAAAACATCCCCACCCCTTGGTCACTGCAGCTGTGAGCAGGCTTTTTTCCCCCCCAAAAAAGGAAAAATACTGTTTGCGCTGGCAATAAATTAGTGTCCTATATCTTTTTGTAAATGACTGTGAAACAGTTTTTCAAGTGCATCTATCAGCTGATTTCGTCAAGCAGTTATGTGCTACAGGACTAGACAGCACCCATCTCTTTATTGCCCTACTGTAAGAGTGGTGCACCACTGGGCTAACTCACTGTCTGGTGGAATTCACATTCCACACATCTGGAATGACATCCTGCAAAAGAGCTACTTTCCTCATCTAGCCCCATTCTCACATCATGGAATATACCACCTTCCACCTGGTGTAGTGCAGAGCTGTTCAGGTTGGGGGCTGACTGTATGAGGCATCACCTCGAATTGTGTTCCAGGAAGTAAAGGATTGAGTCGACAGATCTACGCTCAATTGTTTTCAGGAAGTTCTTCAGCACAGGGCAGCTGGGCAAATCATGTACCTGAAAGAATATGTAGTGTGGAACAACCATCAGGCAGCCACCCAAGAGTAGAGAGAGATCTCAGACACACGCAGATCTAAACACAAGTGTTCATGGACCAAGTTTTCCCGATATGCACGCTTCACAGCTCTGCACCTACTTGAGGAAACTAATTTATGATGTGTGTGGCAGTTTTTGGGGAGGTTTTTAATATAAGGACCTCGCTCTTATAGCAGCTGTAAGTGTTATGCATATTGCTCCTTAAGCTTCCACTCACATAAACAGCACTGAATGTGCTCTTAGGACCTGTGATGGAGATGCGGCATAATTCTGCTGACAGCCAGACGAGGTGAATCCTATTAACGCCAGAGTAGGATATAGATAGAAAAAGGGCTTTAAGCCTCTCTCAGACAGGGAACTGGGCAGAGATGGATGTCTTGCAAGAAAAAAATCCTGAACCAGCCAAACTCAAGATAGGCCAAGGTTTAAGTTAACAATAAAGGAAAACCTCAGGAAGCCAGTAAATTTGGATCACATGTAGTGTGACAGGAGCAGAGTGGAAATGCTGCCTTTCTGTAGGCCTGGTCCCTGATGTGCTGACTGGAGCTAGGTAAATAATAGGAGAAAACTCTCAAATATATGTATTTATAGGCCAATTTTTTCCATTATTTACTAAGCTGCTTAAGCTGACCAAAAGAAGAAAATATTTCTTGAATAATAATTTTGGAGAAATTTGCCATTTAAATAAATTTTCTATAATATATCCAAATGTGTTGCGCCCCCCCCCCCACTACTGTTGGTCAGAGAAGAGGATGCTTGGAAGGGCTCTGCTCGTGCACAGTGTGGATTAACTTGCAGGATCAGGGCCAGAAAAGACTATCCAAGGTTATTTCTATGATATGGCAGCAGTTGTGTCCAACCTCACCTGTTCAGCAAAGATGTTGTCAAGTAGAAGAAAAAAATCCACAGACTTTTCACTTGTGATCCCCAGCTCTTCTCGAATCATCTTCAGATCATCAGAGATGCCCGACTGCAACAGGACACTTTCCATTTTACCCCTGTCCAGAAAAAGGCGGCTTTTTAGATTCTCAGGCATCTTGACAAAAGCAATAAGAGAGCCACAAGAGAACCTTCCTGCTCTTTGGGTGGGGCTGTATTCCAGCAGTGAGAGGGAAAAGAATGGGAATAGCTCAATGCTGGAGGGTGTCCCAGTATTTGGAATGCTGACACTAGAAGTGACAGATTCTCAGTGTCTGATCATCAAGATTTTAGATTTATCATTAGAAATCTTACCCGGACAGGGAGATGTTAATTCCAAGGAGGAAATCCAAGGGAGACAAGCATTTCAGCTGTGCTCCCTGAAGGCAGAGGTGGGCCAAGTTCCTGTGTGATAGACTGTTAATGGACATGTGATCACTGCCAAGGGTGTCCTTTTCTTCTGAAATGCTTCACAAGGACACAGCAGTGAAAAACTCTGGACTGAGTTCTACATTTGCTATATTTATAGGGGGCAATGCAGAGTGATAACTTGAGTTAACTTTGCCTAAACTGTCCATGATTAAGCTTTTATTTTCAATTGTTTTTTTAACTTTGCTAAACTTCAATTAGCTGAGGTACACATGTCTGTGCTGGATCTTTGCCTCAGGCTGAAAGCATGGGTGGGGGAATTTCAGCAAACCTGTATGCCGTTTTCCAGAACTAGATGAGGAGAAAACTCTACCAACATAAGTCTCACCATTTCTTTTCACTGCTCTAGCACAGTGGTTCCCAACATTTTCTCTGCCATGGCACACCTTCCCATTTTTAATTAAATTTGAGGCACAGCACCATATAGTTTCCAAATAAACTCATGAATATTCATGAGCCAATCCAGAGCTCTTTGCATAGTTTTTCAAAAAATGTTATGGCACACTGGTTGGGAAACACTGCTCTAGCATGTCAGTGCTGGAGCAGGGACTACAGCTGTGGCAGACCTTTATGTCAGGGATGTGTTTTGCTGTCCCCTGGAAAATCCCTTGCTGCTTAGCCATGCTATATCTTCTCCCAAATTTTGCACCTACGCAGTCATTCAGTGCTCGCTTCTGAGTAACGTGAATGTTCCAGGTACAGTGTGCATGTTTTCAGGCCTCGGAGAGCTGCCTTCAGCAGCGAGGCTGCTTGTAAGTCCACTCCTTATGCCTGATCCATTACAATACATACATCCTATGTTGCAAAGCACTTGGTTATTATATTCCAGAAGTACAGTTGCCTCTCTGTGAATTCTAATTGTCTTTACTGGGCTGTGCACAGAAGTGTGCATTATGTAATCCAAGACAAGAGCGGTACATATGTGCAAAAGGGAGAGAATTAGACAGCACCACCAACCTTAATTCTAGCATTTACTAATGCGAGTGCCTACTTTTGCAACCTTTAATGTTCTTTTAATACAGATTTTTATAATACTGTAAATTCCTAGATAAAATCTCTATTAAACAGATGCTCAGCCTTATCTCCAATCAGTTGAATATAAATATTACATGGATGTTGTAATGATCCCAAAACAAAATACTACACACCCTGGACATTCAGCATTCAGATTAAATTTAAAACAAATCCAAAACACGCTGAAAGACAGAACTGCAGTGTTAGAGCTCGCAAGCAACCTTAACTCTGCCATAGAGTAATGCCCTACCAGAAATTATGATGTGTGCATAAGTGTTTAAAGGGATTAGATTAAATTCATTTTCAAAGCTCCATTATATTTCTTCCCCCACATCACTAGTACTTAGGCATTTATTGCATTAATCATATAGAGATATGGAGTTTAAGCCATTGCAATAGGAAAACTTCAGGGAATGATGAAAACATGGTGCTTTGAGTTATTAGCAGAGTCATATGATGATTACCTGTTCAAGTATTTCAAACGCTGGCAGTTTTGGTAGTTGGGGTAGAGGATTTCAGTGCTTGCGTCAGCTGTGACAACAGTGATGGGTCCTGTGGAATGGACAAGAGGAGCATTCTTTTATCCCTATCACAGCTAGTTTTGCCTCATTCTGGATTTGCTTTCACAATACAGGAATACAGAATTTGGCCTTTGTGCAAGACTATTTCCCATCAATGTCAACTTGTGTGTGCAAAGAAAGCAAAAGTGGTACCCTTGGCCTCATGTCCTTCCAAGGCTCTGCCATGTTCTATTCTTGCTGATCAGTGTTTACACAGTGGTACCACCCAGAAGCCATCTAGGTTGGGGCCTCATTGTGCTAGACTCTGGACCTTCATATAGCAAATGGCAATCTCTGGAGCATATTGCTGTGGGAATCTTACTTGAACCATGATGTGTACGTATATAGTATTTCCCACTTCTGACTTTCTTGTTTAGCTTATTACCGTATACCACGAACTATCCCTTGATGTAACCTAGGGATCTCAAACTCAAACCACCACAAGGGCTGCCTGAGGACTAGTACTGGGTCACTTGAGGATTAGTGCATTAGCCCAAGGGCTGCATCTCTGAAACCTTTTCATACAAGGATATTGCAAATATTGGTAACGATATTGTCATTGCAGGCCACAGGAAACAGCTTTAGGGGCCACATGTTTGAGACCCCTGCCGTAACCCATCAAGAGAGTTTTGATCTGGTAGGTCACTTTGCTGCTGCCAGAGCATTCAACACTAGGGGGCCAAAAGCCAGTGAGAGTTCTCAAGACAGTCAAATTTCTCCCTGTGAGATTAATCTAATATTAGTGAACTTTAGCATGCGGGTGAAGGTGTTTCTGGTTCGTCACCCATTTAATGGGGCTCAGGGGTAGGACACTGGTTTCTTTAAGGCAGTGGTTTTCTTAGGACCCTACTGAAAAAAATCATTTATATCCATGACCCAACAACTGCATTTTTGAGCAAAGCATTCCAGTCTTTTGCACGTGGTTTGAAAACCACCACTTTAAGGAGACATTTCAGACCTGACAGTGTTTCTTGTGACTGTTAATGTGGCACACATTCCATTTCTCATTTCCCACTTCTGACCCTGGTAAATGCTGTCCTCTTCAGTCAACCCGGCAGTACCAGGGACAGTGATCAAGAATGGGCATCAACAGGAAGCAAAGGAGGAGACTGAGCAAAAGGCAAACTGACAACTCATGCAGGAGGCAAGGGAGACAGAAGGAAGAACAAAAAGGCAGTGGGGGGACAGCAGTCTGGTGATAAGAACAGTTGGAATGCATGAAAGGAGAGTGTCTCTGGGGCAGAAAGAAGGTGGGAAGCACATCAGTCAGAACCACTCCTAACCTTCTTTATGCTGTTGGAACAGCCCAGCCAGTAGACACCGCGTGGACTCCAGATTGCGGCCTATATTAGTGGAACGGATGCTGAAAGAGAGACGGCAGCTGTGAAACTGGGTGTGAGCTTCACTGATGGTCTCCCTCCTGTGAACAGGACCCCATCCAACAATGACCTGCTGGACACAGGACCTGGATCTCACCATGCACCGATAGTTCCAGACACCCACAGTCATCATTAGCATTACTGAAATGGCAACTCAGTGGCCCGAGGACACTAGTGTCTCCTTGTCCCACATGTACTAGTGGCATGGATGGGGTCAGAGGTTTGCTGTGAGCAGTCTGACATGCTGGGGGAGAAGCACGTCAGTCAGGGAGCCTTCATCCAAGGACTAACAGTGGGGACTTTGGGGAACTGACTAAAAACTCACAAAACCTCAGAAGGTTTGAACTCTGGAGACAGAAAGTTGATTTTCTCCACATAGCGTCTCCTCAGTCTTTCCCCCAATGCAAACATCTGATGCATCCCTACTGTTGTCAGCTGCCCTGCAATGACACCTCCCTGGGTAGAGAAAGAGTGGTCACATTCAGTATGTGGAAAGTTACAAGTCTCTCAGGAGGAACCTGATCAACCGAAAAAAGTCTCACCTTCAGCGTAGTTTTTCTGTATTGCTCTTCATAAGGGGAAGGAGGTTTTGGCCCACCAGAAAGGTCAGTTACAGTGTAATCAAAATGGGTTTGAGATGGGACTTCTAACAGAGTTGGATGCCACTCCACCTGGTCCAGACAACAAGAAAGAAAAGCTTAAGTAGAAAATGCTAATCAACAATAGCATCAGAATTACTCTGAGCTTATTACCTCAGTGATAATATGAAACAGGGTCCAGTAATATACCATACATAACTCCATAATCTGCTGTTTTACCACAGCATCTTGGGAAATACGTTGCTAGAACATCCGAGACCCTCTGTTACTGAGACATGCAACATCACTTCTGCATTGCCTCTGAGAATCTACAGTGCTGAGACAGCTGTGCCCTGCTCACTGCTGGAAGAAGTAACAGGAGAGCACAGCTTGTACTATTCCTGCTAACAGCAAACTGCTTTTCTTCTTAAGCTAAATAGTAGCACTAATATTTTCAGATTAAAGAGGTCCCAGTCAGAATCCATGAACAGCTGGGTCAGTAGCAATGATGTCTAGGTAAGGGGGGTAGCGTAATACATGCTCCCTGGAGTAGCTTGTGTAGCAACTGCTCATTGTCCTGGAACAACTGTCTGGGTCGAGTGTTGAGAGTAAACACTTTGTTAAAGCGGGCAAGAATAAACAGTTTTGCCACTTCGGTGGCAGGGAGCATGAGAAACATCTTGATGATCGCTACGGCTACTGGCTGGCAGCTGGTGGGTAGGAAGTAGGACTCCAGAGGAGCGTATGCTTTTCAATCCAATGACTTCCCCAGCCAGACAGCTTACAAAAAACACTGCATTGTCTCTACTGCATTCGGCCCAACAGTCAGCAGTTGAGTAGGTAAAGCTGGATCTAGCAGCCAATTTTTATTCCTAAATCCCAATGTCTTATCCAGTTGTCCTATTTAAAAGTGCACTCTAGTGACATCCCTGAAAAATTATATGCATTTACACAAAAACAGGGCCTCAAAAACCCAAGTCATTAGCCTAGACCTCTTCCATGCAGCCCATGACTGCACTCTGCAAGACCACACTCTCTCCCTAACAAGAGACTAGCCTTGGGGCATCACGGAGTGCAATCTGGCACCAGTGCTCTGTGATGCCGTGAGAGTGTCAAGTCTCGTGACATTACAGAGCTCTGGGTATGCAAGAATGCACTCTGTGAGACCGCAAGACCACACTCTGTGTTACGGAGAGAGTGTGGTATCATGGAGAGCAGTCTTGTGTACACAGACTCTGCAATGCTGTGAGAGTGGTAGTCCCTAGTATTTCAATTTATGGTATGTGTGGCCCACTTGAAGTACATTTAAATCAAATTTGGCCCACCACAGCAAACGAGCTTGATGCCCCTGCCCTAGATTTAGCCACTGTTTTACTCCAAGCTCTAACTTTTTACCACCTACAACAGAAAAACAAAGCCAGTACCCATTATATCGGTACAAAGAAAGATGCTGAGGGAACTTGGTTCCAAAGGGCGGCAAAAATTTGGATCTAGATAGCATGTCACAAACAATGTAACTAAAAAGAATTTAGTGCACTTAAATAGATAGCTTATCTTCTACAGTAACATGTATTTACATATGTCTGGAGAAAATGTGACATTGTAGGCAGATCCCCACAGATGCACAAGTGAGACAGTCACCCTTTTCAGAGTGTCTGATGCCAAACACTATTTTACATCAGTTACTGAACATGACTTAAGGGATGGGAGGTCAACAACTTCTCAGTATCCGGAAGTGGATTTCTAGTATTTGCATGTAACTAAATTAGTGATTACAAATATGCATATTTATACAGTAACAGAGACCCAGTTCTGCCCTCATCTATGTACCCACACTGACTTCAGTGGAACACTTCTGAGCATTCAGTATTAACTATGTTTTAAATTACTACATTAGAACCTCAATAAACTGCAACTTCCTAACTCCCACATTTAAATAAATGGTGTGAACCCTCTTCCTGGCAAAGATTTAACAGCAGAATCCTGTACTGAGGTTTCATATTACCAAGACTTCATTACTTTTACACATTATTATAAAGTATGTTTACTAGTATGGGTTGTATAAATAATTAAAATTAAACTAGTTTTGTCAATAAAGGAACAGAAAACGTTGAAATGAAATAGCTTTGTTATTTTGTTCACTTACTAATTTAAAAAAATCGGTGCTTGGTAATGGGACTCCCTGTTGTTACACCAAATGAGGAAGGCTTTATTGTATCGTTAACTGCTTCTAACTTTAATTAAGTACTCTTTTATTCAATATTGCTATTTTTCCAGGATGGTATCCTAACAATCCTGCTTGGACAACAATAGCCTGCTTGGATTTCTATACAAGTCAATTTGTATCAGAGATCTCTCTCATTCCAGTTTTAAAGACAGCCATTACATCAGTCCTTGCTAACGTATCTACTAAAGCCAGATATTTGATAGCAGCCTACTGTAGGTCACAGTTAGAACCAAACACTCATGTGCACAATGGCAAGGAACACACCAACAATTCACCAGATATCATATATGATCTGACCAACTCTACGCAAGACTCTCCCACCCCAAACTCCATTTGCCTTTTATGTGGACATTAAAAACATAAGATTTAGGGGAGAAATGGAAAGGTTCTGTTAGGATCTAGTGCTCACATCCAGGAAAGTGAACTGAGTCTGAATCCCTGCAAGTTTAAATGTCTCTAAAGCAGGGCACTGTCTATGGGTGCTCAAGATCCAAAGGGGCAACCATGTTAGTCTAGTTCAGTAAAACAAACCAACCAACAAGGAGTCCTGTGGCACTTAAATCCCACTTCGTCAGACGCTTTGAAGATGTTCCCCCATCTTCAAAGCATCTGATGAAGTGGGATTTTCTCCCATGAAAGCTCATGCAATAAATGTATTTGTCAGTCTTTAAGTGTCACAGGATTCCTTGTTTGTCTGTTTGGGAGGTACGGTATTACTAGATTCTTAGACCTAAAGCCCTTATCAGTAATTGCAGGTGTTATTTGCACAGTGACTAAAGGGCAAGCCATCTTTTTGCTTGTAAAAAGGCACATGAGGCACACTTCAAAATCACTTTGGTCTTCTGTGTGTCTAAAATTTTGGAATGCTTTAATGAGAGATGCCCAAAACAAAATAACCTGAGGCTAGGTCAGAAGCCACACCACCATGCAGCACCATTTCCCAGTGGTCAATGCCAGAACCACCTTGCTCCACAAGGCAAAGAACTGCTCTCTCTTCACTGTGTCAAACGCATCCTGGCCACCACCTCCTCTCCTCTTGTTAAACCACATTGCCACTTCCCTCAAGGATAACCAATCCTTGCCTCAAAGTGTAAAGCGCACAACTGTTATAAGGGACAAGAACAGTGTACAGGAAAGTATATTTTAACCCCAGTTGTCATTATACATAATAATCTGATTTTGGGTTGGGAGAGAAAGCTAATATTTAAGTGAATTCGGCAGTGAATTTCCTGCCTCTTCCCCTAAGTTTTATTGCACCGTAATATATTGGGAACCAGATTTTCAGTGCCACAGCACTGAATTCAAGTGGTGTTTGTAAGGAGTCATTTGTTTAAGGAGCCAATGTAGCCTAGTACACTCAGATTCACGAGACCCGATTTCTAATCCTAGATTTTCTCTGGAGAGACCTTATGTAAGTCACATCCCCTTGTGCCAGGGGCATCACTGGTGCTGGGCTTATGGGGCTCAAGCCCCAAGTCACAGCGCCTGAGCCCTGAGCCTGCCACGGTGGTGGCTGCAGCAAGCCCCAAACCCCGACACCCAAACCCCAGGTCTTTTTCCTGGCCAGGGGCACTCTTGCCTTGTGCCTCAGTTTCCTCTGTCTATTAAATTGGGATAATAAATCTACTAATAAAAGGTAAGTGGTATTATTAAATGGTCAAATTTAGGAATCAAAATATAGATGGCACCTGAAGGATCCAAATTCTAGATCTAAAACATTGCCACTCTAGTGCATCTGTCAGGGTCCACATTTTTCCACTATACCAGGGATCTCTAACTCAAATCACCATGAGGGCTGCATGAGGATTAGTACGTTAGCTCAAGGGCCACTCCACGCACGAGAACTAGTATGGTAGCCCAAATGCCACACTACTGAAACCTTTTCATGAAACAATATTGCAAATATCAATAGCGGCACCATCGTTGTGGGCCGCAGAAATAACTTCAGGGGCTGCCCGCGGGCCATATGTTTGAGACCTCTGCACTATACTGTCATCAGCTCCACTAGTTAATAAATACAGTACAAAAACTCTTCAGAGCAGAGTCTGGGACTGTGACTCAGCTGTTGGATGAATCAGAATTCAGACTTTACCCCCTCACACTACTGGGTGTTCCCGTCTACATGCCAGTAGACACTACAGCTTAGCAACACAAAGCAGGAAAATTCAGATGCCGCTTGCTAACTCGAAAACAAAACACTTCACTGCTGCGCTCCAAAATGCACGTTTAGGCACTGCACATCCAGTCCCTCCTGCTCCTCTGACACAGCCACAGCAGCTTCCTGTCCCCAGATCAGCACCTTGTCCTGCTAGCCAGCTTCCTCACCTGCTCTACTCCCGGGATAGGTCTCAAAGGAGTGCGAGCTCCGTGCCGAAATATCACCTGCACCAGTTTCAGCTGCAGCTCAGGGCTGTCACTCCTGTCCTGACTTTCGCCCCTTTTCAGCTCAGCCACGGCTTCCCTCCTGTGGTGCACACACAAAGCCAGGGTGCCCAAGACACCCACTCGAGCCCAGAGACCCATCCCGAGGGGACGCTGAGAGCTGTGGATTAGGCAAGGAGGAGGAGGCTGAGTCCACCCAAAAATCCAGCTCGCAGGGACTGGTTAGGGGGAGCAGAGAGAAGCATGAAAAAACAGGGCGCTTTTGCCTGGTCCCCCTGGTGTGGGGAAAGGAGGAGGCTGCTGACCCCCCGCCCCACTTTAGCAAAAGCTGCGAGGTGCCAGGCCTGAGCCCAGCAGCGCAAGGGTTGCAGAGAAAAGATACAAGCAGCAGCAAGGGTTGCAGCCCCTCTCCCAAGGGCTAGGCTCGCTCCCTCCCTTCCAGGTGCCCGGCGCAGGGCGACAGGTCCAAGCTCAGCTACCAGCTGCAAAACGCCAGCCAGCTACTGCAGCCAGAAAAGCAAAAAGCATCGGAGCACAGCTAGGCCGAGGGGGATGATGGGAAATATAGTTTTCCCACCCGCGTGCCGCCTCTGCCGGGGCCAGCCGCAGGACTACAACTCCCAGGAGACAGCGCGGCGGAGGCGGAGGGGGCGGGGCCATCCCTTTCCTCTCGCGGCGCTCGGCGCGCAGGTCACCGGGGAAGCGGAGAGCGCTAGGGGGCGCCGCGGAGGAGGCGCATGCGCAGAAGGGGGCGTTGGGCTCCCCTCTGCAGTTGTGGTGGCAGGGCTCAGGCTGGGCCATGCTAGGCCTACCAGGTAGCAAAGCTTGCAAAGGAGGACAGGGGAGTGCAAAAAGGAGGACACAAGGAGAAAATGTAGTATTAATGGAATAGTCTTCTGGTTTTGGGGGGCCCTGAAATGCTTTCCCCTAAAAATAGGGTGTTTTGGGGTCTTCCAGCATCCTTTCCCCCCTGTAAGTAAAAAGCTGACAAAATCATGTCTTTTAAAATGCCTGCCGGATAGAGGATGTGAAGGTGAAAAGGTTTTGCCTGACGTCTGGTAACCGTATGCCACACGCCGCGCTCACTGAGCAGGGGTAGAGAAATACGGCAGCTTCTAGTCTTTCTTCCTCCCTTTTGCTGGGCAGGCTCCAAGATCTTTCCCCATGTGCCTTAGAGCAGTGGTTCCCAACCTCTTTCTGTCATGGCGCACCTTGATACTTTTAATTATTTTGAGGCACACTGCCATATAGTCTCTGAATGAACTCATGAATATTTATGAGCCAATCCAGCACTCAGAGTAGTTTTTCAAAAAATTCTGTGGCACAGCTGCTCCAGCCTGACAGCACACCCATGGGCTGTGACACACTGATTGGAAAACACTGCCTTAGAGAGAGGAGGCCCTGCCAAGGAAAGTGTGCCCCCCCCTCTCCCCAAGGTGCCTAGCGGGGCCACCCACTGTTCCCAGTCCTCCTTCTCTGACCCCCAACCCCCATAATCTCTCATGCCTCTGAAGATGTTTAGGAAGAACCCCTGACACAAAAATCCAATCCCAAATTTTCATACCTTAACACAGCTTCTGAGGCTGCATCTAAAGGTTTATCACCACTTGAAAATTAATTTGGATTAAGGTAGGGTGTGATCTTAAAAACAAGGTAGCTATTCCAGAAATTAGCTCCCTGTGTGGGCATTCTTATTCCAGAATAAGAGTGTTTGCATAGGTTGGTTAATATCCCCAAGCACATGGTCAAACTCTTAGTTAGGAAAAAGAGGCCAAGTTTAGGTCAGTGTTCTGTTACATTGATCTCTTTTGCTAGCATGGATGTGTTCTAGCTCACAAAAGGTGTAGCAAAGCACTTCTACACCCCTTAAGCCATTTTCTCCCACAAAAGCTCATGAAAAAAATAAATCTGTTAGTCTTTAAATGCCACACAACTCCTTGGGTTTTTTTGCTGGACTGGACTAACACAGCTGCCCCTTTGGAAATTGGCACTAATTGGAGCATCATACATTTGTGACTGCTACATTGTTGGGGCTCCAACACATTTGGGGTTAAATATTGTGGACATACAATGGGAGAAGTCAGATTTGTCAATTGCAAAAGGTTTATTTCAACAGAGTCAGGACATTACTTATAGTATTTAGAAATTGAAAAGTATGAGCGCACCTTGATCTAGTTGCAGGCCTACAGTCATAATAGAACTCAAAAGATGCCATGCTCCATCTTTATCCAAAATGCAGCAGGGTGATTGTCTTGCATGCTGGAACTGGCCACCCCCATGATCTACAAGTCCACATTATGAATATAAGGTGTTTCATTTTATACTGGTTTGGGGCAGCTCAGCTAATTGCTAGCATATGTCCCTCAGGTGGGCAGTTTTTAGGTATTAACTGTGTTAACTAACAGAGATTTTCCCTTACAAATGTAACTCTTTTTGTAGGCCCTATTCCTTATGTTAATTTAAAAAATCCCACCTGCCTCCACCACTTCCCTCAGGCTTGAAGTGTTGTGGAGGATCTGTTAGGAATCCAGGGGGAAGTTCTGCTAAAGGTTAGGGAGTTAATTATTGTCTAAAAAATAATCAAATAACCTCATAGTCCACTGGAGGGCTATAGTGAGCACTGGAAAAGATACTGCTTGCTGGAGAAAGTGCCATGCTAAAGAAAACAGCCATTCACTTTTTTGTCCAGAAGGGCAACATTTAACGTTCCCCAAATTAGGGCTTATGGGGTTGTTACCTAGAACTACTGTTTGATCTGTCTGTACAATATGAAGGGGATTTGTGAGTGGTTGTTGCAGGTATTTTAAAATGTGGCATTGATAAGAATGAAGTCTCTTGGCAGCTGGTGATTAAGAGTAGTAGTGTATTCTTGCTTCTGCCTTCAAAATATTTGAGAAGAGAAGTAGAGACAACCCAATGATTCACTGGCAAGAAAACTTGTATTGTCAGACCCCTCTGTTCCCAGTAAGGAAGTAGAAGATTGTAGGCTTTTTTTTTTTTTTTGGAAATATGTTCAAAAGAAATGATACAAACCACTGGGCTTGTAATGAGTGGCATGTGATATGCAGGGGGTCAGACTGGGACACTGGATGATGGTCTATTCTAGCCTTAACATCTATGAGAGCTGCATATGTGAATACATGAGTGGAGAGAGCAGACCACCTAGCCCCAGTGTGCCAGGAGGAGAAACCTTCACTTCTCAGGGTGCAAACAGACTAGAGAAGATTCTGTTCCTGTCTGGTTCCCATCTCTTGTCTGTGGGCTGTGGCATATGAGGAGAAAAACCCTGCCAAATCCTATCCTGCCCTGTAATCCGTGCACAGAGAGGAATTTTCAGCGCGGTAATGGTGTTTGACTGGGTATTTGGGTGTGGAGTGGGTAAAGGTGATCGATGAACATCTTGGAATGATCACTCTGTGTCTCTCAGGGCATTGACTAGGAGAGTCTAGGTGTGGGGGTGTTGTTAAATGATGGTTTGGTGAGAGAGACAGATCAGTGTTGAATACATTTAGGAGACAATCTGCAATGGGGCTGTGCAATAGCATCTGATTGGGAGATGGAAACCTAGAGAAAAGAAAGTAAGGAAGAAAGACTAAAAGGATGGTTTGGGTAGAGTGGCTCAAAATGAGTCCACCCCAGTCACCATTGCTAGGGCCCAGGAGAATGGTCTTCCCTACCTTTAGATAAAGGAGTTGGAAATTTTACTGTGATCACTCGCTGTTCTGATTCTCAGACAGTCCCAGTGGCTTCCATTTTTCACTTGCCAACTGTACGGCTCTCCTGACATTGGGGTGTCTCAGAGGAGAACCTGTAATGCATAACACAATACCTTGCTATATTCAAACACAGAAGGCAACAGAGGACAAAGAGATCCAGCTCGCTCCTCAACCGAAGTCCTCATATTTTGCACCTCCTGAATCCATCCTTGTCCAGTGGAACATGCCTCCAACCGCCCTCCCCCCCCCCGAACTGGTTCGTGTATCCAAGTTCTGTTGGACACTGGGTCCTCTTCTAGCATCCTCCTTGGAAGAGCTTGGGGCATTTCCAAGTCCTGGAGCCTCCTGGGAAATTTCTCTAATTTTATAGACCAGTCCAAGCATGCTGTGGAGAAACTATTACAGCTGAACCACCGTCCTGGAATTCAACTGATCCTTCCTCACGACCCTGCTGCCCCTGCTTTGGTTACCTGCTCACCTGTCTGCCACAGTATCCGTCACTTCATAGAGGAACTTCAGGTAGGAATGCAAAAGAAAATTGACTATTTACACTGGCTACAGAACTGTTATAATAGAAAACCCTAGTTAAACAACAAGTTAAAAAAAAGTGTTGAGACCATTGTATGGCCTCCTGATGGGACTCAAGAATGTCAGTGCCAGTCTCAAGGCAGACTGTTAAGACCCAGGACACAAACCCCAAATTGGTTGTGAATTCTTGTACTTAGATTTCATGAATAATTATGGAGTATGGACTCTTCAGACAGTATCACAGCCTTAACTCGAAGTCACTGACAGTCCTCTTGCATAGTCCCATCTATCTTGCCACCTTGGTGAGTGCACCTTTGTGATAGATGTTTCCGTCCACCAAGAGTCACAACAATATTCAGGTTCCTTTCAGTCCCCAAAGAACAGTCATGTACCCAGGTTAATTGCACTTTTGCTTACCTACCAAAAACAAAGTTTGTAACCAATCCTATAATAAATTGTATAAAGATTTATTCAATAGGAGAAGGAATCCCAGGGAGTTATTTAAAGGTTAAAGCAGAAAAAGGAAAACACATGTACATAAATGAGTTATAGCTGTAAGTGTCAAGAGGTAATAAAAGTTTCTGTAATCAGCAAGCTCTAAATTTCTCTAGGGCTAACACAGGCTAAGCAGCTGGTGATCTCTTGTACATGCCTAGAAACACTTTGACCCCATGTCTAAGTGGTATGGAGACATAAAGTTCCTTTTCTTTGTGGTTTTTATCCACTTCTGCCATGTGCTCTGAGCTGTAAATGCAACTGATGGTATGAGTCCACATGCATGATCTTCTCTTTACAGGGAGGAGAGCAGGATAAAAGTCTTTTGTTCTCCTGTTGATGGTCTGTAGGGAAATTTCATTTGCAAAATCCCACAAGAGCCCATAGCTTTTATTGAAGACCAGTCCCTTACACTACTAAAAGTCTTTCTCTCGCTTGTGATGTGTATAGTCGCAGAGGCTCACAACATAACTACTCAAATACTACCTTAAAATATGGGATACAGATGTTATATGCAGCAACTCACAAGCATTCAATAGTCTTAACAAGTTCTTATAATTCTAGTACATATTTTAACCAGACTAACAGATAGGTGAGGCAAACTGATTCCAGCTGTGTATTTGTCACTGTTCTAATGAGACATAGGGACCCTGGCATGAGCTGGTACCTGATCTCCCAGATAAACAGCATATCTGGAAGAAAAGGGCAGGTAAAAGCTGACCAAAGGTGGATCTGAACTCTCAGTCTAGAGATTAACCATTCCATGTTCCATTACTGCTTCCCTCAAGCATTTGGTTCCCCTTATTTGATGAGGTTTTGCAGCATAGCATGGACTCTATAGATAGACTTTTGAATGTTATTACAATGAACAGATACTAACTTAAATTTATAATGCAGCTATGTAGTACATATATTAATAAATCATTCCTCCCCTTGTCTTTTGTAAAGACATTTTAGTTCTGAATCACACAGCTTCATTTCTCATTGTTCTTATTATTCTAAGCCCTTTATCTAAGAAGGCATGGTGACCATTCTCTCCCCCATTACATCCATGCTTCCTTCCTTCTCTGCATCATTCTTCTTCTTCTTCCCCTCCTCTTTTCCTTCCTCTTTCAGGATGTCAACATTTTAAACTCCAATGGAAGAATGGGGTCGTTCTGTGCTGGAAGTGCTCATGGTTGTGTCTTCAATAAGCTCTTTGACCTATAGACAAGTAAAGGAATGGTTGAAGGCGCTAGCTCTACTATCGAGGTGGTTGGGGCTTGGTGAGTGTGTCTACACTGTGACTAAAAAAAAACAACTTTCAGAATCGAGGCTCAGATCCTGGGTCAGCTCAGAGCCTGGACTCCAACCCAAACCTGAATGCAACCTGAGGCACACAAACTTGAGTCTGCTGACCTGGGCCAGCTGTGGACATGCCACAGGTCTTTTATTGCAATATAGACATGCTCTGTGGGATCTTGGTTCTCCCCTTTTGATGTTCTGATTTCAGTCCACATCAATAATGTGCTGTACATCGATGCTGAAGTTATCATGTTGCAGACAAACATCTTCACGGAAAAATGCCATCAAGCTGAATGTAAGGTCTTCTTCACTCAGTGAATAACACTGTTATCAGTAAGGAGGACTTCAAGGAAATGAAAAACTAAGGATCATCTCCTCAGATTGTTACTATCTTCACAGTCTCATAATATGGCCATCTTTTTTTAATCTGGATTAAGATAAAAGGTGTTTCTCTTATCATCTTTCTAATCATGGGCATTCTTTTCTTTAATAAGAATCTGACTCCCACAAAGAGAGGCAAATGGTGGAGTATTCTTGCTTATGCTCCTAAATATCCTGGTTACATTGGTTTGACACTCACAGGTCTGCTAAGCCTCTTCCCTGACCTGTGAGCTTCCTGCATTAACAATTTTCCACCACAGTTCTCCTGACAAATCGAGGTTTGTGTGGCCAGCCCAACTCTAGAGGGAGAATATCAGTGCCCTCTGCTGTCCCTTTCCCAACTGGGGTTCCAAAGCTGCCTTATGAAGCCTTCTCTCCTCACTACTTCTTTCTGCCTCCATATATGCCCCCCCTAGGATCTCAGCACTTGACAAACATTAGTGAATATATTCTTGTAACGGCCCTTGAAATACAGTTGCTAATATCCTCCTTTTACAGGTTGGACAAGTCCTGTAGTTCCTCTGAGCTTCAGTTCCTTGAGTGAAGTGGTGGAGCCAGGACTTGGACCCAAGATTGTCAGAGTGCCCATCCTGTGCCATAATCAAAAGACCATCCTTCATCAGCTCCCTACACTGCCTATTCCAAATGAGGGACCAAAGGACTTTTTTGGAGGAGTTCTGTTCTCTCTTTCTCGTCTCAGTGGGGTCCCCTATGACTTTCTACGCTGCTGATGTGATTCAGGCAGAGCACAAAAAGTGCTGCTGGTTGGAGAAGGTGATGAAGTGAAGGAGCCTGATGGTATGCAGCATTCTTATAAAGCATTCTTAGGGGTTGTGGGCAAGGTCCAGGACAAAGATGGGGCAATGGGCAGGATTGGAGAAAGTGTGTAGCAGCTTGCATGGAAATTAAGAGGAAGGAGCACAGGTTGGAGGTAGTGCCAGAAAGACAGTTTTGTGTGGATGGCCCAGAATGCTAGCTATAGCACCTCTGTGAAAAGTTCTGTTAATGAGGAGCATGTTTAGTTTTACAAGCAGGAGTCCTCACATTTTATTAGCCTTGCAGACACTACATGAAACTTAGAGGAAAGACAAAAACAGAGGGAAACCTAAAAGAATGAACAGGAGGAGTAGAGTGGAAAGAGAACCAGGGAAGAAAGTGAGGCCAGAGCAACAGAGAAAGAACAAGGGAAAAAAAGAATCTACTCAAAACTGTAAGTGTGGCCAGGGATGTTTATGATGTTTTCAGGGAGAAAATAAATGTGTGAAGGAATTAATTGAAAAAGAGAGTGAGAGAAAGAGAGAAGTAGCAGCAGTGCGAGCAAGAGAGACTTGAATAATGAAATATAAACAAGGTAGGAAAGAGCAAGGAAACGCCCACAACTTCATTGCTTTCTACACTAGTATTTCCATGGCAGATAGCCCACAGCTTTGTAAATCTGCAAGGAGAGTGCAGAATGTTGCCTCTCTGGGGATTTGACTCTTGCTGCTTTGTACCATTCCTGTTAAGCTTATATTTTAAAATATAACATGCCATAGCAGATGTGTGCAATGAGAGGAGGGCTCCCCAAAATAGCTGACGGCTGTCCATTTTTTAGCAAATGGTGTTTCCCTTTTTTCCTTTGTCCCACTGTGCAGAAATTTATTCCAAGATGCATCATCTTTACAAAAGCATTTTCTAGCAAACTATATTTTCCTCCTTCATCTATACTAATTATGACTGGTGAAGAAGGAAATACTATTTAAAATACCATTGCTGATATGGTTTGTGTTACTGAAATGGGTTAGTTCTACTCCAAAAGCTAAACAGATTTCGGACAAACTTACCTCTTGAAAGTGGATGCCAAATTTCCATCTGGCTGAAATTCATTAGCATGGCAAAGACCTGTACCTGTTTGTTTATTATTACTATTTTTATTTTTCTACTGATAAATAAATACATATATTGTCTTTCTAAAGAGTTTCCAGACAGTGAACTAAGCCTCACAACTCCCCTTTAATGTATCTTTGTATTATGACTCTCACATTTGACAAAGGGAAAACTGAAGTAGTGAGTTTGTGGATTGTCCAAGGTCATACACGGAGTGTGTAACTGTTCTATGAATAGAGCCAGGACTTCCTGTCCATTGCTTTGACCACAAGACAACCTTCCTGATTATTACTATTATTGTATTATAATGTGATTGTAAATGTAAATATGTTCAAAAATCAGTTTAGCATTAAAAGTTCAAACCTAGTTTTTATTGCTCATTATTGGGATGCATGTAGGGTTGCTGGGGAAGAAATGCCCTTCTCCCAGACGAAGGGTTATTGTCGTCCTTTGTGTAAACCCACAAAATCAATGGAGCTGCATCAGAGATGAATCTGTCTGAAAACATCTGTATCAAACATACTAGCATGGCCCAAATGTAGGTTTTGTTTTTAAAAGGCAAGAGGGAAAAGGAGGGATTATAAGTCCTAAGGACTTCTTTCATTGCTTTTCACGTTGAGTGGTGATTGCCCTTAGAAGGGAGGAGAGAGGAGGCAGCTTTAAATAGCCTCCTGCAGTACTTGGAAATCAGACACAGCATTCTGCTGGTTCACTAGAACCTGCAAGTGAAACTATGAGCAGAAAGTGAAACTGTTCAGATTGGGTTCATTGTCCACTTTGAATGAGCTTCAGTATGTAGATATATTATCCAAACGGTGAAGAGGATTTCCCGACTTTCTAATACCATTTCCCTCAATTCACATGAAGTTATGAGCTCTCTGTGTTTTGCTAATTAGATAACATAGCTAAGTGCTGCCGATCTTCCTTTGGCCATTTGTAATTATTCATGGCTATGTTAGTACACAGTGACTGTGCGGCTATGTTAGTACACAGTGACTGTGCTTGTCAGCTCACTATATAGGCAGCATGTGGGGCAGAGCTTGCAGCCATCATTTTTAAAAACACAGGCCAAAAAAGAATTAATTCCTCTATTACCCATCTACAGTGGTGAAAGACTATTTCCATGTTATCTAAAGTCTCCAATCACCGTATCAAAGACTGCTGTTATATCCACGTAGGCAGGCACATGTATTGTATTCCACCCATAGAGGGCCAAAGTACATTTATAAATGGGTATGCTACACTCTACTGCATTTTAGTTTGCTGTAGTTAGTAAGCTACCTAATCTATTCAATCTGTCTATAGTAGCCTCTGTAACCAGCTGCTTTGTGAACAAGTCATGTCTGGAAATGGGAGGAATGTTGTCATCTCTGACATATATGATCCAGGGAGGTTGAACTGGAAAAAATTGTTATGATTCTCTCCTAAATGCCACTGCAAAGCAAGTCCATCCCTCTCTTCAGACACCAAAAGGAGACACCATTTGTAGAAGAGCTTTGTAGTGTCCCTCTGTTTTTGCATGCTTTGCGTGCACCGACATCACCTCTTTTTTTTTAAATTTGGTCAGCAGAGAAATAATACAAATGTCAAGACTAAAAAAAAATCAACACGCTTCATAGCTAACATCACTCTGACATGAACAGGGGCAGTTCACACCACTCAGATTTATTGCTTTTGGTGCCTGAAGATTCATGCAAACAGTACTAGGTTAACAGCAACAGAATGTTCTTTACAGCTATAAAGATCGGAGATATTTTTTATATAGGAGGGTTTAGTTTCAGGAGTAGCACTGTCTAAACCTTGTGAGAGCTAAGCAATGTAGCAAGAACTAGTTTGACAAGATGGTTAAAAACCAGCCTGCTTTGACCCCTGGTGATAATATAACAAAATTGTCCAGATGCACGATGGGCACTTTTCACAGTTCACTGTAGCATCAGATGCAGGCTACTGCCAAAGGCCAGATGCTGCAGTTGGTGGGACAGTTCTGTGAATTGCTATGGTGAATTTATATTCCAGTGGGGCTGTATTAAATTGTTTCACATTTTTTCCCTCTGCCACCTCAATCGCCGCTGTATGCTTATATAGGGTATGTCTACACAACAGGTTTAAGTCGACTTAAAGCCCCTTAACTCAACTTAAACAAAGCCCTGGTCACACTGGGAAGTTAAGTCGAATTAAGCGTTTGCTTAAGTTGACTTAATAAGTCGCTTGAAAAGTTGACTTAGCAGTTAAGTCGACTTTATTAAGTAGACTTTAGCCAATGTGCCCCAGGAGTTGGCTTAAGTTGATTTAATTGGCCTCCTAGCTATTTGAAACATGGGGATGGCGGATGGCTAGAAGGCACAACACAGTTGGGAGCATTCCCAGCTGTGTGCAACACATCCAACTCCCCATGTCTTAGCCAGAGCCCAGCAGCCTTGCATCCTAGAACTACAGCCCAAGTCGCTTTCCCCGACCTGATCCGGGGTCTTTCCCCTTCTCAGCGTGGCCCACATCTCCCCCCTCTTCTTAGCCTGACCCCGCATCTCTCTCCTTCCCCTGACCTGATCCAGCGTCTTTCACCCTTCTCAGCCAAACCCCACATCCCTCCCTCTTCTCCAGACTGACCCCGCATCTCTCCTTCTCAGCCTGACCTCACATCTTCCCCCCTCTCAGCCCAACCCTGCGTAAATCTCTCCCCTTCTCCAGCCTGATCTTGTGCTTCTCTCTTTCTCCAGCCTGACTCTGCATGTCTCTCCCCTTGCAGTTCTCCAGCCCGACCCTGCCTCTCTCCCCTTCTACAGCTTGACCATGTCTCTCCTCTTCTTCAGCCTGACCCCCGTGTCTCTCTCCTTGCCTTCTGCAGCCTGACCCCGAATCTCCCCCTCTTCTCAGCCTGACCCTGTGTCTGCCCCCTTCTCAGCCTGATCTGTTTGTCTCCACTTCTCAGCCCGACCCAGTGTCTCTCCACTTCTCAACTTGATCCTGCATCTGTCCACTTCTCTGCCCAAATGAGTGTCTCCCCCTTGCCCTTCTCAGCTCAACCCCGTGTGTCTCTCCCTTCTCAGATTGACCCCCCTGATATTGTTGTAAAACAAACAAGGAGTCCAGAGGCACTATTTAAGACTAACAAATTTATTTATTGGATGAGCTTTCATGGGAGAAAATCCCACTTCATCAGACAGTTTGAAGATGAGGGAACTTACAGAATAGTAGGAAATAAATGGAGGGGAATGTAAGACTTAGGATCAGGTCACACTGTAACAGGAAATCAAAGCAGTTGTTAAGATTCAAACATTGGGAAACAGCACACAGAAAGAAAGAAAGTTGCTATTTCTTTTAGATTAGATTGTGTGAAATCAGGATTAAATCATGACTATGCATTCTTTTCCCATTACAACAGGCGATTTGACTTCACTTTCCTCTATGTGCTGTTTCCTGGTGCTTGAGTCTTAACTTCTGCGCCCTGCCCCTGTGCTGGCAGTTGCCCTGTGATACCTGGTCCAGAGCTGGAGGAGTCTGGGCAATGCATGGAGGGTGTGGGGGGCTGTGTTGGCACATTGCTGGGCCACGTCAGGCTCCCTGTTGCCACACACAGCATGGAGGGTGGTGTGGTCACTCACTTTCTGTAGTAAAGGAGTGGCCAGGAGAGAGGAGCACTTCTACTGTGGTGCACTTGGGCCAGCTACCCACACTGCACCACTCCTAGGGCAACTTAGCCACTGCCAGTGTGGGTGTGGGCAGTCTTCTGGCATTTTGTGTGTGGATGCTCTAAGCCAGCTCAAAGTAGACTTTATTAAGCCGACTTAACCGATCCCTGTAGTGTAGATGTAGCCATAGTTTGTAAAGAGTTTTGCGGTGATTTGGAGAGAGACATAATTATATACATGCCAGTTACAACTATTTCTCTGCCCTTGGAGTGGTGTGATGCAACAATTCTGAGCATTATAAAGTGGTCCTGGTCTAGCAAGTGATTATAATATTCTTTCATCTGTGGTCAGAAGCTTTTGAAAAATGGGATTGCTGTGTGCAGCCTGTGCTCACTCGCGCCCCCCCCCCCCCAACACATAAACTACATCGAAGGGAGGTTGAGAAGTAAGTATATAGAACTTGGGAAGATACATCATGTCTTCATTCTGATGCAGCCTAGTTTAATCTTGAAATGCTAAAGGCCCTTATGGATCACATCATTGTTGCTAGCAGAACATAGTGGGTTTCAGCATGTAGTAAGATGTGATATCCAATGGCACTTGAATCGTTTGTGTAACAACCCCCAGTATTCTCAAATGTTTTCTATTTTAATATAGACCCCTACATTTGATGTGGGTGGGAATGAGGCAAGGGCTGGGGGCAGAGAATGGGACACAAGTCCTGTCTCAGGGACCATGGTATTTAAATTCAAGACATTTCTTTCCACACCAGCTGTTCCACGCATGTTATTTTCAGAAATCCGGTAATCCCCCTGAGGTCAGGGAGTGGAATAGTGTGAATACATTGGGTGAATGAGGTGAAAAGACTTGGGAGTCCTCAGGCACTGCTGCAGGGGAGCTTTAGTATTCTGGGGGGAGATGGTTATGGTTTGTGGGCTAGAACAGTGGTTTTTAAACTTTTTGTCTTGGGACCCAGTTGAAAAAAAAAACTCATTTATGCCCATGACCTAACAATTATATCTTTCAACAATGCATTCCAGTCTTTCCGTGGCATGAGTAGGGGGAGCCAGTGCATAAGGATCTACAACCCAGTACTGGGTCCAGAGTCATGGTTTGAAAACCACTGGGCTAAGAGAATCCTGAAGGGAAAAAGGAAATGCATGATGCTTTTGCAGTTGGTCAAGTCTGCTCGGCTTGGTGTTTGCATGCATGCATGGCTCTTTTTTATTTTTATTTTTTTTTTACAGTGCCTGTAAAGAGCACCTGTTCTTTCCTTAACAATATATATAATTCTCCATTTCTATGTCTATTTTTAGTCCAATTTAAAAGTCTCCAACCGGTTTGAAAGATGCAGTGGCTTATAGTGGTGCCTGGAGGCATTGCTAGAGTTCAGGGTTTGTCAGAGTTCCATTGTAAATCTCCATTTTGAAAGGTTTATAACTCATCATTCTATTCTTAGTTGATGGGATTTTTCAATCTGGTAACACACACTTTATTCTCCCAAAGTTCCATGAAATCTGTTTGCTGACCTAAAATGTATGCATGGCCAAGATTTTTCAAAGGCATTAATTATTTGCCCCCTACCTGATTTTTGTGTGCTTAGCTTGACACATCTTAAAGCAGTCTGATTTTCATACATGCTAAATACCCACCCCCTGAAAATCAGGCCCCTTTAAAGCATTTAATGGAATCATAGAAACTGGAAGGGACCATGAGAGGTCATTGAGTCCAGTCCCCTGCCAGTCACCTCAAATGAAGACATCCACCAGTTTATTTTTGCAAAGAAAGTTTCCCAGCCAAACTTGTCTGTGATCTAATAGTTTTATAATATGAATGGATGAATGGAATTTGGTAGATCTTTTAGAAAATGTATTATCACATGACATCTTACTCTCAATAACATTAATTCAAATTGGGTTGCAAATGCATGTTGTTAAATGGATTCAAAACTGATTGGAACACTGTAAAGTAAGCACAATAATAAAGCAAACTGTATCAGCCTTAGGTAAGGGTTTCATAGATTGGCAAATTTTGAGGCCAGAAGGAACCATTATGATAGCCTTGTCCAACCCCACAAGCTAAAGAAAATCATCTACTAGTTTGTGTGTCAAATCTGTAATTTCTGTTTGAGCTATAGAATCAGCTTTTAAAAGATATGTCTATTTAAAGATTGCATGTGATGGAAAGTCCACTACATCTCTTTGGGAAGTTGATCCAATGGTTAACTACCCTTTCCATGACAAATTTGGCTCTTTTTATGCCTTTTTCTGCTGGGTTAATGCACCATCTGCAATAAGAAATCTCTTCCTGAAAGAAGTAATTGTTGACCATGATCGAGTCACCTCTTAATCTTCTCTTAAATAAACTAAATATATTGAGCTTTAGTCTCTCAGTATAAGACATGTTTCCCATACCTTAAATCAATCTCATAGCCTTCTGTGTGAACCAGCTCCAATTTGTCTGTATCCTTTCTGAAGGCTAAGCTTCAGCATTCCAGTAAATGTCTCATTAATACCATATACAGAGGCAATACCACATTCTTACTCCTTTTTTTTTAATAGTCCCCTGCCTACACATCCAAGAATCACATTCACCTCCTTAGCTACAGCATACCACTAGCACTCATGTTCTATTGTTGATATCCAGCAGGATATTGGGGGGATTATTGTTAAGTCTTTGCTTGTTTAATAAATATCTTTATTGATTATCTAGAATGGGATAAAAACAGCATACCATTAAATTCACACATTGCACTCAATTGGGATGTATGAGAAACATCAAGAAATAATAATAATGAAAAAAGGGACCCAGAGAAACTAGTGTTATGGGAGGAAATAAATAGATCCTGGAAAAACAGAAGCTCATATGTTTACAGAAAAATAATCCAAAATGTACGTCTAGTGGGAAAGAGAAAGCTGAGAAGCAATAATGCTTAGAGAGATCTAGGGTAGAAGCAAACAGCAAGTTAAGCTGAGTTTTCACTGTGAGATGACAGCTGAAAACCTAATGAATTTTAGGCCTGCTACATAATGTTATAAAGTGGGGAGATGATAATACCATCCTAAATGCACAAGCATAAGAGCTTTGTTGCACTAGGGACTGACGTATCAAAAAAGCAAGCTGGAAGTCATACAGAATTTTAATTGAAATAATACTTCCACTTTACATTAAGAAACAACCTATCAAGAATTAACTAATCAAGACTCACAACAGCTTTGAGAAGAAAACATGTATCATTCTGTTTTTGAAAATGAGAGAACTGAAGAGATTATAAAAGTTTAAGTTTGAAATTTTAAAAAGTAAGAACCTAAAATTAGACTTCTAAATCCATATAAAGACACCTAAACAAGATTTTTCAATGCTTAGCACCCTGTACCTTTGGGAGTTATCCTTGGCACTGCATTCTTGGGACCCAAGACTTCCGAAAATCCAGGTAATTTATTTAGCCACCTAATTATGGAGGTAAGAGACTTCTGATTTTGAAAGTCTTGTCCTGGTGAGCACATGGCAGAACTGTGAATAGATCTTGTTTCTTTCCTGTTAAAATCTAATATCTTGTGGCGTTCCCAGACTTGAAATATTTTTTGGCTGATCAATACAAACAAGACAAGAGGCAATGAGCAATTGCAGCAAGGTTGGTTTAGGTTGGACCTTAACTAAAAATGTTTCCTAACTGTCAGGATGGTTGAGCACTGGAATAAATTGCATAGAGAGGTTATGGAATCTCTGTCATTGGAGATTTTTAAGAGCAGTTTAGTGAGACACCTGTCAGGAATGTTCTAAATAATGCTTGGTCCTGCCTTGAGTGCAGGTCCAACACCACTGATTGAAGTCCCTTCCAGTCCTGCACTTGTATGAAATGTTCTCATGACTGGAAATTTACCTCGCTGATCCTAGGTCTGTGATAAGAAAGTGTTATGATTGCTTTTGTGGGTATGTACCATCTTTATATATGAGAGTTACTAGTCATTAGAAGTTAGGCCAAGATTTTCAAAAAACAGCAGCTTAAAGTTCACCTGCCTAAAGTCTTATTTAGTCACTTAAATCAATGGCCAGATTTTCACAGCCCTGAACACTGAGCCCTGCCAGGTCACTAACATATGGATCTGGAAGACTGACTTTAGGCATCCATTTCTAAAAATCTTGTCTTAGCATGATGTCTATCAAACTAATTTGGTTAAGGGAATTTTTCATGTTTAACTCCAACTTTGTTTCCAGAAGTGAACAGCTGGCACAGCATCTACTTCAAAACAAAAATAGCAGGCATTCATCATTCATCACCCAGATCTGGCTGCCTCCCTGCTAATCTAATTCCTTTTAAGGGTAGGAGCTGGTGACTAAAGTGATTTCCAGGATAGTCCCTGCACATAGCAGAGAATGAGTGTGTTGGCTCTGCTGAGTGGCACTGTGACAAATGGGAGGATTTTGTTTTAACAGCCAGTGAAGATATTCCCAAAAAGTCAATGGATGTGTTCTTGCTTCCTGTATTTGTTACTCCTCTGATAGATACTGGCATGACTTTTTGGTCCAAGAGGCGTCATGAGCTTGGTTAAGGAAATCTAACTCTCTGAGAGGCTCCCTGCAGTTCCTTTGTGATTTCTGTCCCATTCATCACCCACTTCAGAACCTTCAATCCAATTGGCCCTGAATGAGGTGGTAAACTTCCTGATTATGTATAGCTGTGGGTTTATTTAGGGAAATCCAGATCAGACTAATCTTCTGCCTTCCATTGAGATGCACCTCCTTTGCATGCCATGGGGAGATGTTCTCTCACAAAGCAGATGATATGCTGGGAGCTGGTTTGGGGACGGAAATGTGTTCTTGCCTGAGTCATGCTCCCTTTGGGCATGTCTGAGGAACAGATACACATAGGATCCACAGCAGTAATGTGGAGTCAAGAAGAGTTTTGGTGCAAATGAGGACAGAAAAATATCAGGATATGTTGATGTTTGTTCCCAGCCCTCACTGGCAGTTGTTCAGCCACCTTCCCAAAGACACCAGTTTTCCAATTTTATTGTTCCAGTGTAGGCTCCCAGTGCACCAAGAATTTCCTCTCTCTATGAGTGCAGCTGAGAGAACATGAGATGGCTACACACACTTGTTTCAGGCTGTGGGTCTGCTTGAGCAACTGGATTTCTCCCAGATACAATCATTCCTTTCCCATGCCATGACCCACCCCCCCAGGTGTGATGTTATGTAGGTAGAAGCTGTGGCCAGAATATAAATGATCTCCACATTCAATTCTGAAGTAGTGCCTGGTGTCACCACTTGGTAACATCCAGGAGAATAAACAGAATCTACCCAATACTGAGCAGTTGCAGAAACAGTAATACTCTGTCAGGGTGCTGGATTCCTCAGACTACTACATGGTATCGCAAAGCTGGCATACTTATTACATAAGGGAGGGGAGAATGAAGAACTTGGTATTCAGAAGTTAAATAATACATCTAGCAAATAAAATAGACAACACAATTGCTTGAACTGCTGCAACATCACTTCCAGCAGATGCAGTCAAGTCCCACGGCATTCTCAGTGACTGCCTAACCACAAAGGTTTTGGCTTCTGCCTGTCATTCGTGTGTCTGCAGCCTGGGTAGGATCTTCACTCAGGGTTCCTCTCTGACACTGTGGTGTGAGCAGTCAAGTCAGGATGGAGCAAGTCCTGGTTGTGTTGGAGCTGGTACCATTAGGCACTTCATTCTAGGTTTTACTCAGTAGTCATTTTCTGTGGGGAGTTTCACTGCTCTTTCAGATGGATGCCAGGGAGTCACACCAGTCCCCCTTTCTTGCCAGTTATCTTCAAGCAAAGGAAGCAGACAAAAATCATGAGTCAGACCCCAGAAGATCCTACATTTTGACTTCTGTGTTCTTGCCTTCTGGTGTCTGAACATTTAAAATTCATGTTTTCAAACTTTTCTTTCCAACCAGTAGAGCTAGGAACATTTTTTTTTTTTAAACGGAGGGTCTCAAACATTACAGTGACTCCAGAAGCTGGGGTTTTAAGGAAAAACACCAAATATTGTGAAACCCAAGAAATAATAAAGATGGATGGCTTCTCTTGTCTCTCCTTCTTCTCCCTCTCCTGGGCTTGAGATAGCTCAACTCATTATTTGGATGACTAGCTCCATTAGTAAAGCAGTAAATACAGATAGAACTTTTCATGCTGCCTCTTATTAAGATTGCTCAGTACTTCCCATTAGAAGAATGAGAAGGTGGGGGCAGGATAAACACAGAATAGGATGGGCATAAGAAGTTAGGCTTATGGGGGAAGAAGGGTGGAAGGGTCTGTACTAACCAGAGCACCAGCAACTGAAGCCAAGATGTCAGAGTCTTATTCCTGTGGCATCAGCCACTAATAGTGAAATCCAGTGGAAAAGTGTGTAGCTTACCCTGTTGCTCCCCCTTTAGTATTGGTCCACATATAGGAAGACAGCCTGCTATTGCTATCAATTACTCTATTAATTTGAGCAGCAGAGTTCTGTGCAATGGATTTAGAGGTTCCCGCTCTGCTGATGTGGGTGTCAGTCTGCCGCCACATGCTAAAGAGGAAGAATGTCCAGGACATCTTTTCCGATACCTTTTATGTCTCTTGAATGAAGGAAAACAGAAGTCAGAAGATTCTGGAAGTTAGCCACTGGCTAAGTGAGTGATGTAAAGTGGAGGGCTTTAGTTTTGTGGTGCACTGGGCCATCTTCAACAGGGGAAGGCACTGTATTGTTTGGTTGGCCTCCATCTCAGTAGAAGGGGAGCCACTCTCTTCAGGGAAAAGCTAGCTAGAGTAATAAAAAGGGGGTTAAACAGATAATGAAAGGGGAGGTTAAAATGAGGGAAGAATGAGCGCTCAGTCAGAACAAAATTGAAATGTTGAGAATAAAATTAATCAAGAAACCAAATGACACGAAGAGAAGAAATTCCTATACATCAATGCCAGGAGCCTGGATATCAAACAAGATGAATTGGAATTGCTTATTTATGAGGCTAAATTCAATCTAGTTGTACTATTGAAATCTAGTGGGATAATTCATACAACTGGAAGGTTAAAGTCAATTATTATAACCTATTTGGATTGGGTGGGCAAAAAGGGTGATGAAATGGCAGTCTATATAAAAAATGACAGTACCTATTTCTTAGTCACTGACAACTCAGAAGAAAACGATTATGAATGCCTATGGATCAATGTCCTAAACAGATAAAGCACAAGATAAAGCTGTTGTCTGCCGCAGACCACCAAATCACAGCAGGAAACAGGATGACCGCTTCTTTATATACCTATCTACAATATGTAGGGGAAAAAGCTGTGTGATCATGGGAACTTCTGTCTGACTGCTATATGCTGGAGATCTAATGATGACAGTAGTAAAACATCCTTGGAATTTCTAAATGATGATTTCCTAACTCAAAAGGTATCACAACAACAGAAAGGGAATTCTATGTTGGACCTTCACCTAACAGAATAACTGATCACAGAACTAAATATTAATGGTAGCTTAGGTACAAGTGATCGTGATGATCACATTTATAAAGTACAAGCAGAATAAAATCCAAACCAGTAATATATATATGTGGTGCTTTAATAGTATAACTTTCACAAATCTGAAAATATTTGAGTCAAATCAGCTGGAGGGAAGATTTAATCAGAAAAATATGACTAATTAGGAATCATTTAAGAATACCTTATTAGATACCAAAAATCCATAATCAAAGAAGACTGTGCTGGATTAAAAAAAAAAACTAAAACAAAAACCCTGGTGAAGAGGGGAAGTGAAGGCAGCTGTAAAAAACAGAACAGAACAAAGGGGAAGTGGATAGACATTGATAGTAATACATGCTGATCAGAAGCTAAGATCTATAGCAAATTGATTGAGGAAATCAAGGGTTAGAAGGCAAGTTCTATGGCAAGCAGAGGTAAAGATAATAAGGAATTTAAAAAATACATTAGAAACAAAATGAATCCTGATAATTGTATGGGCTAACTACTAGATGGATTATCAATAATAATGAAGAAGAGGCAGAAGTGTTCAATAAATATTTCCCCAAATAGAGAAAAGAATGTGACAGAGTGTAGGAAATGAACAGGTGAGCCTGCACTCTGATCACCCTGGCACTAATTATGCAGAGAAGGCTGGCTGGTGAAAAAACTAATCAGGATAGCAGATCAGTTGAGCTAAAGGATTACTTAGACATCAGCTGAGGACTGATTCAGAAGCAGGCACAGGAAGACAATGTGAGGGAAAGAAGTAGGGCTAACTGAGCTCCAGATCAGAGCTCTTTCAGAAGGGAGACGTCTCTCTTCTTGAGTTCTGGGGAAAGGTCTGATGATACAGGGGTATTGTACATAATATTTCTGCATGTAACTGTAAAGACTTATGAAAACCTATGGTCCAGCAAGCTCCTCAGTCAGTGCTGTTAGAACCCTTGGATGCAAGTTATTTGGATCTGCTGATTTTAAAATGCTTAACTTCAGTACCTGCTGTTTCATATTCTCCAGTGATGCTTGTGGAATCTAAAGAATGTTATCACCGTATGATGAGATGAGATTAGATCATCTGTTTTTTCCTACACTCCACTCCTGACTTCTTGCACCACAGAAACCTGCTCAGACTTCCATAGTTGCCTATGTTCTTAAGCCTCAGCCATCTTTCTAGTAGGACCATTGGCTGTTCTCCCTCAGGCCTGGAATTGCTGTCAGTGGGGCTGGGTCTCATCAGTGCCTTGTAAAATGGTGCAGACACTTCACTGTTTCTACTGGAAATGCCTTGCCTGCTGCATCTTCAGATTGCATAGCCTTTCTCATGGCCACATCACATTGGCAACTCATAGTCATCCTGTGATCAACCAGTACACCCAGGTCTTTCTTCTCTTCCCTTATCACTTCTAATCCAGCAAACACTTATAGCAAGATAGTTAATGCATAGTTTATCCATTTAGCATCACTACTGTTACTCACATGAGTAAAGTTATCTATGAACTTAATTATTTACATGATTGAGGCCTATCTAATTTAAGAATCTAACATACAGTGTAGAAAGGAATCATTTCATTCCACCATGGAAATGCAGTCACCTTTGAGGTGGAATGTGACAGATGTTTAATAGGATGTAACAATACTACACAACTTCAGCCAGGAAGCAAAAAAAGAAAGATAATCTTAGCCTTTCAGATTTCTATTTTCCTTTAGTGAGTCTTTTTAACTGCAAGGACAATGTCATTATTTTTATGGTATGTGCTTCTATAGTGCTAGGTGCTATAAAAATGTTAAAGGACAGGCCAGTGTAGTTTGTACCTGAGCTGGCATAGCTTCACAAAGCACTTATATTCATTAGTGTTTGTAGGATTGGCGCCTATAGGTGCTTCAGAGTATTATTAAACCTTAAATGGCAACTAATTGATAAAGAATATTTCTATAATAAACAGCTAATAAGGTAGACATTACCCAGGGGAACATGTCAGCAGGACTAAAACTAGACTGAAACAGAAGGGAGAGCTCTTAGACCAGGCAAGAAGGCAGAGGTGCTTTGTTCCCCTTAATATGATCCTTACATGAGAGTCTTGGGTAGATTTAGAGGATTCTAAATCTGCAAACAGGGGGACTCCTAACGGGAGTTTGTGAGGGAAGGAGTTGGTGAAGCCCTGAGAAGGAGGTGAAGGCAATCCCCGAGCTGAAGAACCTATTGGAAACCAAAGGCCCTCCCCCAGCCTATGGGGAGATGGCACTGGATGGGTTTTCAAATGATTACGGGGGACAAATCAAGAAATAACAGGGACGGGTGTGAGGGTCACAGATTTATAACAAGGGTTTCAGAAGGGGTCACCGAGCAGAGAACCCCGGACAGCGCCCACTTCTCCCGAAAGGCGTCAAGGGAGCCAGCGGACGCCGCCCAGAAGAATAAACCAACCCGGGCTCGCCCGGCCGCTTTGGTGACTCTAGATAACCTCGGGCCAATCGCACGCCCCCATGGCGGCGATGATGCATTCGAATGTCTGCCCTATCAACTTTTGATGGTACTTCCTGTGCCTACCATGGTGACCACGGTTAACGGGGAATCAGGGTTCGATTCCGGAGAGGGAGCCTGAGAAACGGCTACCACGAAGATGGAACGGCCCTGGACAGTATAGGTCTGGTCGGGATGGATAACATCCTGCAGCACGGACCCCAGGCGCAGCGAAATGGCCTTGGCTACTATTTTATAGTCTGTGCTGAGGAGCAAAACGGGACGCCAATTCCGGAGGTCGCGGAGGTCCCCCTTCTTGGACAGCAGGGCCAGCACCGCCCGCCGGCAAGAAAGGGGGAGGTCTCCGCTCTCCTCAGACTTGGCCCAGACGATGGCGAGGTCCGGGCCGACGATGTCCCAAAACACGCGGTAGAACTCCACGGTCAGCCCGTCCATGCCCGGAGATTTGTTGGTGGGCATGAGACGTAGGGCCTCCAAGAACTCGGCCAGAGTGAGAGGCAACTCCAGCCGGTCTCGGGTGCCCTCGCTGACCGTGGGAAGTTCATTCCAGAGCACCCTGCAGGCGTTAGGGTCAGTCAGATCTGGGGAGAAAAGACTGGCGTAGAAGGCCCTCGCCCTTCCACGCATCTCCTCCAGATCCGTGAGGGGGGTGCTGTCCTCCGCCAAGAGGCAGGTGACGTGCTTTTTAGCCCCCCTCCGTTTCTCCAGGGCATAGAAGAAGCGGGAGCTGCGATTCAGCTCCTGAAGGAGCTGGATGCGAGATTGAACAAAGGTACCGCGGGCTCCTCCCGCTTCTCACGGTGCACCTCACAGAGGGATGGATCCCCGGGGCTGGTGGCCAGGCGCCTCTCAAGCTCCAAGACCTCCTGCTCCAGCTGCTCTATCCCTGCATCCCTCCGCCGGCTGGCCCTCCGAGTGTAGTCATTGGCAGAAGAGCCGGGCACGCACTTTTCCCACATCCCACCAGCACTGCGCCGAGGGAAAGGCGGCCCTCTGCCACCTCCAGGCCAGCCAAAACTCCCGGAAGGATGCTATGAAGCCCACATCCTCCAGCAGGCTATTATTAAAATGCCAATAGGCCGGCCCCGGCCTCTCCACCGAGAGAGAGGCCTTCACGGTCACCAGAAGGTGATCCGAGAAGGGGGCCGGCCGAACGCTGGAGGAGTGGGCCCGTGCCAGATGGTGTTGAGACAAATAAATGCAGTCCAACTGGGATTGGCACAACCGATGGTCCCCCACTCGGACATAGGTGAAGGTCACCTCGTGGTCCGGGTGGTGGTCGCGCCAGATGTCCACCAAGGAGTGATGGTCAATCACCTCCCGGAGGACGTCTGCGGCAGCCTGGCACTGCTCGGTCCCTGTGCGGTTCCGTTCCTCAAGGGTGGTGTTAAAGTCCCCGCCGAGGACCAGGCACTCCCGAGGATCCAAGGTGCTGAGGAAGGCGGCCGCCTGCTGAAAGAATTGCAGCTGCTTTGGGCCCGATGTCGGGGCATAGACATTGACCAAATTCAATGCCAGCCCCTCCATACGGACCCGGAGCTGCAGGAGGTGGCCTGGCACAACCTCGGCAACCCCCAGCACCTCAGGCTGTAGGCTGGGGGAGAACAGGGTGGCCACACCACCGGAGCGGGTGGACAGATGGCTTAGGTACACCCCGTTCCTTCACTCCAGCCGCCAACTAGGCTCGGCAGCTGGATCCGTGTGGGTCTCCTGCAGGAAAACCACAGAGTACCCCCCCCCCCGAAGGAAGGAGAGCACCTGGGTCCTGTGGAGACCCCACCTACAGCCTCTGGCATTTAATGTGGCAAAGGTGACGGGTGCCATGAGGAGGGCCGGGGGGGATCCTCAGAGGTGACGGGAACGCCAGCAGCCTCCATCGGGCCACGCAGCAATCCATGGCTGACCCCAAAGGTCATGAGGGAGTCACGGAAGCTGCGGGCCCTTTGGTAGGCCGCGGCATCCCGTTTCCCAGTCCCTTTGCCCTCCTTCAGTATGGCCCTCATGGTCCGGAGGACGAGATGGAAATTCCCCCAGCGCTGCAGGGCGAGCTGCACCCAGCTCCTGGCTCCACGAGTGTTCTCCAGGAATGTGTGCAGCTCTTCCCGCAGTGCCAGGGGGTCCGGGATTGGAGGCACCCGGCCGTCCTCCTGTCAGGTCCCAGTGTTGGCCCCGCAGTCAGCCGGAAGCAAAAGACAGGGTGCAGAGCCCCGTCTCGGTGCCGATGGTGTGGGCACTATAGCTCCTGGCTGAACCCCTGGCACCAGGAAGGGTGGTGGTGGAGGGAAGACAGGAGCCCCAGGGATGGAGGGGGCCACAAATACCACCTCCCGGGAACTGGTTGATGGAAGGGGGAAAGCCACCATCCCAGGGGTGGCAGTAATAGGAGATGGGGCTGGGGTAGGTAAGGGGGGGACAGTAAAGGGAGGGATGGGATTTAGGCCAGGAAAAGAAGTGATGGAAAGAAAGGGAGGAATGGATGTGGGAACAGGGGCCCCGGTAGTCAAACCACCAGGGTGCAGCTCCCCTTGACTGGGCACGGGATTTTCCAACAAGGAGTGAGGAACGGGATCCGTGCTGACGCTGGGTGTGGGAGTTGAGTATGTTTGGTTCACCACATCCTCAGCATCAGACACGGGGGAATAGATGAGTGAGGGAAGGGGCAGCTGTCCCCCCAGGGACAACACCCCAGGACCCGGCTGCTCAGGGCTGGCCGTCGCCTTGAGGGGCTTGGTGGCCGCCACAGGGAGATCTATATCAGCCGGGCAGATGAAGCAACCCGGGGGTGTCCCCGGGATAGAAGCAGGGACAGCAGACGGGGGTTCACATTCGGGTTGGGTCTGGGGCAAGGGAGGGGGTGACGAGATGTCGTTGCCACCCAGATCAAGGCCCGCTGGTAGAGGGTCGTCCTCCCTTGGGGCTACCAACATCAGACCCAGGGCCTCGATCTCCGCAAAGATGGAGCCCATTTCTCCCCGTCTCAGCTGCTGATGGTTCTGGAGGGACAGGGGTGGCTCCATCCGCAGCCTCCCCAGGAGAGGGATCAGCAGGGGCCTCCTGTACGGGGGCAGCACTTCACCCCTCCTCTACTGTGCCCATGTCCTCAGCCGGAGCCTCCTGCTGGACCACACCAGAGGGCGCAGCAAGTGGCTTAGCATCATTGATGGTATTAACAGATGCGGTAGCATCAGCCCCCCTCAAAGACTTCCGGGGGGCCTCCTCCCCATCTAAGGTGCTGGGGCGGGACAGAGCCTTCTTGCGCTTGCTGTGGACCCTCTGGGGGAGAGCCCGGCCCTCTAAGATGGAGTCTGAGGGCCGGCCAGCAGGGGCGGGAACAGGTGGCAAGGGCGAAGGCTCTTGGGGAAAAGGAACCAGGGGATGGACAACAAGGGGATGGGAACCCTCCCCCTGGGGTGCGCCCTCTCCCATATCTGGGGTCACCACCTCGGCCGCTGCCCTCTTCTCTCTGGGCCCCGTCCCAGATGGTTCAGTGTGGGCGACGACGGGGCCCAGCCGCTCCTCTGGGCATGGTGGGGCTGTGAACCCCACGTCCCGAGAGGCAGCGGCAGCTGTGTTCCTCAATGGAGGAGAGGCAGCTTGAGTGGCCAGGCGGGCAGGGTCGCCGGCGGTGGTGTGGCCGGCGCCCGTATCAGCTCCGGGGGGCCCAGTTGCTCCCTCCTCATGCTGGGCCAAGGGGCAGTCCCTCCGGCCCTACAGAGGAAGCACCGGGCCTCCCCTGAAGAGTAAAACATTTTATAATGGGCCCCTTGATGGGGCAGCAGAAAGGACCCCTCCAGTGCCACCCCGCCACGCTCCCCCGCTGGCGGCAGTTGGATTTGCACCTGCCGGCGGAAGGACAAAATGTGACGGAGGGCGGGGTCCTTACAGCCCAGTGGGAGAGGGCTGATGATAGATATTGGCTTCCCCAGGGTGGAGAGAAGGGGAAGCAGGGTGGCATTGGGGAGGAAGGGAGGAATGGAAGTAAGGACCTCCCGCACGCCCAGGTCCTCGAAGGGTTCCACTGGCACGTGGACACCCCCCACCGCCAAGCCCGTGACCACTGCCTCCTGTGCGGCGGCCTCCAATGCCAGGAAGAATACCATCTTCCCGAACATCTTGGAGGCCGCCACAATGGCCGAGGGCCCCACCACCCTCGCCATCGCCCGCACGTAAGTTTCTACATGGGGCGAGGCAGCCACCAGGAGGCAGTGGACACCGTGCCTCCTGGTCAAGGAGGGGAAGGGGCCCCGGCTCCCTGAGCTCGAATTAGAGGAGGCGGTGTGGGCTGATGTTGTGGCGGTGGGTGGAGGAGTGGCAGCCGCCTGGGCGTACGTTTTGGGGGCAGAAGGACCCCCAGAGCTGGTGGAGGGAACGGCAGGGGAAGAAGGGGCCACAGCCGGTGGACGGGCTGCGGGAGCAGCAGGGCCCTTGCTCGCCTTCTTTCCCTTGCTCTTTTTTCCAACTGAGGAGGTTGGGGCAGCAGTAGTAGAGGCCCCTCCCGTGCCTGCTGCCACAGGTGCCCTCGTAGGGGCACCAGAGGTGGTAGGAATGGCAGCAGTGGTCAAAGGGGCAGCCGCAGGGAGGGAGGGGGGAACAGGCTGTGGGAGAGGTTCAGAGGGAGCTGGGGAAGTCTCCATGTTCCCAAAATGGAGGAAACAGGAGGGGGTACCTGGGGGTGGGTAGGCTGGGGTAGGGGAGAGAAAAGGTGGGGGGACCAGGCAATGGAAGAGGGGTGGATAAGGGATGGATTATATGGGAGTTAAGGGGGTGGCAACCACTCCTCCCTGCTAGGCTGCAGGCAAGGGAGGAGGGTGCCAGGGAAGGAAGGACAAGGGGCTTACGTGGGCTAAGAGGGGCCGGCTCCTCCGGCTGCACTGGGTGGGGCAGGGATCACAGGTGTATCGGGGGGGTGCAGTGCATAGGGGATAAACAAAAAAGGATCAGGGACCTATGGCCTGGCCAACTCTCATTGGGGGTGGATGGTGCAAGGGTGGGGCTGATGGATGGGGCAGGGAATGCAAAAAAAGGGGAACAAACTCTCAGGGCTGGGGTGGGGCAGTAAAATTAAATCAAATTCTAAGGTTTAGGGAGGGGTCTGTGAGGGATAGGGAGCACTGAGCTAGCTGGAGGGCAAGGGAAAGGAGGGGAAGCCCTCCAGCCACTGGGGGTGAGGGGAGGAGAAAAGAAAAAAAGGGGGGGGGGGACTAAACTATAGGAAGGGGAGCTGCTACTGCTGGGAAAGGAGTGGTTCTGTGGTCCCTGCTGCTGCAAAAAGCCCAAAGGTATTGAAGGTGGAAAAATGGGAGCCTGCTGCCTTCTTGGTGGTGAAAGGGGAGGCCAGGAAAACAGCAGCTGGGGGTGATAGTGGTGGTATTAGTAGCCCACCCCCAGCTGCAAACAACAAAAATCTCAGTTTTGAAGGCCTCCCCTCAATGGTGGTTATACCTTCTTTTGGAAAGGCAGCAGGCTCCAGGAGCAACAGCGGCAGCAGGGACTGGCAGGCTGGCTGGCAGAAGAGGTGGTCATCTCCAGATGGTGGTGGTGAAAGTTTTCCTTCTTCAGCTCTCCCCCCCTTCCCCACAGAGCAGGGGGGTGGGAGGGAGAGAGGCCAGCCAGCCGCAGCAGCAGCAGCAAAAACAGGAGCAGGGGAGGAAGAGGTAGCAGGAACAGTGGTGGTGGTGGAAGCAGGAGCAGGTCCAGGAGCTGGTCAGGCAGGGTGTGTCCTCTTCTCCTCCCTCTCTCCAGCTGAAGCAGCAAAGGAGAGAGGGAAGCTTGAGTGAATGAATTACTAACTGTGTTTGTGTCTTTCCCTACAGGTGATTTCTGTTAGTTGTTAGCTACTATGGGAATTGGGACTGTGAGGGTGTGTTTGTGTGATTGGGGGCTGTTTGGGTCATTGTTCCCTGCTCACCTTTGATCACCAGCTTCCATCAACCTTGTGATCACTCTTCCCCTGTGTGTTTAACGAAGGGCAAGGGCTGACCTAGGCAGAGAAGGCCTTAAAAGCCAGTGGCTGAGCCACCAGAGGGAGCTTGTGAATAGGGGAGTTTGTGAGGGAGTTTGGGGAGGCAATAGTGGTGAAGAGAAGCCGCATTGCTTGTGCCAGTGACCCTTCTGTCTCCTCCACCTGTGCCTGTAGCCAGACAGACATCCTGACCATGGATATTTCTACCCAGATCCTGGTGTGGACTTGCAGGGACTGCAGCCTGCAGTTCCCTGTCTCTGGCGATCAGGCTGGGGAGATGAATCAATGTGACAGGTGTCTTCTGGTGGAATCTGTCAGGAGGCAGGTGCGAGAGTTACAGGAGGAGGTGTCTAGGCTAAGGAGTATCCACGCCCTGGAGAAGTTCCTCGATAGCATCCATGAGGAGAGATGCAAAGAGGAGGATACTCTCCAGGTGCCGAAGACTACTGCTGCACCACTGGAGAAGGATGGGATGCCTGTGGCAGAGGGAGGACACTGGCAGCTGGTTACCTCTGGCAGCAGACAGTGCTCCACCCTGCTCCCATCCCTCCCTCCATTGTGGTGAAAAGCCATTATGCAGTGCTAGAGACAATGGATGAGTTGGAACAGGGGACGCCATGCACCCCCAAGCTCGGAGGATCACAGCCACCACAGCTAGGAGGAAACATAGGGTTGTGGCAGTTGGGGACTCACTTCTGAGGGGGATGGAGGCACCTATCTGTCACCCAGACAAGGCCTCACGGGAGGTATGCTGCCTGCCAGCTGCCCGCATCCGAGACGTTACGGAGGGATTGTCAAGAATCATCTGCCCCTGACTACTACCCCATGCTTCTCATCCATGTGAGAACCAATGATACTGCGAGAGGTGATCCTCGGCAGATCAAAGGTGACTACAGGGCTCTGGGAGTGTGGGTGAAGGAGTTTGGAGCACGGGTGGTGTTCTCCTCGATCCTTCTGGTCAAGGGTAGGGGCCTGAGTAGAGACAGATGCATCCTAGAGGTGAACGCCTGGCCGCGAAGATGGTGTCGTCAGGAGGGCTTTGACTTCCTTGACCATGGGGTGCTGTTCCAGGAGGAAGGACTGCTAGGCAAAGATGGACTCCATCTGTCGAGGAAGGGGAGGAACATATTCGGATGTCGACTGGCTGACCTAGTAAGGAGGGCTTTAAACTAGGTGTGAAGGGGGAAGGAGACCAAAGCCCACAGGTAAGTGACAATGTGGGAGACCTGGGGGAAGGGATGGAACTTGGGGGGAACGGGGACTGTAACACCAGGGATAAAAGAGAAGGTAGTTGGAACATGGGGGGGGAGGGAATAAAATAATTATGTTACATGTTCTAATGAAGCTTTAATACCTGAGGCAAGTGCGGGAGGACAATACCAGGAGAAAATACAAGGAGGTAGATGTAATACAACTGAAAATCGACTTGGGAAAGTAGAGCGATCAGCCTGCTATCTTAGGTGCCTGTACACGAATGCGAGAAGCCTGGGAAACAAGCAGGAAGAATTGGTAGTACTGGCGCAGACAAAGAACTATGATATAATTGGAATAACAGAGACATGGTGGGATAGCTTGCATGACTGGAGCTCTGCCATGGATGGGTACAAGTTGTTCAGGAAGGACAGGCAAGGAAGAAGAGGGGGAGGAGTAGCACTATATGTAAAAGAGCTCTACGACTGCTTAGAGCTCCATTATGGAAGTGGAACCAATTCAGTTGAAAATCTGTGGGTTAAGTTTAGAGGAGAGAACAAGGGGGTTGTTATGGTGAGTGTCTGCTATAGACCTCCAGACCAGAAGGAGGAGGTGGATGAGGCATTCTATGGACAACTGGCAGAAGTTTCCAGATCACAGGCCCTCGTTCTTATGGGGGATTGCAATTACCCTGACATCTGCTGGGAGGCCAATACAGCAGTGCACAGGCAATCCAGGAAATTTTTGGAGAGTGTTGAGGACAACTTCCTGGTTCAAATGCTGGAGGAACCAGCTAGGGGCCTTGCACCTCTTGACCCGCTGCTCACAAACAGAGAAGAATTGATTGGGGACATAGAAGTTAATGGTAACCTGGGCAGCAGTGACCATGAGATGATAAGAGTTCAAGATGCTGATTAATGGAAAAAAGGAACGAAGCAAAACACAGACCCTGGACTTCAGAAAAGCAGATTTTAGCTCCCTCAGGGAACTGATGGGCAGGATCCCTTGGGAGGCTGATCTGAAGGAGAAAGGTGCCCAAGACAGCTGGTTGTATTTTAAAGAAACCCTGCTAAGGGCACAGGAAGATACCATTCCAATGAGCAGGAAGAACAGCAAATGTGGAAGGCACCCAGTGTGGCTTAACAGCGAACTCTGCACTGAGCTAAAGCATAAAAAGGAAGCTTACAGGAAGTGGAAGCTTGGACAGATGACTAAGGAGGCATATAAAGATATTGCTCGGGGCTGCATGGATAAAATCAGAAAGGCCAAAGGACAATTGGAGTTGAAGCTAGCAAGGGATGTGAAGGATAACAGGAAGGGGTTCTACAATTATGTCAATAACAAGAAGAGGAGCAGGGCTGATGTAGGTCCCTTACTGAATAGCACTGGTATCCTTGTGATGAAGGATGAGGAAAAGGCTGAAGTGCTCAATGCTTTTTTTTACTTCAGTTTTCACATGGAGGGCCAGCTCTCAGCCCACTACACTGGGCATGGCAGATTGGAGAGAAGAAAAGAGGCCCTTGGTGACAGCAGGTCAGGTCAGGGACTACTTAAAGAAGCTGGATGTGCACAAGTCCACGGGGCCAGACAACCTGCATCCGAGGGTGCTGAGGGAGTTGGCCGATGAGGTAGCAGTACCGCTGGCCATTATCTTTGACAACTCGTGGCAAAGAGGGGAGGTGCCAGAGGACTGAAAAAAAGCAAATATAGTACCTATCTTCAAGAAAGGCAAAAAGGAGGATCAAGGGAATTACAGACCTGTCAGCCTCACCTCAGTCCCTGGAAAAATCTTGGAACAGATTCTCAAAGAATTCATCCTGAAATACTTGGAGGAAAATAGAGTGATCAGGAACAGTCAGCATGGATTCACCAAGGGTAAATTATGCCTGACCAACCTCATCGCCTTCTATGGTGAGATGACTGGATTTGTGGATGTGGGAAGAGCTGTTGATGTGATGTACCTCGACTTTAGCAAGGCTTTTGATAAGATTTCCCACAGCATTCTCGTCAGCAAGTTAAGGAAGTATGGGTTGGATGTGTGGACTGTAAGGTGGATAGAGAACTGGCTAGATCAATGGTTTCACCGTGTAGGAATCAATGGCTCCGTGTCTAGTTGGCAACCAGTAACAAGTGGTGTGTCCAAGGGGTTGGTCCTGGGGCTGGCTCTGTTCAATATTTTCATTAATGATCTGGATGATGGGATTGATTGCATACTCAATAAGTCTGCAGATGACACCAAGCTGGGGGGAACGGTAGACATGCTGGAGGGCAGGGAGAAGATTCAGGAAGACCTTGACAAATTGGAGAAGTGGCCCAATAGAAATCTCATGAGATTCAACAAGGACAAGTGCAAAGTCCTGCACTTGGGACGGAAAAACCCCATGCACTGCTACAGGCTGGGAAGCAATGAGCTATGTAGCAACATCGTAGAAAGGGACCTGGGGGTCCTGGTGAATGGGAAGCTGGATATGAGTCAGCAGTGTGCTCTTGCTGCCAAAAAGGCCAGTGGCATACTGTGTTGCATCAGAAGAAGCATTGCCAGCAGATCGAGGGATGTGATCATTCCTCTCTATTCGGCACTGGTGAGGCTGCATCTGGAATACTGTGTCCAGTTTTGGGCTCTCCACTACAAAAAGGATGTGGACAAATTAGAAAAAGTCCAGTGGAGGGCAACAAAAATGATCAAGGGGCTGGAGCACAAGCCCTATGAAGAAAGACTGAAGGAACTAAGCTTATTTAGCCTGCAGAAGAGAAGACTGAGGGGGGATTTGATAGCAGCCTTCAACTACTTGAAGGGACGCTCCAAGAAGGATGGAGCTCGGCTGTTCTCAGTAGTAACAGAGGACAGAAGAAGGAACAATGGTTTCAAGTTGCAGCTGGGGAGGTCGAGGCTGGATATTAGGAAAATCTTTCTTACTAGGAGGGTGGTAAAACATTGGAATGGGCTACCTAGGGAGGTGGTGGAATCTCCGTCTTTGGAGATGTTTAAGGCCCAGCTGGATAAAACTCTAGCTGGAATAATTTAGTGGGAGTGGTCCTGCTTTTTTTGGCAGGGGGTTGGACTAGATGACCTCATGAGGTCCCTTCCAACTCTATGATTATATGATTCCTGGCTGCCATCTGGACAAGTAATTATAGCTGATGGAATAATTTGCAACCAATAATTTGTTAAAGAGAGCCATTTGACTGCAAGTAGAATATCTGCAAGCAGATGACAAGTCCCTCAGAAGTATTTGCTTTCATCTACAACTATCTTTTATAGTAATTTTCTGTTGGACTTTTTGCAAATATTCAGTACTTGAGAGGTTTTGCTTGGTTGCAATTGGTCAGATGAGTCATATGATGTTTCTGTTTCCTGACTGGGTGAACATACAAAAACATCTAGTGTGAATATTTTCACATATGAATTTAAAATTTGACTTCAATGAAGACTCAGATGTGATTGAAATTTCCTTTCTATGAATATTTTTGTCAGTCAAATCCTATTTCTTAAATATTCTGGGGTAGATGAGAAAGGGGTGTGAATGAGGCCAAATCAAATTCACTTAAAAATGTGAACTGGAGAAAACAGATATGTTTTGACATAAGTTCCCCAGATCTACTGAGAAGAGATGTATATTCACTTTACCTCTGTTTCCTTTCACCCCATTCACCGTGGCGATGCTACAGCCATGCCAGTTAAATGAAAGTTTAAACATACCCAGTCATTGAATTGCCCATGGATTCTCAAAGAACCTCAGCAATCTTGGCAGTGCAAGTGTCAGATAGTTAAGGATAATATATTACCTTAGGATACCCAAACATTATGAGCAGCTGTATCCATTGCTTACTTGAAGCCCAATAGAAAAGTAGGAGTCACCTCTCTGGATCAGGTCAGTGGTCCACTTATTCTGACACACTGTCTCCAATGCTGGTCAGCACTAGTTATATTAGACTAGAGCAGAAGTTTCCAAACCTTTGAAATGGAGCCCCCCATGAAGTTTTGTGTAACAAGTGTGCTTCCTCTGAACCCCATCTTTCAGGAAAAAAAAAGCCAGGATCTACATGTTTAAATTTGGGAGGCAAGAGGTAATAGCAGCTCCCGGAAGGACTCGAGTCTGATGTGACCTGCCAGAGGAAATGGTGGTGGTGGCAGAGAATTGCACTTTATCATTAAGGCTATGTTCACACGGGGAGGGCTTGTTTCGAAACAAGAGGTTTCAAAACAAGCTGTTTCGAAATAACATATTATTTTGAAACAACTTATTTCGAGGACAAAAAACTTTGTCCTCGAAATAAGGCAGCGAAATAGCATGTCCACAGTGTGGACATGCTATTCCGCCTGGGGAGGGGAATTGCAGGCACCGGCGGGCTAAAGCGCGGGTGGGCGCTTTACCCCGCCGGTGCCTGCAGGGGCTGCAGGCACCCACCACGAGAGGGCGGGGGGGGCGCCTCACCCCGGGGGCTTTAAAGCCCCCAAACTTGGGGGCGCGTCCCCGGCGCGTGGCTGGAGACCGCTGCTGCCGGGGCCGGAGTGAGCACCGGCGCGGAATCCCCACGCCGACACTCCTGCCGGGGGTCTGTGTGTGGGGCGGGGGGGTGCCCCAGAGCCCCGCCCCCGGAATCCCCGGCAGAAGCGTCATGCCAGGGACTCCGGCTGGCGCTTACTCCGGCCCCGGCAGCCACGGGCTCCAGCCCTCCGGGGTGAGGCGCCCCCCCGCTCCTCTACTGCAGGCACCGGCCAGGTGAGGCACGGGGCTGCGCGGCACTCCGCCAGTACCTGCAGTCCCCTGCAGGCACCAGCGGTGTGCAGTGTAGCCCCGTGCCCCTCCCCCCAGCCCGTGGACACCCCTCAGCACCCTGGCCAGGCTTAGCACCCTGGGAGGAGGGGCACATGTTGTCTCGGAACACTTTGTTCCGAAACAACATGTCCGAACAGGGCTGTTTCGAAACCTCTGTTTCAAAACAACTCTGTTTCGACAGGAAACGAGGTTTAAGTTGTTTCGGAAGGAGCACGGCCATTTCGAAACAAGCTGTTTGCTTGTTTCGAAATGGCCGTGCGTCGTGTGGCCATGGCACTTCTTATTTCGAAACAACCTCTGTTGTTTCGAAATAAGAAGTGTGTATGGCCATACCCTAAGATTGATTCTTGGTAGAGATGCAGGTGTTGCTGCTGTGGAAGATGGGCTGTGGCTGCCAGGAGCAGTGCTTTGAGACTGGAGATAGAAGCAGCTGTGCAAAGCGCAGAGCATGGAACTGGACGGACTTTATCCCCACTCTGCCAGCAATGTTGGGTCCCACCCCAACAGCATCCTCCTTCCACTTCCAGTCTCCTCCTAAGTATCCCCAACATCTGCCCAGGATTGCCCATGTGAGGCGCCAGGGTTCCCACATCCTCCTGGCCCCTCACCCAACAGAGAGAGACAGCTTCATCATCATAAGTTTTGGGGGGCAGGGCAACCTTGGTGCTCCCCACAACCTATCTTGTGTCCCCTTATGGGGACCTGCCTGCAGTTTGAGAACAGCTGAATTAGAGAAAGTTGCAAGCATCTTCCTAACCATAAAATAGTAGGGCATGGTTTTCTGAGGTACTAAGCAGTCACGGACATTAAATGACATTGTGAGTGTTCAGCAAATGAAGATCTGGACTTTGGTGGTTGTCTTATGCCTTGAAGCATGAGGTTATGTTCCTTATGCTTTTTGTCCTGTGCAATGGAATTGTGAGAACAGGTATTGGAGGCTAGGTGCCGTTCAAGAAAGACAGAAATAAAGCCAAAAGCAGAATAGCAATATATATCAACAATGAGGTAGAAGACTGCAAACAAATTGGAAGTGATGGAATGGATAAGACAAAGTCTGTCTGGATGAAAATTACATTGGGAAAGAAAACTACTAGTGCTTTACCTGAGATAGAGCTTGGGGTGTGCTACAGACCACTGGAATCTGATTTGGCTATGGAAAGACAGCTCCTTAATGTTTTAAATGAAGTAAATATACTGGGAGTTGTGTGATTATGGGAATCTTTAGCTTCCCAGATGTAAGGCAGGCTTAGAAGTTGTGCCTAACAGCTTCTGAAGGGGGGCTTCTAATCTGCATGGGTTCTGTATTAGCATAAACACAAAAGGGCACAATTAGGTATTAGCATACTGGGTGCAGGGCATAGTGGGTAATGGTATTTGAGGTGAGTCTGCTCACAAATCTATCAATATCTGTAATTCTACTAAGGGGAAATATGAAATACTGTCTTTTTGTGAATTGCTATTCTCTGCTTGTTCCAAATCTGTTTGGGTTAGTTAAGGGGTAAAAGCTACCCTTAGTTAAAGAGGGACCTGTAAGAGAGGCCAGTGGCTATTTCAGACCAAAAGGTTTAAGACAGGGCTGGGGTTTTGCATAGTTCCTTTTGGAGCAAAATGCCTGAGGTATTCTGCTTCCCCCATCCCCCACTGTTGAATGATAGATCTGGCTGGGCCTTTTGGAGGCCTGTTCTTTGTTACAGAAGTAGCTATTAGCAGCTACTTAAGGGGTAAGAACTGAAATCACTAGAGGGAGAGAGTCCCCTCTCTCTGAGCTGAAGAGGAACAGTAATGGTGTGACCAGCAGGTGGAGCTAGCAGGAGGTGAGAGCTGCTAGCAGTGAGCTGGATGGTGTGAGTGACTGGAGGGTGGAGCTGGTGGACAGCAGGCAGAGCCAAAGAACAGTTCTAGAGTATGGAGTGAGTGACCAGTAGATGGTGTTGGTGGACAGCTGGCGTGAAAGACACTCTACATACCCTAAGGGTGGTTGGGAGCCTAGTTAGCCCTGATTCTCCAGATCAGTCCTAGTTTTGCCATTAAGTTTGTATGTTCTGTTATGTGGTGTGGGTTGTTGGGAATTTTGCTCTATGCTGAGTTTTCTAGATTAGTGTTGGTCTCTGTTATTTGGCCTTTTGCATTCTGTTTTACTACTATTAAAAGTTCTGTTTACTACACTCAGTTTCATGCTTGTGAGTGGGGAAACCTTACTCCTTTGGAGTGCCCAGGAAACGGTGCAGGATTCCCAGAAATCTGGGTGGGGGCTGGAGCTGGTTAGTGGTGCTACATTATTGGGTAAACCCCTAGGTATAGAACCCGGCCCTTGTTCTGCCAGCCTGCCGTGGCAGAAGGATTACACAGATATAGACTAGAGGATAAGTGCTAATAATAATAATAGGCCCAGATTTTCCTAGATATGATAGCTGATGAATTCCTTCACCAAATGGACTGGACTGAAGAACTCATAGATCATCTAAAGGTGGAGAAGGCTTGGAATTACTTCAAATCAAAGCTGCAGAAACCTGCACCGCAAGGAAGGGAAAAAATGCATAGGTAAGAGCGGTAGACAAAGCTGGATAAAGCAAGAATCTGAGATAGGAGATTAAGAGAAAACAGAAGATCTACTAGGAGTGGAAGATGGGAGGAATCAGCAAGGAAAGCTACCTCTTGGAGGTCAGAACATGTAGATGTAAAAGGAGAAAAGTCAAAAGCCAAGTAGAGGTGGACTTTGTAGAGGAAATTAAAACACATAATGAAGGGTTTTATAGTCATATAAATAGGTAGAAAACAGAGAGAAAAAGTAGGCCCACTAAACACTGAGGATGGGGTGGAGATTATAGATAATCTAGGCATCACTCAATGTCTAAACACAAGGGTTAAAATAAGGGGGAATGCCCTGGAATGTTATTCTGGGACCCACAAATTTTAGGGGCCAGTGTTCCAGGGCCCCTAAAAATTGAATAATGGGGCAGAATGCAGCATTCTGGTGCATCCCTCCCTTACCTTAACCCCACTGCCATGTTTCCCCTTTAGACTCTCAGACTCCCTGAGCAGCGGGCAAGCAGCAGCATGGCCAGGAGCAGCAACTGTGAGGTGGTGGCGGGCAGAGAGTGCATGGCGCGGGGCTGCCAGGTTGTCTAGGAGCAGAGCGAGCAGGGGGATCACGAGTGGCAGACACATGATCACCCTTCTCACTCCACTCCTAACCAATCGCACAGCCCCACGCCATGTGCTCACTGCCTGCCACTGCCTCGCAGTCACTGCTCCTGGCCATGCTGCTGCTGCTACTGCTTGCCCACTGCTCAGGGAGTCTGAGAGCCTGAAGGGGAAGCACAGGGCACTGCTGTGCCAGCAGGAGGTGGTGGACGTGGTGAGCCACAGACTGTGGATGGGAATGGAGTGGTCCAGACTAATGTTTCCTCTAAGCTGCGCTGGCGCGCTGCAGCGCAGCCCGCCACAGTCGCCAGTGCAGTGAAGTCTGCCAGCAGCGCATCACCAGCAGCCAGAGTCCCTGGATAGAGCTCCTCTGGGGCTGGGAGTTTTCAAAACTCCCGCCCAGAGAAGCTCTAACGGAGCATGCCCAGAAAATCTGGGCATGCTCCGTAGAGCTTCTCTGGACCCAGGAGCTGTGGCTGGGCCGTCTGGCTCCAGCCACAAGGTAAGTTTCTGGGGGCCGCCAGGAGTGGGGGCGGGGAGGCTGCTGGGCAGCCGGGAGCAGGCCCGCGGGGGCGGCCGGGAGCAGGCCCGCGGGGGGAGGGGGGACGCTGGGAGCAGGGGGGGCTGCCAGGAGTAGGGGGCAGCTAGGAGCGGGGGGGGTGGCCAGGAGTGTGCCGCGGGGGTGGGAGGGTGGCTGGGGGCAGTGGGCCTGCTAGGCAGCTGGGAGTGGGCCCATGGGAGCAGGGGGGCCAGCCAGGAGCAGGGGGGTGGCCAGGAGCAGGCCCGTGGGGATGGGGGGGCAGCCGGGAACAGGCCCACGGGAACGGGAGGGCCTTCAGGAGCAGGGGCAGCCGGGATTGGGCCCGCGGGGTAGGGGGGCCGCTGGGAGCGGGTGGGGGCAGGAGCCGGCCCACGGGGGGCAGCGCAGCAAGCCCGCGGGGGGGGAGTGCAGCGAGCAACATGAGTTGCTCAGCTGCCAGCATCTCTTAGAGGGAACATTGGTCCAGACCAGTGCAAGTCGCTGGAGCAAAGGGTCAGGATGCAGAGTGGGGAGGGATGGAGGGAGTTAGGGGAACTGGGGAGGGGTTTAGGGAGGATGGGGACAAGGAGACTGGGTGGGGGCTGGTGGGAGCTGGATAATGGTGGAGGGAACTATGAAGGGCTGGTGTGGGGGCTGGGGAGGGATAGAGGAGGTTGTGGGGCTAGGAATGGATGGGGCTGGGGAGGTGTGGAGGGGGTCAGAGGGATAAAGGTGGGGTGAAGTGGGGGAATGGGGACAAGGCAACTGAAGGGGGTTGGGGAGGAGTAGAGGGGGTTGGGGGCTGAATGGGGTTGGGGCAAAGACTAGGGGTTGGGAGGGCTGGAGTGGGGGTTTGGAGGCATGACGCTTAGGGAACGGTGATGGGGGCTGAGGAGGACATGGCAAAACGGGTCTGATGTGGGGACTAGTGGACAAGGTTGGGGTGATGTGTTTTTGAGGCTGTGCTTCATTTGTGAGGAAAGAACTGGTGGGACTCAGGCAGTTTATTTTGCACTCATATTATGAAGGGGGCCCAGAGATTAGGAGGGTTCCAGGGCCCACCAAATAACCACTGTCTGAACATATACTTTGCCTCAGTTTTTACTGAGGCTAAAGATGAGCTTAGGGATAGTGGCAGGGAGGCTAATGGAATGAGGATATGGACGTAGAAATTACCACATCTGAGATGGAAACCAAACTTGAACAGTTTAATGGGACTAAAGTGGAGGGCGTGGATAATCTCTAGCCAAGAGTATTAAAGGAACTGTACATGAAATTGTAAACCTATTATCAAGGATTTTTAATGATTCTGAAAACTCAGGGCTTGTACTGTATAAATGGAGAACTGCTAACTTAGTTCCAATTTTTAAGAAAGGGAAAACTTCAACTAATTACAGACCTGTTAGTTTGACCTCAGTAGCATGAAAAGTTTTGGAAAAAAAATTGGAAGAGAAAGTAGTTAAAGGCATTGAGGTTAATGCCAATTAGGAAAAAATGCACCATGGTTTTACAAAAAGGTAGATCGTGCCAGATCTCCTTCTTTGAGAAGGTAGCAAGTTTTTTTCAGTCAAAGGAAATGCAGTGCATCTAATTTACCCAGATTTCAGTAAGGCATTTGATAAGGTTCCACATGGGCATTATTAGTTAAATTGGAAAAGATGGGGATTAATATGAAAGTTAAAAGGTGAATTAGGAACTGATTAAAGGGGAGGCTACACTGGATCTTACTGAAAGGAGAACTGTCTGGAGGGAAGTTACTAGTGAAGTTCCTCAGGGAATGGTTTTGGGACTGATCTTATTTAACATTTATATTACTAACTTAACACAAAAAGTTGTAGTATAGTAATAAAAGTTGTGGATGACACAAAGTTGGGAGATATTGCTAATACAAAGAAAGACCAAAATATACAGAAAGATCTGGGTGACCTTGGAAACTAGAGTAATAAAAATAGAATGAAATTTAACATTGGAAAGTGCAAGGTCATGCATTTAGGGACTAATAACAAGAATTTTTACTATGAACTGGGGATGAATCAGCTCAAAGTGACAGAGGAGGAGAATAAACTGGGCATACTGGTTAATCACAAGATAATTATGAGCTGTCAATGTGATTGGCCACAAAAATGCTAATGCGATTCCAGGATGTATCAGATGAGATATTTCCAGTAGAGATAGGGAGGTGTTAGTACTGTTATACAAGGCACTGTGAGATTTCATGTTGATGCTGCATACAGTCCTTGTCTCCCATGTTTAAGAAAGATCAGTTCAAACTGGAACAGGTACAGAGAAGGTCTACTAGGATGATCTGTGGAATGGAAAACCTGCCTCATAAGAAGAGACTCAAAGAGCTTGGCTTCTTTAGCCTAACCAAAAGAAGGGAGATATGCTTGCTTTCTGAAGGGGTAAATATCAGAGAGGGAAGAATTATTTAAGTTCAGCTCCAATGTAGACACAAGAACAAATGGATAAACTAGTCATCAGAAAGTTTAGACTTGAAACTAGATGCAGGTTTCTGACCATCAGAGGAGTGAAATTCTGGAATAGCTTTCGCAGGGGAGCAGTGGGGGCGAAAAGCCTAGCTGGCTTCAAGACTGAGCTTGATTAATTTATGGTAGGGATAGGATGATGGGGCATCCTAATTTGCAAAGTAACTGATCTTTGGCTACTAACAGTAAATATGCCCAATAGTCTGTGTGGGATGTTAAATGGAGTGGATTCTGAGTTAGACAGAGACCTCTTTCAGGGTGTCTAAATGGTGACTGTTGCGTACATGTTCAGGATTTAGCTGATTGCCATATATGGGGTTGGGAAGGAGTTTTCCCACATGGTAGGTAGGCAGAGGCCCTGGAGGTTTTTTGCCTTCCTCTGCAGCCTGGTGCACGGCTCTGTTGCTGGTGGATCCTCTGTACCTTTAAGTATTTAAACCATAATTTGAGGGCTTCAGTAACTCAGTCATAAGTCAGGGGTCTATTACAGGCGTGGTGGGAGAAGTTCTGTGGCCTATGTTATGCAGGAGGTCAGACTTAGATGATCATAATGGTCCCTTCTGACCCTAAAGGCTACAAGTCTATGAATCTGTGACTCATCTAGATAAATGTCTGCTTCTTTTTTGATATTACCATGTTCTTGGCAATGAGATCCATTAGAAACTATTTTGTTTCTACCATGTCACTTTTTAAACATGTTGCCTTTCAATTTCATTGACTAGCCTCTTGCTCTCAAGGGGGAGAAAAGAGGAATTCTCAACTTACCTTTTCTAAGCTGTTCATTAGTTTGTGGACCTCCCTCTGTCCTGTCTCTGTCCTGAACAGTTCCATTCTCTGCTGTTCTGATAGAGGCAGGGGTGCTGATTGTAGTCTTGAATTCATCCTGGTATAAATGTCTTGTTTTGTTAGTTTTGGCGTTAGGGATTTTTTAAAAATAATATATTTTCTTTTTATAGGATTAAATACTTTTGCTTCATGAGCCTGATTGGACCTAGCTTGTCCCGCTCAGGAGTCAGCAATCCAGGCCTCAACACCTTAGCAGCAAAAGGCTGCAGTGTAGAATCAGAGTGATTGCTGGATTGTTTGGACAGCCCCTTTATTTGACATGCTATGTCAGAGAAGGCAATGGTGATCTGGTTTGAAGTGCGACAGAGAAGAAGCTCTGACATCATGGAGCTGGTGCATTCTATTTAAATTAATCAGGAACTCCAGCTTGCAAGCAAGGATTCTGAGTTATTGAGAAAATGAAATTAGGACATGGAGGGGTCCCCAGTAAATTAGAATCAATGCAGAATTAAAATCTGCAAGCTGTTCTTTTATTCAAAATGTTTTGCAAAGTATATGGTAATCATACCTTATCTTCATAATAGCATGAGTTAAAGACTGAGTGTCAACTCCAATATTGAATTTATTAAGTATTATCAGCTTAGCTTAACTCTTAATGTCATCTGCCTACCCATCCAGTTCAATCCAAAGTGCAAGAAATATGCCTGAAAGGACAGCATGTGCTCCCTTGCTTGCTGGCAATTAGAACTAAATACTCCCATTATGATATGGTCAGACAGACAGCCTTGACAATGGTCTCCAAGCATCTTAAACGTACAACTTGTCTGCAAGTGCAAATATCTATCCGTTATTCATCCTCTATCTGTTACACCAGCAGACAGAGCCAGGGAGGCATGCAGAAGAGAATGGGAGCAGGAAAATATATGCTTTGGGCTTTAATGCACCTGTTTTTCTAGGGAATGGGTGGGTTGTGATCTTGTCAAAAAGATGGGCATGAACACCTCTGTATTTGGCAGGATTATAATCTTATAACAGATCCATATCTAAATTTTCCAGCTACACCCAGTGTCTATAATGAACAGGCTTACATACCCCTGCATTTTTGGGGGTGGTGGTGTACAGTTAATTAGAATTTTTTTGTTTGTACTTTGGACCCATTTTTTTCTCATAAACTAAGACTAGTCAGGCCTGGTTTAATACGTGAATGGAAATTTCCAAAGAAACCTGAGGGCACTGTGTGATAATTCAGTGGTCCAATTTTCAGAGGTGACTGCTCAAGTGTATGTTTTTGCTCTTGCATTAGCCTGAGAAAGACAGACATTCGCTCAATGCATGTGCATACCGGCAGGTACTCTCAGAAGTTTACATGCATTGCTTTGTAAATTTGGATCACTAGAACTCATCCTTCCTGCACTGTTCTGGGAGATGGTGTGATGCTAACAGTGCCATCTCTGTGCTGGTACATCAAACCCAAACGAAGATTCTGACCATATGTGGACTTAAAGAATCCATAAAACTTTCCTCAGGAGCATAGCTAGCTCTGGTATCCTTACCAAATTCCAGAATGTAACTATGTTCTTCCTAAATTTCCCCTTCAGTGTCAACAGGAGAACTCTCCCCCTGCTTCCAAGCCAGCAAGGTTCCATGGATTGGGAAGTGAAGTTGAAGAGGGGAAAGAAGGAGAGCCTCTTGAGTTTGACAGATGGAGCAGGGGATAAAAGGAAGCTTGCAGGCTCAGGGGTGGCAGCAAAGGAAGGACAGTAACGTCAGACTCCGGTTTGAAAAGGCAGCTGTTTGGACACAGGAGTGGAGCGGTGTTTGTGGGTCAGACAGATTAATCTTGAATGAGATGAGTGACCCTTAACTGTTCTTTAAAGATAGTGATAAGTGAGGGTATTCAGCTTTCAGAATCAGCAGGGCTTAAAGTATAACTTGGTGGGCCTTGAAACCCTCCTAACAGGGCAGGCCCCCTCCGCATGAGTAGGCCCCCCTCCGACACGTCCAGGACCCCTCCTGCACCCCAGCTACTGCCCCCAATATCCACTCCCCTGTCCCCAATACCCCTCACCAAAATCCTGCCCCAGCCCCCCATACCCACCCCCAGCTCAGGCACCCCCAATACTTCCCCCCAGCTTGAGTCAAGCCACCCCAGTATTTACCAGTAGCTGTGCGCTGGGCTGGGAGACAATGCAGCCCGCAGGCTGCACATGGAGGTTTCTGCCTCCAAATGCAGTCTGCGCATGCACAGGGGAGCCGGGCATGCCCTCGTCCGCTCTCCCCTGCCTGCTGGAATGCTGCAGAATGGCATTCTGGGGCCTGCTATTTTTAGGGGCTCAATGTTCAGGCCACTAAATATAGAAAATGGAACTGGAACTCTGCGTTCTGGGGCCTGCTGTTTTTAAATGGTGGGCCCTGGAACACAGCGTTCCAGCTCCATTTTCTATTTTTAGGGGGCCTGGAACGCTGACCCCTTAAAAACAGTGGGCCCTGGAACAGCATTCCACCACATTCGGCCCACTTTAGCCCCTGAGAATCAGGTACCAAGAGGGGCCCTCTTCCTGACTGACTGATCTTGATGGAAGCACATTTGAACTCTTCAGGCCAGATCTCGCCACGCTTGCCTCCTCTGAGACGTGTCTCTTGAGTGCCAAAAAATGGCAGAATTTAGTGCACAATGGAATGCCTCACAGCTCCAGTCTCTACTGTTTGTCTTTAGCTGGCTTCCTGTGTTCCTTCCCTTTTTGGCTAAAGCAAAGGGGGGTGGGGTGTTCCCTTCACTTCACCAACCTGCAAAACAATAGTTTTTCAATATTTATAGTTTATTGTATATTTCCTCCTGCCACCCAACCCACAGTTCCAAGCGATGGCTCATGTTTGTTTGGGAATCTGTGGTCGCTGATGGGCAGAAGTTGGGAAACCCATAGATGTTAGCCACTCATTTTTCCTTTCTTAGCTCATTTTTGGCCATATAAGAGGACAGATATGAACAAGAATAGATGGTATCCAAACTTTATTAGGACAAACTAGGCACAATTGTTTCAAATCTCTTGTTAAAGAGAGCACATATCTTTTCTTGATTCAGAAATGCATGTACATACATCACTTACAAACTAAAATGTTCCCCTGCTCCCTGGTGCATGTATAGGTACGTGTACCAAGCCAAGCACTGCATCAGACTCAAGGAGTGATAATCTCTTTCATCTGCGGATATCAGAGGGAATAGATCAGTCCTATCTTAAATCATTCCCAGACAGACACAGTTCAGCCATTCATAAGCAGCTGACATGTTCATATAGGGGAGGGTAAATGAGAAGGTATCGGTGGGCCTAGGCTAGTTTATCCTCCAAAGAGAAAGGTAAACTTAATCCCCTGAGGAATGGCAGGCCCTATAGTCCCCGTAGGTGGCGCCTCTCCACTGAATATGAGAATGGCTACAAACTGCTGCATTTCCTGCAAATTAAGTGCAGTCTTTGGGCTCCTGGCAAGTTGCCAGCATGCCCCTTATTGGGAAAGGTTGCCATTTTTAAGGCATGAGAAGGGCTGTCTGGAGTAATACAGTGCCATTCACAAAAAATGAACATAGGTCTATAAAACAGAGAGCAGAATGACAGGAGTTCAAGGCCACAGTGCAGAAGTTTTGCTTAGCACTGAGACTTTCCCTTTCTCCTTGCCCCATCGTGCAACAGATCACACTGACAGGTCATCTGACCTAGCCTTACTGCTGGTGTGACTGGCCTTGCTTAGCCTGCGTTTCTCATTGAAATAGCCATTGGAGATCTGACGGGGGGCAGAGTCATTGGTTGCCTCAGGACTCTGTGTATAGTTGACCTGGATAAATTGGCCTTCCCCAGCTGCATCCTCTTGGCTGTGGACCCTCTCAGTGGCAAAGTTGGCTGTGTTCTGCTGAGATGCCATTTTATTGCTGAAAGGGGTGATGAATTTCCCATTGGGATTGGCCAAACAGTGATTAAAATCTGGAGGGGGAGTGCAACTTTGAGCCATCTCCACAGGGCATGCAGGCTCTGAATTGCCAATTGCCATGGTGGGGCTGGGTTTGTAAGATTTAGCACACTTCTCCTTGGCTTTTTTCCAACCCAGGTGGTACAGCTCGGCCAGGCTCAAGAAAAGTGACAGTACTGCCACGCCCAGCATGAAGATGATGAAAACGTTCTTCTCTGTGGGCCGTGAGACATAGCAGTTTACAGGGTGAGGGCAGGGGACCCGTTGACAGACATACAGGGTCTGCAGGAAGATTCCATAGAGAATGTATTGTCCGACAATAAAGGCCACTTCCATAGTGACACGGATCAAAATGCTGTAGACATAAGTGTTGAGCAATTTGCCCTGGAGTAGTATTCTCCCACTTGAGTCCTCCCAACTGGAGAGCTCTGTCTTTTCTGCCACAGGGTACTCCTGTTGGTGGTAAGAGTCACCATTGTTTCTAATCACCTTTGCCCTTTCTGCCTCTTTCATTTTTCTCTTCTCTTCTATGCGCACCCTGTGCATCGCATGCACCATGTACACCAGGGACGGGGTGGAGACGAAGATGATCTGAAGGACCCAGTACCGGATGTGGGAGATGGGGAAAGCCTTGTCATAGCAAACGTTCTCACAGCCAGGCTGCATGGTGTCACAGCGGAAGTCCACCTGCTCATCTCCCCACGAGGACTCTGCTGCTGTGCCCAGCACCAGCATCCGAAAGATGAAAAGCACAGTCAGCCAGACTTTCCCCACCACAGTGGAATGCTTGTGAACCTCTTCGAGGAACTCTCCTAGGAAGCTCCAGTTATCCATCTCTGCTCACAGTCTCTGTGGGGAAAAGGATGGCAAGAGAAAGAGGATCTGAGAAAGGCAAGGCGAACTTATGCCCCTAAATCAGAAAATGCTGCATTTGAGAAGCACTAAGGCTATGTCTACACTAGCAATTTAGTTTGAATTAAGAACACTTAATTCGAACTAAATTAGCCCATGGCCACACTAGCCTTCCCTTAGTTCAAACTAAGAAATTTTTCAGTTCGAACTAAGGAATGCTTAGTTTGAACTAGTAAGTACCAATAGTTAGTTTGAACTAAGTGCTTAATTTGAACATTAGTTCAAACTAAGTAGGGCAAAGACTCAAGCTAATCCTTAGTTCAAACTTGCTAAGTTCAAACTAAGGCAGTTAGTTCAAAATAACAATGTGGACTAGTTTGAACTAGTCCACATTGTTAGCTTGAACAAAGAAGTTTGCGGTTAGTTTGAATTAACCAGGGGTTAGTTAAAACTAGGCTTGAACTTATTAGTTCAAACTAACAAATTTGAACTAACTTTGGCTAGTGGACACATAGCCTAAGAGTCCCTAAGGAATCTGGCAAATGTGTATGCTAAAACATTCTTCTGAAAGAAACCCTCCCCATCCCTACTTCCATTAATTATAATGGTGTGGGTTAAGCATCTGACTTTGAGCCTCGCTGCTGGAGACAGGATACGTAATGAGATGAGTCATTGATCTGTTCTCATTGTGGTAGCTTCCAGCAATGTAACTAGGCATTTCGGTGCTGGGGGTGAATTCTGCTCAGAACACGCCCCTTAACAATGAGCGGCGTAGAATGCGCCCTTTGATAGAGCAGCTAAATGAGGGCAAAGCCCCGTTCTCCCTGCCCTAGTTAGGGCCCTGGTAGCTTCTATCAAATATAAATAAAAACTAAAAAGTGTTAACTGGGCTGCTAACTTGTTTGAGATGTACTAGACTTTATTCTTGGTTCAGGAAACATTTACACTGCAATGTGAGCTTAAATTTATCTTCTGTGGCACCTGTTAACATGATTCTCCTTCTGCTGTACAGACAACTGAACTACTCACTCAGGACTCTCCAGATGTATTGATACTTTGAGATGTAAGTTATGAATCTAAAGCGAGGACTGAGCTGTATCCTTGCTCTTCCTATTGCATATACCTGGCATCCTGTTGCAGATTTAAAATGGAGACATCTGTGGTACAGAAGTGTTAGATATTTGATATGCATGCAACATCTTGTCTTGCTGAGTTTCATTTCAGGATCTAGTGCCACCATTAAAAGAAATGTGCAGAACCCACCCACCAACCTATATGATTTAATTTTGTTGTTTGAGTGTTTTTAATTCTCACAATTGCAGTCATAAAGCATAAACATTTTCTGGGGCAGCAATGACCTCAGGTCCCCTACCAACCTTGTAATTCAAATTCTGATATTTGATGCTGACTTCTGAATGCCGCATTGTCTGAACATGACACAATCTTGTTTGTCTCCAAGTTTGTAAATCAAAATTCACCAATCAGGTGAAGAAACCACCCTTTGAGATGTACCATGGGACTAAACATATCTAGAGAGACTGCTAGTTAAGTGGTCAGATGAGAGGGAAGGGAAGGTGATCTTGTACTGAAATCTCAGGGTTAGGACTTGAGAGTTTTGGTTTCTCTTCTATCCCAGAATCTGCTAGATTCTCTCTGGTCAAGTCACTTAACCTCAATGAGCTTCAAATCCCTGCCTTAAGATGGGGAAATAATGAGCTTCATTTAGCCTTACTGTAAGTCCGGAGGAAAAGAGATATAAGAGAGATTAATTTGGTCCAATTGCACTTACCACACCAACCTGACATCATGAGGCAAATACCTCTGTAGAAAAAAACTGTGATCCAGGGGCAGAGGTGCTATAGACGTGTACAGTGTTTAGCAAAGGATAATATGGCTTTTAGGACACTCCTTTCAAAGACAAAGAACCTTATGACCTCTTATCAAATGGAAAACACACAAATCACAATGGCAACATAATAAAAAACACCACAGGAGGGAAATATTGATGCTCCAGAAGTCCAGAAATGTAAGTCTTTCCTAATCACCCGTTATCTTGTCTCCAAGAGCTAATAATGCTCCCTGAGCAGAAATTATTCTATGGTTTCCTTGGGAGGTAGAGTTTCAGACTCTTACTGCGGGAGGTGGTGGAATCTCTATCTTTGGAAATATTTAAGGCTTAGTTAGATAAAACCCTGGCTGGGATGATTTAGTGAGAGTGGTCCTGCTTTTTCACAGGGGGTTGGACTAGATGACCTCATGAGGTCCCTTCTAACCCTATGATTCTATGAAAGGCTGAAATTTATGGGTGAGATTTTACATGCACACAAGTTGAAGTATACAAGACTATGATTATCGTGGGAACAATAAGTCCTCTCCCCGTTTGGGGAGGAAAATACATGGTGCTTTATAGTGTGGGGTATATGTTCAGTGTCACCCAATTGCAGCTCATTATGGGCTTAATCCTCAAAACTGACTCTGGCTGCTCTATACTACAGATGGTTGGCCTAAAGAGACAGCTGAGAGTTCCTCCTGACAGAAGAGAGTTGCGAAGTGGCTGTAGGCTTCCAGCACTACATGAAGGGGATGTTTCAGGATGGGGACGGGGCATGCCACAGTAGGGACTGGGCAGGGATGAGTAGATGGGACTCAAGCTGATCCCAGCAGGCACACCTTGTTCCATACTAGGCCACTTGAGTTGCCTTAATTCTAAACACCAGAGGCTGTTTCAACCTCAGCCATTTTAGGTCTGAGGGGGCAACATGGTGGCTTAGGAACCTGTTCTCTCCACACAGCTGCACTTCATGTAAATCTGGTGCCACTGAAGATCTGTTGTTCCACCGTCTGAATTTTCTGACTTCAGTTCATATACAGTTTCAATGTTGCAGGAAAATGCTATAAGCAGACAGAGGATTAAATATAGGCTGATAAGTTATTCATAAATAGTTGTTCTGAAATGCTCTATCTATCCTGTTTCTTGGATGTTGCTTGGTAACTTCACTGGGAATGATGTGATACCACCCTGCTATCTCCTGATAACTCTGTAAGTATTCCATATTAGCAGTGAGTTCTATGTTCAATATGACATGGCATAGTTGTAGGGATGAAATGTATTTTCCACATGGCTGAGGGAACAGAGATTGGCTGTACATTTTTTCTCTTCTTATGTCTATGCATGTGCACTACTTGTATGCGTTTCTCCAGAATTCTGCTTTTGATAGGGAGTGTCCCATAATCTGGAGTAGATGGCTGACTGATACTGCTGATGTGATTGTATCCTATCAGCCCTGGCTGATACTAGTTGACTTTTCTTTTATACCTTGTTTGCTAAGGCAAAGACATCTTTTTCAATAGAAGGTTTTTAAATCCAAATAGTTGTCACACAGGTCTTGTGTGGACTAGAATCATAGTCTTAGCACAGCCTCTCATCAGTTCTAGTGGTTTCAGCCACACACTGGAATTATGTACAACTTGCTTATGTTTCCAAGGAAACTTGTTACTCAAGTTAGGGGATTCTGCAGTTCTAGACATGAATTAAATATTTAAAAAATCTATATTAATGCAAGATTAAGGTGATAAAAATGCATAAAAAGTCCAGAAAATAATGTCAAGGGTTCTTGGAATAATGTTATTTTACGCATGTTACGCATTCATAATTTTTCCCATGACTAATTAGGCTGTTTAAGTATATGCCTCGCTTTATACACCATGTTGAGTCTTCACTTGGAAGAAAGGTGTGTTCTTAGCTCAAGTAGCTAACATCAGATATTCTACTGAAGACAACAGTTTGGCATTTTCATAGGAAAGAGAAGGTTGAGGCAAACTCTAGACTCCTTCACAATCTTTACCTCACCTGCTAACTCATGAAAATGCTTACTGCTTTGTCTTCACTAGGATTTACCTCATGGTAGTTTACTCAAATTAAAACATACTTTTTATTTGTAGTGATGACCAGGCCTGTCTGCAGTGTGGCAAATTACTAATATTATGAGATCCTTATTTTTTCTATTTCTACACATTCAAGTTTTTAAATTTCATAACCTTAAAATTAATGAGTTTCTGTAGTTATTTTTTTGTGCATTTTAATAGTCATACAGCAAAGTGAAAGTTGTAGCTACTGTTCTGCTGTCTGTGATGTCATAGAAGTAGAATTCAATTAAGTTCTGCTAAAATCTTAGCAGATGCCTTAGGAACATAATCAGAAGAGTTTATTTTCAGTCACTGACAATTTTTTTGCTTGTTAATTGCAACATCAATTCTTCCTCACTGAGGGCCAGTCCCATTACAAGACTGGAGGTTTTTTGCTAATCTGGTTTTTGCTTATTAGTGAGTCATTAAGAGATCCTCAGCCAGGATGCTTGAACATTTTAAAGTCATGACTTTGTCAGAACAGAGCAAACTTTCAGGACCCTGCCCCATCTGCTCATCAAGTGAAGAAAGGCTATCTCAGTCCTCTCTCTCAAACCTGTTTCTGACCTCCCCTGGTTGAGAATATCTGATCTAAGCTTTCTGCCCAGGATGGTTGTTCCTAGGGGTTTTCCCTGCAGTAAACCTATATCCTTGCCCTTAGATTCTTCTGTGTCTGAGAAAGGAAGAGTGTGTATGTGTGTGTCTAAGCCTTTTTATATTTCTGAATTGGAAATCCCGATGATCTAATCCCTGTGTGACTTAGCAAAAATACCCCTGAATGTCTTTGTAGGGTCCCAGGACCTGATATTGGGATGACTCAACAAAAAATCTCTGCCTATGCCTACAGAGTCTTAGGATCTGTCACCCTGTTACAGTCCCTTAGGCTGCTAACTTTAGGTTTGCTCAACAAGGGAGCTATGTGCAGTCATGAGATATTGGCAGCAGTGATTAAGTTAAGCAGAGAAAGTGTACATGACAAGGACCAGCTGTGTACAAAATGATGGCCATGCCAGTTTTAATAATCATCTGGAACAATATTAATGTTAGGGGAAACCAAATATCAAAGGACCAGACTGTGCACGGAAACCAACTTTATGCCTCGCAAGAAAAGAATTCTAAGATAAAAAGGCTTCTGCAAAAACAGCACCTGTGAGACCATCCAGCTTGCCTAAGAACAAAGCACTCGTATCTCCTGTCATTTGAGTTACCTTCTTCTGGAGAATGCCAGTGTTCAAGTTCCTGGTTTCCTTTTATGATAGCACATGGTCTGTGTGACAGAGAGAGAGTATTTAGCCAATATGAACCATACCTCTTGCTCTGGGTAATCCACTGACCTTGAGAGACAGGTGGCAGCTTCAGGGAAGGATAAGAAATTCACACCGATGATGTAGAAGAGTGTGGTTGTTACAGTCACCTGAGTTTCTGCAATTCACAGGTTCCTTCGTCCCCTAAAACCTTCACTCCCTTTGTGCACTGGAATGGCCAAATCACCAACAGCTCTTCTCTTTGGAAGACTGGCTGGGATACCAGCAACAGTGATATAAATAGCTGAGCTCAACACTTTGCACTGACTTTTCCCACAAAAAGGTGACAGGAGGACGCTGGCCCTGCAGGATGTTTCTAAAATTAGTGGAGAGACTGATTATAAGGATGCATCTGCTCCTTCTCTCTGTGCTCACTTCATCCCTTTACATGGCACAGACATAGTGACCATGCACATTCAGAGAAACTCTCGGTCAAATATTCATTTGTCCGTCAAAGGTCTGTTGACTGGATATGGAGAAAGAAAAGAAAATGATGACTTGATCTCTCATGCATGTGATGTCTGCTTGCAGTGGGGCAGGAGGAGTAGGATGGTGATGTCAGATATTCCAGATCAGAACTGGCAGAGTGGAGCACTTCTCTCTCCCAACATACGCTCTACACTAGGGGTCTCAAACTCAAATCAACACAAGGGCCACATGAGCACTAGTACGTTAGCACAAGGTCTGCACCACTGAAACCTTTTCATACAACAATACAAAGTATAGTCAAAATGAAGAGTAACATATATATGTCAAGAGTAAGTAAGAATTACTTCCATTCAAAATGGAGGTATCATCAGGAAGACAAAAAGTAAAGTAAACACACTTTAAATTTTTCATGATCAATTATTTGAGAAATTCTAACCCTCATTGTAGGCTACAGGAAATAACTTTAGGGGCTGCATGTGGCCTGCAGGCCATGAGTTTGAGACCCCCTGTTCTACACTGGGGAGGAAGAGGTATTTGATGGAGGAGTTCACTCTGCTGGTTCTATCCCAGTGAAGAACCATTCCTTCAAGACAGGAAATTTTCAGTTACCTGGTTACAGTTAGACTCTCTACACAGAAAGTGAGAATCTGACCCTTTATGTCCTGTAGAGGTGCTAATCATCTATAGGCCATTCACACACACAGAGCTCTTTTACATCTACAGCTCCCATCGCAGGTGGCCAAGTTCAGATAATTGCACTTTTTCATAGTACTTGTCTTCTATGTATCTGAAGCACCATGTAATTACACCTCATATCATGCTGAGAAGAAAACTGGTGCCATTGTCTTCACAGTGGAGATGGGGACATTGAGGTGGAGGCTGACTAAGGCCTAGATGCTGAAAGGTCTGGAAGTTCCTAACTCCCATTGAAACCCTAGGAGTTAGGTATCTCCAGACCTTTGAGGATGTGGGCCGAAGTGGCTTGTTCCAGACCACACAGTGAATCAGAGGCAGAGATGGTGACAGAACCAGGAGTCCTGACTTCCAAACCTGTGTACTAATCTACACGTTCTCGCATTGCAGGGAGACAGAGGGCTCTTCTTTAACAGGTCCCATCACAGACAACAGCTAAGCCTCAGCCTGGGATCTGGTGTTCCCTAGGCACTAGGAAGAAATTCTCTGAGGTGAGCAGACAGGGACTAATCCTCCCCACCCTGCCATCCCTGATACATACACTGGCTACACCAGTAAGGGACTCATCTCAAGAAGATGTCCCTTCTTACATATTTTACAGGCCACAGATCCAATCAGAGTGCCAAAAAGGCAGAAGCTATCCTTTCAGGAATATAAAGATCCTTCATCTGCCAGATGTTGCTTTTCTTCAGAGCCAGGGTCTGGAATGGAGAGTTTCTCCCATCTGTCTAGATAATCCATCTCCCCAAAAGGTGGAGCTAGGTCAATGAGAAAATTCTCCCATTGCCCAGGCGCTATCTACACCAGATGTTAGGTTGGTTTAACTGTGTTGCTTAGAGGTATGAATTTTTCACACTCCTGAGTGACCAACCTAATTTCCCAGTGTAAATGAGGCCGCTTCAGAGAGGACAGACACTATAAAATAGGAATGATAATGCAGGAGAGTGAGAAATGTACCTGTAGGCATGTCTCTTAAAATTCAGGAGGATTGTCATAATTGATGCAAGAAGTGGTGCTGAAACCTAACCCAGCACCGTATGATCCCTTTGTACTGACGCTGGTCGAGCCATGTGCATTTACAGAGAACAAGCAGTGATTAGTCACTAGGCAGTGCCTTCCAGGTCCCACCTCTGTGTTCAGGTTTGGACATTAGCTAAATGTAATCAGCCTGCTCTCCTGTACCAAGCAATGAAACAGGCTTTGTGCCAATATTCAGATTGGTGCATAGATCTGTACCAGCCTCGTTCCCAATTGCTCTTGCTTAATAGCTTGGACTTGTGTGTTCCCTTCCAATCCTTTTGGCCAGGCTTGTGTGTAGGTCACATGGATCTTCACTCTCTAGTCCCTTGTCTCTGTTCACTGAGATTTGTGTGAGATTCACACACTGATCTGCCCCCTCAGCCCTGCTTGCAGTTGCAGAGAACTCATTCCTTGCTTGGTGAAGTGTCCTTTCCTTCGACAATTCAGATGTGGAAAATCTCAAAGTCCCCCCCCCCCCAAACCAGTGAAAAGATAAGGGATTTTAATTAATGAGCATGCACACATATACAACTTTAGATGCATACATCAGTCATGTATCATACACACAAGGCAGCCTTATGCAGAATATTTTAATCTGAAGAGTTGGTGAAAGTTTTAGACTCCTCCAGTTGCTGAGTTAAATGGTTCTTAATATTATTTGGTTTGGCAGTGAAATTGGACACATTCTGTTCTTGATCAGGATAGAATCATACATTAATACAGCCAAATATTTGGGAGCAAACTCAGCTGAATTCAGTAGAGCAATGTCAAGAAAGAATTTGGCCCACAATGTTTTAAAGCCTGGTTTTAAAGTAAAATCAAATTACAGTATTAATAAGGCCTGCTATTGGTGAGTGCTGAGCACTTCCAGGGTGATGCTGAGCTCCCACAAACTCCCTTGAAATGCTTTCAGTATGTGCAAGTTTGGGCCCTTAATGAGTGAAGAGTGCAGTAGATACAATAAAACTGGAAAAAGCATGTGATACATCATGCAAGCTTTTACTTGAAAATTCAGTTAATTTTGGTCTAAGCCACACTGTTATCTGAACTGAAAACTAACTGAAAGACAACAATGGCGAATGATAACTGGTTGCAGGGGTGGTGGGGGTGTCTATTGCAAATTGGTGTCCTCTACAAAATCTCTGAATTTCCCAGCTCTGGCTTAGTCTATACTGCAAAGATCATGACCTCTGTTAGTTCTCAATATAACTGATGTGTAGCAATTTTGGACTGCCATTTCCATTCAGAACAAAGTCTGGCTGCAGTCTGTGGGTGTTTTATTTTCATGGGCAGATTAAAGCATAGGCCTATGGGGCCCATGCTTAGGGGCCCACACAATGTGTGGGGCCCTCTACTATGCAGCACTGGGGGAGAGCGGAGCCACTGTGGGTCAGAGGCCAGGATCTGCATTGCTCTCTCACCCCACACCTGGGGCCAGCCGGTCTGCCCCCAGGGCAGGGTGGGCTGATCCGGATGCCAGGCTCTGCTTTCCTGCACTGCCCCTGGGCTGGCCAGTCTGCGCACAGCATCCAGTGTGGCCCCACATATGCAGGTTGGCCCTGCCACTCTGGGGGGGCCATCAGCTGAGCTGGGGCTGGCCTGGCTCCAGCTCCTGCCCCCTCCAAGCTCTGGCCCTCCTGCAGATGGCATTAGGCCCGTTGACTGGAGGGGGGGCTGTGGCCCCAGGCGAGAGTGGGTGGGGCCCTAAGTGGGACCTCAGGTTGGGCCCACTAGTGTGAGAGGCCCAGAGGCCCTTAATCTGCCACTGTTTATTTTGTATGATCTTTCTCTTTTTCTCCTACATGTCCCCTTCGTTACAAGCACATTATCAAGGTTGCAAAGTCAGCCATTCAAAAGTTAGGAAATGACACTATTAAGGTAGTTTGGGCCCTGTTCATTTAGCCCTCTTGCATGTACGTATTGTAATGCTGTCTGTAGTTACCTGATCACATATTATGATTTCCCCAGTGCTCACTTTATGAGCTGCTATTCAATATTTTGTTTTATTGTTGTCCAATATATGATCATATGCCTTATTTGTCACACATTATTCAAATTCTGCTTTGAAGACAAAATAATTATTTCAATGTAGGATTTTCTGTGGTGCTCATAACTCTAGTGTCCACAAACACCAATGAATTTATCTTCAGAACATCTCTGTGAGGTGAAGGGGTCATAGTGTCCCCATTTTACAGATGGGGAACAGGGATACAGCGAAATTGAGGCCAAATTAGCCTTTGATTTTGGGCGCCCCTTTTGAGAAACCTAGGGCCTACTTTGTCAGAGGATCTATCACTACATAGCACATCATGTGTTCAAAGCACAATTCTTGTTGACTTCAGCTGTGTGTGATCAGCAGCTCTGCAAGTCAGACATGAGGGCCTCAAGGTGTGCACCCAGACAATGAGGACCACAGAAATAGTGACCATCTGTGAAAATTCTGGTTTCAGTCACTTGCCTAGCCTTGCATGGTAGAAACATTGTGGTAAAAGCCATATAGCATCCAGTTTGCCAGAGCAGAACTGTCTTAGCCATGTGACTGGCCTTTTTTCTCTTGCCACCCCCAGCCTTATTCACCACATATCTTCCACTTCCTGAATCAAATAAAGCAGGTGTTTTCCAAACACCAGCCTCCTTCATTACCTCATCCTCCATCATTCTTTTAGATGATCTGTCCTATGCACTGAGTGGGGCAAGGAGTCTACATTTGAGTTGAATAATAAAATGTAATCTGAAAAATTACAACCAGTTTGGCACTTAAGTCAATGCTGCCAGACGAAAAGGTACAGGAGCACTCGTGTAGCAAAGTTCTCCCTGGTTCCTCTTTGGTGAGAAGGAGGGTGACCCCTTTTTCCTTTAGTACAAAATGTAGGTTTTTTATATCTACATACTGATTACTTTTGGCATGGATATAAGCATTTCTTTGTTTCAAGAAAGCTTTCACATGTGCAGTGTTATTCACAAGGATCTGTATAGTTTTTCTTAATAGCCAGAAAGTTGATTTCTTCCCCTCTTTGTATTTTTTGGTCCCAAAGCTCAGTGTTTGGCTTGTACTTCCTGAAGGCCATTTCTAATTTTAAGACTTTGTCCCCATGCCTTGCACAATAGAACCCAAGCCATGCAACATATGCTTTGAAAGATGCTCCCTGCCGACCATGACGGACTGCTGATTTACTTATTCCTGCGAATATATTTTCAATGCACTGAGATAAGTCAGAAAACAAGGACAAATGAGCAGAATGTGTGAAATGTATGTTAAGGTCAAAAAGAAAAAAGGGGTTGGGATGGAAGTTCTGCATTTTCTGGTAAACTTCAAAATCCTTCTAAGCAAAGCACTGGAATTCCACATCGCAAAGTATTGGGAGAAAATATAAAGTAGAGAGGGGAAAAAATAGCTTGTGCTTATAGTTGCAGAAATGTTTAGCATAGTTCCCAAGTGAACAGAGCTTCAGAGAGTCAGACTAACATTTTGAACTCTGATCCCTCAGGAATTCTCTCAAACTAGCAGGATCAAAAGGGGGAGGGAGAGGAAGTGTGGTGCTCTCTCTCGCCTGGGGTTGAGAGTTTCAGAAAACGAGCAAATACCTAGCTGCTTCATTTATGCTGAAAATGTTGCAACCATGTGGGTGTTTAGAGTAACTGACGCATGCATATAAGTGCCCCCCCCATTTTTCACAGATAAGGACAGGATAGGCAGCAGCAATGCAAACCTCCTGTACACATGCCGCCCCACCAATGCACTTCACTCTTCAGCTGTAGAAACCCCATTTTTTAGTGGCGAGAGAGATCAGTTACGGTGGCCCATGTAGTCCAAGGGGTGTCTCTTCTGAATTTTTCCAGCAAGGCTGTTGATTTAATCCTTTCCTGTGTGGCCATTTATCCTCTTTCAATTGGACAGAGACACCTAGTCAATTTGTCTAGGCCACTGAACTTGCATCAGAACTTCACATAGTCCACTAGGGACTTGGCTATTATATTACTATATTGATTTTATGTGTAAGGTGTTCAGATAAGATCCATTGACCAATAGAGAGAGTAAGATTATACAGGGTCATTGCAAACCTTTGATTGAATTGGACCCAGCAATTAGGAGATGAAAGCTTTTATCTCTGACAGCCAAGCCCTGTCACTAGATCTCTCACAGTGTGAAGGATAAAGGCAGCCATTTCAAGCTGGATGTGTGTTGAAAGCTGTTACTGTAATACCACAAATATTCAATATTAAAAGTAAACACAATGCAAGAATTAAAAAAAACAAACCAAGAGCTACGAGTGAGAATGGATAGTCTGGAGTGTTTTGTTTCTGTAGATCTTTATGGTTATCAGTTTTTAACTGGGTTTACTGGGATCAGCGGTTGAACCAAGACGAAGTTCAATGGACACAGGGCTCACAGCCCCTGCAGTTACTGCACACCGCACACAATTCATGTGATAAGGAGACTTTAAAGAGGTGGCACTGTACATTTCCATTGCTCTCCCTAGGAATGCCAAGCAGCATTCTCATGATCCATGTAACAGCGTAGCTGGGAAGTGACACTTTCAAGGAAATGAAAGTGGAACATTTTAAACCATTCATCATACATTAGAAAAAAGCTGCTCCCCAGGCTACTGTGTGAAACATTTATACATTGAAACCCATTCATAGCAAGGAGTTCCCCCTAACCCTCTGTCCCAGGACAGCAATGTAATGAAGCTATCTGAAACTTGCATTCCACCTCTCTGAGATTTATCCTAGCAGGTTCCTCTGTAACTTCTGCAGTTGCTTGTAATGGAAAAAGTTATGTTTTCACAATGTCCATAATTCTCTGCAACAACAGTCTGGAGGTTCCCTTCAACAGAAAAAATAATCTGTGTGTTCAAGTTCTTAGTTTTTTTTATTGATAACCTTATTTTCACCCCACCCACATTTCCCCTTGCTTCTAGCAACACGGGTTCCCCTTGATACCTCTACAGCCCTATTCTTTTTTCTAAATGATATTTTTACCTACCTGATGTTTGATATCTCTTCTCTGGTCTCCTCCTTCTTCCTGGTACTCTCTCTTCTTCCTTGTCTTTTTTTGTTCCTTTTCAGTTGTTTGTTCTGCACTTTATCTTTCTCTGTCTTCTCTCCTTCTCCACCCACTTTCCCTGTCTGTCTCTCTCTCATTTGGTCCCCCCCACTTTCTGTCTTCCTTTCCTCTTTCTCTCCACCTACTACCTTTTTCTTTCTCTCCCCCCACTGGCCCTTTGTGTGTCCTCTCCACTCGCTCCCCCCATCACTTCTTTTTCCTGTCCTTTGCACTTCACATCGAATTATCCATCTTTGATTTTTAACAAATAATCAGTTTCATGAGTTTTTCTCCATTCTTGATCTTTCTCTGTTCCTCACTTAAGACATGCTGCACCAACTGCTGGCTTCATACTGTCCCTTCCAATTGAAAATACACATGTTGTACGCACCTCCTCTTTGAGATAAGTCCTGGTTTCAGCCCTTCCCTTACATTAAAGAGACGGGGCTGCCCGTTCATTTATCCCAGCCACATCCAAGGAAGTTTCTGTGGGATGAATGCTAAAGAGAGAACTAGCTGGTGTTTTCTATCTCCTCTATTAAAGCTCAACCAATCAAAGATAAGTTTCTGTGGTGCAGGTCTCTTATTTAGCCAAGAATGCCTTCCACACAAGAACAACAAAATAAATATTCTAAATATAAATACACACAGCTCCAAAAGTTAAAATAAGCCCCAAGTACAGCATGCGTCATTTGGAGCATGGAACATAGAAAATGCCATGCTATCTCAGACCAGTGGCCCTGCTCTCCCATTTCTAGCAGTGGCTGTTTCCACCAGAAAATACAAGAAACCCTTTTATGGGCAAACACGGAATAACCTGCTCACAGGGGATGTGTTTTTTGTAACTTCTTTACTTAGAGGTTTGCCTTGTGTTCTAAAGCATGAAGATTTTTATCCTTTGTAAACACATTTTCATCGTCACAGTTTGCACATCTCTGCACCCCTGGGCTATCATCTATATGATTTTTCTGTTGACTTCGCATGGCGATTGTATGATTTGATGCCAATCAGCCATACGAGGTTCCTTTGTGGATGTTCATAACACATTCTTCTTGTTCCAAAAGGGCAGCTGTGTTAGTCTAGTTCAGTAAAACAAACAAGGAGTCCCATGGCACTTGAAGGCTAATAAATTTATTTATTGCAAGAGCTGTTGTGGGAGAAAATCCCACTTCATCAGAGCTGATGACATGTGATTTTCTCCCACGACAGCTCATGAAAGAAATAAGTTGGTTAGTGTTTAAGTGCCACAAGACTCCTTGTTTGTTTTACTTTCTACATGGTTACTATGGTATCATATTTCCTGAAGCATCATGTCTGTGTGCCCACATGAAGCAGGTTACATGGCTCAGTGGGGAAGCTGTTGAGCAGAACTCTCTTCTAGCAGCACATATACAGCACAAAGGCTGGAGAGTTACATGGCAAAGGTGATGCAAATTGCTTTCCCTGGCTCAGATAGATGTAAAAAAATCACCACAGCCCAGGAAGAAGGGGGGCTATGGGGTTTTTGGAAACAAGGAGAAACACCTGAAATGGCTCCATGCTTTTTGCCAAAGATATTTCATCCTGAAACATCTACAGGAAGGACTGTGCCCTGTCTGAAATAGGCAGAGAATGATTGCAAACCATCCAGCCAGACTTGAGTTATGACATGAGTATATGCTAGATAGTATGTGGTTTATAGCCTTTATTTTTGATTGCAGCAGCTTCTGACTGCTTTATTAAATGATTGTGTATTGATTTGCTATATACTCACTTAAAATCACTCAATTAAAGCATCAGGCTGGGGCACAAAATCCTGCTATTGCTGCACCAATGTGACAGGCCACTCCCCAAATCTGGTCTGATGGGCTGCTGTGTCCCCCAACCCCACTCCCAAACCCCAGCTTACCCTGCTTTGCCAGGTGATTACTCACTCCTGAGTCAGTCCATACCAGACTATTGTGTGTAATCAGTCTCAGGCAGTGGGTGTGTTCCCACTAGGACCCTATGGGATGGTCTCCGAGCGAGCACCCCCTGCCCCAGATACCACAGTGGGAACTTCTGTCTTACAGGGATTGGGATCTTTCTCCAGTCACTATATTACTCATGTCCAACCATTTAACACTGAAATGGATCATGCCCAGCCTCCCTTTCTCATCCCCTCTAAAGTCTACACAACTTTAGATAAAACAAATACTAGTTTATTGGTCAGAATATGATTTTAAGTGAGTATAATAGCAAATAAATGCACAGTCATTTAATAAAGAAGTCAGTTGTTGCCACAATAAAAAATAAAGCTATAAACCACATACTATCTAGCCACACTACTGCAATTATGCTCATGTCATCACTCAGGTCTAGCTGAGATGGTTTGCAGTCACTCTCTGCCTATTTCAGATAGGACACAGCCTTCCTGCAGATGTTTCAGGATGGAGTGTCTCTGGCCAAAATCATGGAGTTGACCCAAGCATCTCTCCTTGTTTCCAAACACCCACTCAGCCCCCTTCTTCCTGGGCTGCAGTGATTTCCTTACATCTACCTGAGCCAGGGAAGGCAATTTACATCTCCTTTGTCATGTAACTCTCCAGACTCTGTGCTGTATATGTGCTGCTGGAAGAGAGTTCTGCTCAACAGCCTCCCCCTTGAGCCCTGTAACCTGCTTCATGTAGGTACACAGACATGATGCTTCAAGAAACATGTTACCATAGTAATCATATAGAATGTATTATGAGCATTCATAAAGGAACCTTGCGTGGCATAACTGCCATCAAATCATACATACAATCACCATGCAAAAATGAACAGAAAAATCATGCAGATCATAGCTCAGGGGTTCACAGAGGTGCATCTCATGACAATTGTATCTAATGTTGTATTTGCTTACTACCTATACTCATGTCTAATTCCATTATTCACTTCAACTTAGTGCTTGACCTCAGTGGTGAGTACAAATCCTGAGATTCCAGCCAATCTGAATGATAGCTGACAGAAAACAAAGCTGAAGAATGTGTGATGTGGGCTTTGGCAAAAGAAAACTATGCTCTGCAAAATGGTTTCACTATAAGCTTTCTTTGGTAGCCTTCCTTCCCTCTAGTGACCCACACGTAGTCAGAAGCAGTTCTTTCCTATCCATGTTATACAGTCACTGTGATCTCTACCTGCTTATCACATTAGCTAAAACAGAGGAAGTCATTTGAGAACTGAAGGTGTCATGAACTGAGTGTAGGGCCAAGACCTGAGAAAGCCTTAACTCTAACGTCAGCTTTGCCAATGATTTTCTGTGGGTCCTTGAGTCTCAAATTTAATTTCTTAGTACAACACTTCCTCTTTATAAAAAATCCTATACAATAGAAAATGATAACCTTTCTACAAGTTTATTGAACCATCATCTATGATTAAACAGGTAATTATATATGTGCTATGTACTTCTATTGTTCGGATGGGGAAAAAAACTGTAGAAAGGAGAACAGTATTAAATTCTTTGGATTATTTAAAGGAATTTCTGTAGAACCTTATTCAGTTTATATAGAACCCTGTTGGTTTACCTCTATGGATTTCTATGGGATTTTTCCCCTAAAGGCAGATCTGTAAAGAGCTGAACAATTTATCAGTAATACGGACCTAACTCATGGGAGCAGTTCTAGGATGGACATGTTAATACTTGTAAAGTGGTTTCAGTTTGCTAGAGAGGTGGAAAGTGTTACTGCTCTGTATGATCTGGCTGTACTGTAACTGAAACTGCCCCTGCCTCTGCTTATACTTTTTTCTACACTGGGAGTGAGCTGCTCTGCTTTTCCTGACTTATTTCTTTATTTCTCTCAGCCCTAAGACACAGCCAGGAGAATGCCCCCTTTTTGGGGGGCATTGATCTGATCTGATCTGTGCACCGAGATGAGATCTGGTTCAGTTCAGCTAAGTTAACATAAGGGATTTCTGTGATGGGGGGTGTGTGTGTGTGTGTGTGTGTGTGTGTGTGTGTGTGTGTGTGTGTG
>ML682018.1:10371353-10399584 GCA_007922195.1 Podocnemis expansa | reverse complement strand
GTGTGTGTGTGTGTGTGTGTGTGTGTGTGTGTGTGTGTGTGTGTGTGAGAGAGAGAGAGATGTAAGTTATGGGGTGATTCTTCATTTTATGCAGTTACAGCTGGAGAGAGAAAATTTGGGAGTGAATCCTTCCCAGGACAAGTGGCAATAAGAAGAGCAGTCCAGAGGTTACTTTGTGAAGCCTGCAGATTTCTCTGCATTGCCCTCTCTGAACCTATCAAATCCCACACAGAAAGAGACCAGAGTGTGACTGGGAACAGAATAGCAGTGCAATGGCTTTTTTAGCACAGATCCCATCTGTAATTAATGGCAATATTTATTCTGTACCATGGACTTCAAATAAATCAGCAAAATGGATAAACATTTGGGTCCATGCAAGTATGCAGTGAAGCTCAGCCTGGTGCATTGGAAGAGGGCTCACTAGACAATGGAAATGCTCCATGAGAGTTGGGGGTCAGTGGGAATGACTGTTTTATGCAGGGGCACCTGCTGTCTTGAGCAATTTGTGGTCATGCAAGGCTGTTTGAGGGGAAGGTAATAGTTCTCCAACCAGCTTACTTTCAGGGAAGAGGATTTAACCGATCACCATATTTGGGGTCGGGAAGGAATTTTCCCCAGGGCAAATTGGTTTAGGTGCTGGGGGGTTTTTGCCCTCCTCTGTAGCATTGGGCACGGCTCACTTGCTGGTTGATTCTCTGCATTAAAGTCTTTAAATCATGATTTGAGGACTTTAATAGCTCAGTTATGGGTTTGAAGTTCATTGTAGGAGTGGGTGGGTGAGGTTTTGTGGCCTGCATTGTGCAGGAGGTCAGACTAGATGATCATATTGGTTCCTTCTGACCTTACAGTCTATGAGTCTATAAGCGAGAGACCTATTACACCAGAGGAATGCACATTCTCTAACTTTTCTACACAAGGGAATTTTAAGGGAAAAAATATTGCCACATAGATTAGCACCAAAGGTTCCTAATGGTGCTACCATTCTGTAGCCATGGCTTTCATGGCCTCACCACCATGTCAATTAAACCTGCTCCTCAATGTGATAAAAAGGCAGAAGTCCAATGGTGTCTTGTCTATAATGGGACAGAGCTATCAGCAATGCCAGGCAGGTGGCATTTTTTCCCTAAAGGTCCCTGTGTGCTGGCCCTCTGGATACAGTACAGTTGTATTTTGAGGTCTAAGATGTCTCCACACTTCTCAGGGGCAGACTGTCCATCCCCTGAGTATCACAGCAGTATGTGATTGTAAAATCCTGAGAGCCTGGTGAGCCATTTCTTTATAGTTACTTTTATTCTTTTAGTAGAAAAATCTCAAATGTTTTGAATTCAGCAAGATGTTTTCAGCCAAATCTCTCCCAGCCCCAGAATATCAATCCAAGACATACACAGTAATTTCATAAAAGGTGAGGCACAAGTGCAAGAGTTTCATCTGAGTTCAGAAATGAAGTTCAAAACTACTAAAATAAGGGTAGAGTGCCATCTCTGTAAGACAGAAGCAAACATCTTTCCTTAAGTAAATGGTTAGCTTCAAGCCTTGCGTTTGGTGTAATGAAGCATCACCTTGTTTCTTCTGCCGCTTCTGGTTCTACTTAGACCTTTTGCCTCTTTATCTTCCCAGAGCATCTCAAAGCATTCTGCAAACATTAATTGAATTAAGGCTCACAGCAGTATTGCAAAGGCAAGTATTGTTCCCATTTGTAAACTAACTCATAATGGGCCTAAGTGATTTGCCCAGGGATTCAGCAAGTCATTTGCAGACATCAGTGCTGAATCTTTCTATTCCTGAATCTTGGCACCCGATAGTGTTCACTGTCTTATAAATATGTGCACTCAGGTTAGATCAATAACCATCTCAGACAAGCATGTTATTTCAGTATAAGAAGAAGAAACCATAAACTGTTACCTCTTTTGCTGATTCTGGACAGGTGGAGGGAGCAACACAATGCAGCAGGGAGAAGATAGCTATTAGCTATGGAACAGACTCTAGGGTGGGCTGGAAGCCTCTCTCCACTAGTGTCCAGTGCTCAGTAGGGTTCCTTGTCTGAGGGTGGACTTTTTAAATGGGGCAAAGAAACCCCAGATGGCTCCTGGAATACAGTCTCTTGTAGTCTGACACTAGCTGACTGGCTGGAGAGTCCCTAAAGCACGAAGGAAGTAAGCTGGGGTTCCCAGCTCCTGTGTTCTGCCTGACATGCACTGGCAGCTGTCTTGCCTACTGTTCTTTTAAAGAGTTGTCGTGGATCGGGATATAAATGTGATCTTACGCAGACTGTATTGTAAGCAGTGACTTGGCCCAAGTTCAGCTCTTATTCTGGCTCCCAGCTACTCTATTTTTAATGAAGGATTTTGGGCTATCAGAAAGGAAGTCAAATTGTTTTAGGAAAACAATAGCAAAGTAACTAAAAGTTTATTAGCTTCCTCCCCTGAGCCTGGAACCAACTTGTCAAACTAGTAAAAGGATGGCCAGGCTATTTATTTAAAGGGCTAGCGACAAGCCCCACAATTACATTCCTGTTTATGTCTTTGTGAAAACAAAGGAAATATCAAAAAGGAGCAGACATTTCTAGTCTGTGAAAGGTACAAGCAGGATTTTAGGGTGGGCAACTCAGAGCAGTTGCTATGGTTCTGGTAGGACTTGGGCGATAAAAGGAAGGTTCAACTACAGTTTCACAAGATACCACAAAAAAAGAAAAAAAGAAAGTCCTCTCAGGTTGGAATCTTCCATGCTAAATCTTAGCTCAGCATTTGTTTTTATTTAGAAGTTTTGAGTGGAACGAATATCTGTATCTATATCTATATCTGTATCGATATCCACACACACATACAGAGAGAGAGAGAGAGAGAGAGAGAGTGCCAAGAACAGACTCTTGGTCTCCAGAGTCACAGTCAAGTGCACTCTCCCAGTGGTTCTCAATCTTTTGTGGGTTGTGACACACTTGGCAGCATATTGCAACTCTACAAGACCCACTCGCCCACTCCCTCCAGGCTGAATCCAGCCATGTCCATGGCTCTCTGTGACACACTTATCCCTGTGTGGTGACACAGTAATGTGTCCCTCCCAACACAGTGCTTGTGAACCACTGTTATTGCCCTATTAAAAATATTTACATTGCTCCAAATTAGCTGCAGTCAGTTTCTCCACTTGGCTATACTCATGTATTGGTGACATGAGCTCCACTGAAGTCCCTGGAGCTGTGCCATTGCATTTTCAAGCGTAAGACATTCAGGTTGGCTAGCTCCCTCCAATCATTTTCACTATTTGCACAGATAAAAGAATAAAAAAGGAACTAGGCTACAAGCAGTTGCAAAAACTGTTTAACACAGCACAGAAACATTTGCCCGTGGCACAAATTACTTAATTGTGGCCTTCTCCTGCTCACTTTGAACAAGAAGATAGAACTCATCAGTCGCTTCAGTGGTGCAGGAATGGTCACCTAAGAGAATGATCCTGAAAGGTGTTGAGCCAGCACAGTTTCAACATTCTTTAACACTCCAAACCTTTGAGCAGCTCAAAAAATAAAAATAATAATAACCCCCCCCCCCCCAAAAAAAAAAACAGGGTTTAAATTGTTCTCTAAAGGCTGAGACAGTATTTAGTCCTGGATCAATGAGAGGTTTAAGGTGTGATCCAGTGCCTTTTGTTGTAATACGTTAGGGCTAAACTTACCTGGGACATTTTATGAGAGAGAAAGAGAGAATGAGAGAGAGCTGCATGCTTATATGATATCTGAATGATCACAAGATACTGGGTCTCAAAACTATAGTGGCCTGCTACACAGAAAAGGTATCTTCTGAGGGGTTTAAAAAAATATGTTTACAGGTCCCGTCATTCTGAGATCTTTGCATCTTTTAAAGCTATGATTCTCCTTCAGCAAAGCCCTTAAGCAGATGATTAACTTCAATGACATACTTCAAAGACAATACTTGGTCCTGTCGTAAGTGCAGGAGACAGGACTGGATGAACTGTGTGGGAGGGATGTCTCTTCCAGGCCTATGACTCTGTGAAATCCATTGAGTTCAGGGAGACTTAAGCAGCTGCTTTTATGCAACCACCTGCTTAAGTGCATTGCTCTAAGAGTTTGCTTTATTGGCAAGGGCATACGGCAGATATAAGCAATACAAAAATATGTTTAAAGTGTCTTTGTTCTAAAATATTCCACTGGTGAAACATATGATGGTGTATGTTAGGGTACATGTTTTGGGTGCACTTGTTTGGAGTGACCTCTGTAACTTATTCCTGACTTAGCCACTTACAAATAACAAACTCATCCCAAACTTATGGCTGTCTATACCGGTGCCACCTGCCATGTATTCTCTCAATATTAATTACTTAGGCACTGATCCTACAAAACGTGGGCATGTGAGTATCTTTATATATGGAATAGTTCTACTGCCTTCAATGGCGCTACTGGGGGGTAAGTTACCAATGCACATTAATGTTAATTCATTCATATGTCAGATGTGATATATACTGTGCTAGAGCCCTCAACAAAGAGATTATGAAATAGGATGCTGTTCCATGTCTGACATCATGAAAGCAGATGTTAGTACTTGGAAATGGCTGAGCTGGCAGATACTGCCAGCTAAAAATACTTTGGGGCCTTTAACTGCAGAGTGCTGCCATCTGGAAGAGACCAGTGCCTGCCTGCTTCCCAGAACCTAGAAGGCTCTAGCTGTGGCCCTAGAGGGTGCCAAAAGATGGGAACATTGAAGAGGGTATGATGGGGAGAATGCAGAGGGAAGGACACCCAGCAATGAGTGATGAATTGCCTCACTTCAGAGAAAATGATTTTTGCTGTGGGAAAAGTGGGCATGGAGCTTGCTCCACAACCAAGATGATACCACCTGCTAGGGAGGTGGTGGACCCAAGATCTGATCCTGTCATGAACTCTGTGCTCTGCCCTAAGGACTGAAAGCTCTGAAGCCTTTCCTCACTGGAAACCTCTTAGGGAAAACGATGAAAGGTTTTGAAGGAGACATGGCATACTGCTGAACTGGCTCCGATGGCAGTAATCACATCTAAAACAATTACCCTGAAGTACGAGTTCCTCTGACAGGGCATATTGCCCAAAGTCTGATTGTGATCTTTGGAAGCAGTCTTAAAGGGTTTTAGGACATGACCCACTAGCTGAAGTTAAGAGCTAATTAACTGTAAAAATTAATGAGAAGAGAATCTTGTTTTTATTAGGGATTTTCATGCTGATGATAGGCTCAGGGACAGAAATCTTTTCTGAACAAGGCAATTAAAGTACAGGAAAGTGAAGATGCAGAGTTCATGCTGCTTAACCAATGTGTCTCAGCCCTGAATGCCTGTCTCTAGGGATAAGAGTGTTCTTATTTTTCATGAGACAATTAAATCTTTGGCCTGTCCCATTGCCAGCTAGTGCCGCATGTAGTGGTGTTTTTGGGGATTTGGACTGGGAATTGGACAAAGACACTCAACCCTTTTCATACAGGTTATTTGAGTCATCTGAGGAGCTTTGATCACTACCTGCTGGGGCTAGATTTAAAGCACTAACCTACAGTTGAAAACCTCTCTGTTCCATTACCAGTCCCTAAAATCTCTGGTGACAAGTATTCTGAACAGCTGTTCAATCTAATCTCATACCGGTGAAGAAAGCTCTGGGTTTATTATTGAGATCTGCAGAGTGTGCCATGCAGCACTGGAATGGAATGGAAGGTGACAGGAAAGACACCCCCTGACCAAAGACAGGAGTGACAGGAAAGGTAGGATTAGGAGAGCTGCAGCAGCTTGAACCACATTCTTAACAGCTCATACACTGGACTAACTACCAGCAACATTGTGGGTCTCAGCTCACGGTATGGTGGACTTAAAAGGGACCTGTCATTACAGAGTCTGCTGGAGTACCCTCTTATCCCAAGAGATGGAACTACCCCATCAGCCTTAAGTCCCTGGCAGTGAGGGAAGCATGCACTGATGCTGCTTGCACAAATTATGGACTTCACCTTCCAGGGCTGTCAGTGTAGCACCAGCATTCACTGGGAAGTGACAAGAAAGGTGACAAGAAAACAAAAACTGAAATCTTTTTTAAAGCACAGCAAAGTTTCAGATCTAGCTCTGCTTTCTAGAGGGATAAAAGTCTTTTTTGGCCTGTTTATATTTTGTGTGAACCTGCTCTTCCATCCTTATTGGTATTTCTGGGCACATTAGTTATAGTAAAACATAACATTGGATCTATTTTTAATGCCCCCCGCCACTGGTCATTACAAATAAGAGCCTGTAATGGGCTAAGGAAACTGGGAGAAGAAAGTCCCAGGGTTTATGCAAAACTGTTAATGGTTATGATTAAAGCCAAGTGCAAAGCATGATGCAGGTGGGACTGCTGGGTAGAATTTGAATAATTTGTGATGGGCAGTTGCCTAGCATGGAAATCTCTGTTATATAATGGGCAATACATGACTGGTTTGTTTGGAGAACTTCCTCATCCTTTGCCCCTCAAGGCTTTGCTTGTCCAAAGAAAGTGGAATAGATTTTTAGTGCAACTTCTCAGGTTTGCTCTTTTCATAGCCTCAGGTGGTTGCTGGGAGTCACTTCATTCTGCTTGTCCGTGAATGTGTGTCTTGCATCTGAAGGAGGGACTGCAGGGTGTGATCCTGGGACCAAGAACAGGCAAGGTAAAATTCACACAAACTTCGTAACTGTCACCTAAATGTTCCTCTTGAGAGTTGTTGTTTTTGCATCCAATCGATTGTGTGACTAAAGTGGGTTGGTGCTGGTCAATATCTTTTTTGAGCCAAATATCACATATGATCTTATGCAGGAACTTGATCATGGCTTTGGATTAGTTATTAATACTAGCTGAAAGGGAGCTTGCTTTGAGGGTGGGGGAGTTAAGTCATTATAAGAAATTGATGTGTCTAAGAAATTATTTCATTTAAGCTAAACTTCTCCAGACAGTCCCCCAAAATGCAATCCTTCTTCTTGAGACAAGCCTGTGGGAAAACATTAATTTTTTGGTTAAAAAAAAAACAAACCCAAAAACAAAACACAAGAGGAAGTGTTGACTGAGTCTGAGACATGTGAGTTGATAAGAGTGACCTTAACAAATCCTGAAAAACGCGTACTCAGTCCTGAGCAGTGATTTGTGGCTCTGTGAGTGTGAGAAACCAAGAGGCATCACTCGTGCATGATAGTGGGTTCTCACATGTGATACCCATGTGGACTAAGCTAGGGCTTCATATAATTAGCTTGTGTTGATTCCCAGCTTCTCCCAATGGAGGAAAAAAATAAAAAAGCTGGTTCTTCCAAGATCAAAGGGACCCAAGATCAGTTTCATAACAACGTACTCAGTATTTGTGAGTGTTGTCACCAAATCAGGAACAGCACGAGATGTGACCACAGAAAGGGCAATGGAAAATATAAATGGAAATGGTTCAAAGCCATGCAAAATTTTTCCATAGGCTGGAGTGGAGGAAAAAATAGGAATTCTGACTGTTGCACAGGTCAATCCCTGTGAAGAACTAATTTCCAGTGTCAGGGGAGGTAACAGTTTAACACAACACAGTAGAAAGAAGCTCTGAAATGTGCCATGTGGACTGATGTACTGATACCTGACTAACTCTTAAAAACCTTCCTTAAAACATCTTCATGATTCTGTATTTCTGCCATCAATAATTTTGTGGCAATAAAAGTGAGTTCTGAGTTTGTATAGGAAAATGGAAGGCTGGACCTTTTTGGGAAAGAATCTAACGGTCTTTTAAGTGTGCTGATAGGAAGATGCTGAGGCAACCTGTTCAGATTATTATGCTTCAATATCAGCATTTGTCACAGGCTGTTTGGAACACATGGGAGATACTGCCTTCAGAGCTGTTGTTATGGCTGTTAACACCATTGGATACTTAAGAAATGAGAGATGGGAACCTCAGCAGTCTCAAACATTCAGCTTAGATCCAGCAAGCAGAGGTTACAGTGCTTCTCTAAACTATGATAACAGCAGGGGTCTCCTACCATCTAAACCCACCAGAACCACTTTATCCATCTCCCACAGAAATTCAGGAAAGCCCTTTTTCTCACCTCCAACAGCATGGGAAAATTTTTTACTTCCAGTCCAGGCTGCATGTCTCTTCGTAAAGCTTGAACAAAGCCTCCTATTTCCCTCTAATGAAGTCTTGTGACTCTTCTTCCTGCCCATTAAATCTTCCCCAAAGTGCTTAGGATACAAAAAGATTCTTTGAGAAACCATGCCCAACAGTAAGGAAATGTGGGAGTAATTTTACCCCACCGTAAATCAGATTCATACTCCTGCATCAAGCTAAAATCAGTCAGTAACTCAGACACCAGAGTGATGGATTCTAGGACGCAAACCTAGAGAGAGAGAGAGATAGGCAGCTAGAGTAACTTCAAGGGAATTGCAAGCAGGTCAATGTCACATATATATGTTACTGATGTGAGGAAAAACTGTAATCAAGTGAGCAAAATGCTAATCAAGAGATTATGAAGTCTGCAGGAGAGATTCTCAATAGAAAAAAAAAGCAGTGGGAGATATTCTTGTTTACAAAAGAAAATGGATTGTTTGAATTATATCTTGGGGGGGGGGTGCAGTGATTCACCCAGATACCTTCACCTAGGGGAAAGGCTGCCTGTTGGCTTTTCTTATAAATTCAGGGTTACAGTTAGGCTTTTTAACACTTGGAGAAACACTTGAGGTAAGCTAGTCTTTATGGGTATGTCTACACTGGAGCCTTAGGTCAACTAAAGGAAGTTTAAGTTGACCTACATACCCCTGCGACCACACTAGGCTTTTATTAAGCTGACTTAAGCACTTCCTTAAGTTGACTTAATAACACCGCCTCTTTAGGTTTACTTAAGGCTTAAGTCAACCTTATTAAGTCAGCTTAAGCCAGTGTAGATGGGGAATAGCCCTTAAGTCAACTTAACTGGCCTCCAGGCCAACTCCAAAACCTCCTGGCCACTAGGAAGCGTTGACCTAGCACCTGCCAGTGTGGATGCAGGCAGTCGACAGGAGTTTCCAGTGTGGATGCTCTAAGTCAACGGAACAAGTTCTACTTTAAGTTGACTAAGGGTATCATAGAATCATAGGACTAGAAGGGACCTCATGAGGTCATCTAGTCCAACCCCCTGCAAAAAAAGCAGGACCACTCCCACTAAATTATCCTAGCCAGGGTTTTGTCCAGCTGGGCCTTAAACATCTCCAAAGACGGAGATTCCACCACCTCCCTAGGTAGCCCATTCCAATGCTTCACCATTCGCCCAGTAAGAAAGTTTTTCCTAATATCCAGCCTTGACCTCCCCAGCTGCAACTTGAAACCATTGTTCCTTCTTCTGTCCTCTGTTACTACTGAGTACAGCCGAGCTCTGTCCTTCTTGGAGCATCCCTTCAAGTAGTTGAAGGCTGCTATCAAATCCCCCCCCCAGTCTTCTCTTTTGCAGGCTAAATAAGCTTAGTTCCTTTAGTCTTTCTTAATAGGGCTTGTGCTCCAGCCCCTTGATCATTTTTGTTGCCCTCCCTGGACTCTTTCTAATTTGTCCATGTCCTTTTGGTAGTGGAGAGCCCAAAACTGGACACAGTATTCCAGATGCGGCCTCACCAGTGCCAAATAGAGGGGAATGATCACATCCTTCGATCTGCTGGCAACACTTCTTCTGATGCAGCCCAGTATGCCATTGGCCTTTTTGGCAACAAGAACACACTGCTGGCTCATATCCAGCTTCCCATCCACCACAACCCCCAGGTCCTTTTCTACAGTGCTACTACTTAGCTGATCGCTCCCCAGCTTGTAGGAGTGCATGGGGTTTTTCCATCCCAAGTGCAGGACTTTGCACTTGTCCTTGTTGAATCTCATGAGATTTCTATTGGCCCACTGCTCCAATTTGTCAAGCTCTCCCTGAATCCTGTCCCTGCCCTCCAGTGTGTCTACCATCCCCCCCCCCCCGCTTGGTGTCATCCACAAACTTACTGAGTGTGCAATCTATACCATCATCCAGATCATTAATGAAAATATTGAACAGAATCAGCCCCAGGACCGACCTCTGGGGCACGCCACTCGTTACTGGTTGCCAACTAGACATGAAGCCATTGATTCCTACTCACTGAAACCATTGATCTGGCCAGTTCTCTATCCACCTTACAGTCCACACATCCAATCCATACTTCTCGAACTTGCCGACAAGAATGCTGTGGGGAACCATATCAAAAGTCTTGCTAAAGTCGAGGTATATCACATCAACGGCTCTTCCCGCATCCACAAATCCAGTCATCTCATCATAGAAGTTGATGATGTTGGTCAGGCACGATTTGTCTATGCTATGTCAGTTCATCCTTCCGGGAGCATATTACATGAGTATGAACTCACTGTGCCACTCCTGGAAGGTGACCCCTGAAGTCCTGAGACTCAGGGGGCATAAGGGAAGGCTGATCACAAGCGACCTGTGGTCGGCTTTCCCCTGACGTGTACTGACAGCTTAAAAAGTTGCTGCTGGTTATGCAACGAGTTTTATGTTCCTTGTGTAACCAGTGGTTGACTGCTGCTGAAAAAGCCCCAAGTCTAGACTATGGCATAAAGTCAACTTTATTAAGTCGACTTAACAGAGCCTCCAGTGTAGACATACCCTATGAGACAGGGGAAAGTGCTGTTAAAATGTTAAGCTGTAGAAAGTCTGCTTTGAGTCTATTTTATGTTTCCACTTTCTGCTTCTCAAATCTCTGTTCTTTGTTGGGTACCTATTTACTAGTTTTCACTAAGTACTGTAAGTGGAGGGAACCAATCATCCTGAGGTGTAACTGGCAAGCTAAGGTGTACTGTTCCTTTAGGAATGGTGGCTCTGTGAATATGGCAAGTGTCCGGTGGACCCGAGGCTGGGCGTGCCAAAGGGATGCTGGGTGGGCTCAGGGGTTGGCTCATGGTTATTGTTTACCAGCAGAAGGACAGTGAAGCCTGTGCAGGCAGGGAGAAAAGAGCTTGTGTTGCCCATGGCCAGTGGAGCCGGGAAGCTGACCCCCTGACAGGCATAAAAAAGGCTTCCTCACACTGAAGGCGGGTAGTAGCCAAGTGCCTCACAGCCCTGGGTACTCCTGGGAAGTGTCACACTTCAGCTGTGAGACATAGATGAATTGGGGGTGGTTTGTACATTTGGATCATTCAGCCTGAATAATAGCCAGAAATATATGAAGATTTCTTCTGTACCTCTATTTCTTTCTCTCTCTGCTATTATATACCATTTGCCTCCCTGGAACAAATTATTAATGGCCATCATGGCCGCCAAAGTTTTTCTAGCTGCCGTATAATGCATGGTGAAATAAAGAAACACAGTTATGGAGGGATTCTCACTCATGCTCAGGTTTTAAAGTGCAATCAGGGAGAACAAGGACATTGGAGAGAAGATGCGTAACTTTTTTGCCTTAAACCATCTTTGCACCCCTCTAATCTCTGGGATTGTAGTAGGCTATTTCAGCCTTATCATTACTTAGTGCAGCTTCAGGGCTGCTCTAAATAGCAATATACTGCAGGAGCCCAAGGGGCTGTGCTGATGCTGGGATTGCCAATGTACAGCGGTGCTCCAGGCACACCTTGACATTGCTATCACTCCTGTCTGGGGCTAGGAATGGATGAAGTATGGACACCCAGGGCAATTCTGCACTATGAGAGCATTCCCCTACACCAGGGGGATCCCCAGGTAGCTGTGGAAGATGGTTTTAAAGATGCTTTTCTCTCAGACAGGTGCAAAGTCATCTGGCAGACAGGTAGGAGGATGGGTGAGCAGATAATGGGGGGATGAAATGAAGGCTTTGGATTAGGCTCCTACCCTTTTAGTGCCGGAAGTCAAGCTGAGGCAGTTTCACAAAAGGTTTGGTGCTGGAACAAAGTGATATGTGAGAGAGCAGAATCACTGGGAACAGATGGCTGCATGGAAGGGTTCAGGAAGAACTTCAGAACGAAGTGAATAAGCAGCTCACAAAAATATCCAGTCTCTGAATCAAACCAGCTAATAAAACACAGAGCTGGAGAGAAGAAATGTTTCCTCTGTTTTCTTAAGAAAAGCATTAGGAATTGCAGACTAGTGAACCAGGCCTTGGACCAGAGCCAGGACACTAGTTGACTCAACAATTAAGCACAGAGTTATAAAACACCTGCTTGAAATTAGTTTTTGTCCTGAATAGAGTCCAATTCCATTCAATGAACACAGGATCATGTCCATAACAGGAACTAATGGGCACAGTTTCTTTAAAGATAAATTGTGACTGGTTAATCCATTAGATTTGTTCAAGCAGGTCAGTAAAGTAATAGAGAAAGGCACAATGGTGGAAACAATATATTTGGCTTTTCAGAAAGCCCTGGGCAAAAAGCCCTTCCAAGAGACTATTAAGAAAAACCTAGGAGTTGCAGGTGAGAAATAAAGTTCTGCTATGGATCAGAAACTAAAAGATAGAAAATAAAGAGCAAGGAAAGTTTAGTCAGTTTTCAACACGGGAAGAGATTAATAGTAAAAGCAATGATACTGAATGATTTCTCATTAGTGATCTAGAAAGGGGAATGGTGAGGTAGCCAGATTTCAAGATGATGCAGAATTCTTCTTAACTAGGGTTTTGCACTGCCTTCTATCATTGCAGTATTTGAGCCTTGCCCATGTAAAATCAATAGCAATATCTGAGTCCTAAGGGAATCTTTTGCACCATCCTTACCAGAGTCTAAATTGAGGTATGGTTGGGGCTTTTGGAGGGTGTGTGGGTGGATGGGTGGGGTTGTTAGATTTTATTTACTTTCCTAGCTTGATATATTTCAGAGTAATGATTCTGTTTGTTTGGTTGGGAGTTTTCTGGGTAGAAGTGAGCCAACTCTCCCCCCATTGACTTCTATGTTAACAGGATCTAGCTTTCTATGACTGACTTTTCAACCCATTTTTTGCTTAGTTGTCCATTTCCAGAAAATCATGGATGAGCTATGATGGATTAAAACTGGGGATGGAAAGAAATGTTAGAAAAAAAATTAAGTTACCAGCTGACCATTCTATAAAATTGTTGCCTGATTCACACCATTAGCAGATTGTAAAAAATTAAATGAATATAAACCCTTATATTGAACAAGGTGATGCAACATTGTGGAGAATGTTTTTCAGTGCCAGAAGAATATTCTACACAGAGAATACTCTGTGATTGCGCTACTAACTCCACACTCCACTGTGGGGTTTCATTTTGGATTTCTTTCAAGTGAATTTGAATATTCAAGTTTGTCCACTCACTGCCTAGTGGATTTGTAATTTTCTTTTAATTTAATAAAAATAGAAATAAAAACCAAAGGCCACCAAATATGCAAACAACTGAACCAAAGGGGTGGGAACAAACAGTAGTATGTATACAATGACTAGCTTCACCTCCCCAGAGGCAATCAGGCAGAATTTGGTTGATCAGAATGCTGTCAGATGTACAGGTGGTACCTCTGCTCTTTACTAGATTAAATCAGACTTGCTTAGGTGTTTATGATTCTGTTACCTGCTAGTGGATGGAGGCCTACAGAGAGAATAAAACTCTGAGCCCTGGTCTACGCTACAAACTTATGTCAGTGGAACTATATTTCTTAGGCATATTTAAAATCCACACCCTTGAGCGACACAGTTATACCAATCAACATCCTTGTGTAGACAGGGCTGTGATGATGGGAAGGCTTCTCCCATCATCATAGCTACTGCCTCTCAGGGAGCTGGAGCACCTATGACAACAGGACAAACCCTATTAATTCTACTTCCAGCTAGTGGAGACTTAACACAGATGGTAGAGATTGTGTGTTTCAGGAACAGAATGAACAGCTATGAATTTTGGGCTACATATGGGTAGTTTAGCTAGTAACCATGATGTTTGAGGATATGTTTGACTCTGTCAGGTGAAAACAGATGTAGGTGCCTGTGTCTTCTCTTGATGAGAAGTTCAAGCATTATCAACATACAGAGATGCTTTAATTCTATGCACTATTCTAGCAGAGCCTTAACTGAGTTTCCAGGACTGGCTGGGACCTGGACATGGCTAGTTACTGCTACCATGCAGGGGACTCCAGTTCCCCTCAACTCTCTTCCCAGTCCACAGCCCCTTTCTCCTGGCCAGGTAAGGGAAAAGATCTGGGAAATGGGTGGGCTCTGGTTGGCCAAAGAGCTGCAGAGACACTGTAGAAGCAGCTGCCTGGCTGGCCAGGAGTCGGGGAGAAGTTGAATTCAGGGCAGTTCCCAGAGAACTGTATGGTGAAGGAGCATGGTGTTGTAATCTGCCGCGTTGGATTAAGGGGGCTGAGTGAAACCTGAGTGGTGCAGCAATCCCACATACCAGGTCACAATGCCTGGAGCAAGGAGCCAGGCCCAACCCAATGGGACCAGAGTCACTGCTGCAAGGTGAATGCAGAGCAGGATTTGTCTAAAACATGCCCCACCTCAGGGGTTAAGTTATAATTTGGTAGGCCCTGGAATCCTCCTAATCGGGTGGGCCCCCCATACCTCTGGGCCCCCCTCTTGCACCCCAGCTACTGCCCCCAATATCCATTCCTCTGTCCCCAAAATCTACCCCCAACCCCTAATACCGACACCCCAAATCCACCCTGGCCCCCAATACCCACCCCCAAAACCCTTCCCAGTGCGAGCCAGGCCTCCCTTGTACTTACTGGCACCTGTGCGCTGGGCTGGGCGACAAAGCAGCCTGCACAAGCGCAGGGGAGCTGGGCAAGCCCCCCCTACTCTCTCCTGCCTGCTGGAATGCTGCAGAATGCTGTTCTGGGGCCTGCTATTTTTAGGGGCCCAGCATTTGGGACCCTAAAAATAGAAAATGGAACTGGAACACTGCGTTCCAGGGCCCGCTATTTTTAAATGGTGGACCCTGGAAGGCAGCATTCTGGCTCCATGTCCTATTTGTAGGGGGCCTGGAATGCTGACCCCTAAAATAGTGGGCCCCAGAACAGCGTTCCACCATGTTCCAGCCCACTTTAACCCCTGCCCCACCCACTGGGACCTCTTCTTTGCAATGGGCTGGGCAAAATGTTTGTTTGCCTAGGCCAGAGCCCAGTGTTGAGTTAACCCACCCCTAGAAGTGTCAACATCCCAGGACACACTGGTGAGTCAAGACTTGTGATAATAGGGCCTGTAAATTTACCCTAATTGTGAATTCTACTTTAAAAAGTATGTCAAAGTTCATACAAAACAAACAAGGAGTCCTGTGGCACTTAAAGACTAAAAAATTGTATTTGCTGAACTTGACTAACACAGCTACCTCTTTGAAAAGTTCATATGATGTCACACTTACTTGTAACAACAAATATTGATGAGGAAAGGTATGAAAGGGAGATAAAAAGACTTACTTTGGTCCATACAAAAAATGCCTCTTGATATTGTTCAAAGACTGTGTTAAGAATATGCTTAGTAAACAAAGTATGGAACCAGAGACAAAGGAACCAAAATACGTATGTCAGAAACTAGGCCTAATTGATAGACCAAATAATGTGGGGATGGGCTGTTTTACCCATTGTTCCCTTTGTGGTTCTTTAAAGAATGCCCTGTTGGTGAAAAGCTGGTGACTGGTGTGATTTTCACCACCATAGCTATCATTCCTTCTGTTTCCTGGGACCCCAGGGCTTCTTCATCCTGATCCTGAGAGATATTCTGACAAAACCAGAGAAAGGGAACCAGATGCCATCTCTATCAGCTCCAACTGAATCCCAGTCATGATCTGGTGTGAAAGGGGATCAGACTTTAAAATGACCTCAGCTCCAGCCCACTCCAACTAATTTCTCCTTCCCAAAAAGGAAAGTGTGACAGAGTATTACCATTTTGGGCACCTGGCAAGTGTTCCCACCTGTGCTACACTAAGGAGAGAAGGTTAGCCAATTAACAAGACAAGCAAGGAGTCCTGTGGCAAGTGCATCCAATTAACATGGTGAGTCAGTGCTTTAGCACAGGTAAAAGAGAGACAGGAAAAGGGGAAGATAAAGGCAGAAATAAGGTCTAGAGAAGCTCAGGCTGGTGAGATTCCTCTACCTCCTTCTCTGCCTTGTGCTTAGTGAGCAGGTAAAAGTCTTATGTTGAGGGGTACAAGGACTTGCATAATACACTATAAATAAAGTACTTGTTGTTGAACTTGCTGTGGGAGTGTGTGAGGACTGTTTGCTGATGGGAGCCCAGGATGAGGAAGGTGTGCCCTGTGAAAGACAGGTATTACCTTCTTTTGATACCATCTGACCACAAGCCTGACAAGTTAAAACTCTCTAGCTAAATGGAATAAAGTATGCTGTTAAAATGAAAGCTGTGGCAAGTACTTTAGATTTCAGATGATTTTATTGTCTCTCTCTCCCATCCTCCTCCCATCTCTGCATCTTCAAGGACTAAAGGCTAAAAGGACTTCCCATGGTGTGTGTCCATGATACTAAGCAGGTTGAGGTCTCTCTCTGGTCTATACCAAACCCTGGGCCTTGTTTCTGACTCTTGATTGTTGGACAGTGACTGGGGATGTTAACACTCCTGGCCCATTTATTCCATTTAAACTAATTCAGCAGTCTGGGGGAAACACTAACAGCTTGGCATGGACACCTGTAAGCTTGAATGGAGCCACTCTTGGAAAGAAGCTGCTGGGGCAGCTGCTCTTACAGAAAGATGCTGCCCTGAGTGGCTCCTCTCAGAGGTCCCCAAGCACACCATGGAAGGATGCTCCCCAGTGTGGCTCCTTTTAGCAGAAGCACATCATGGAGAATAGCTATTCTGGGTGGTTTCTTTATGTGGCATCTCTGGGGCATGAGCATGGCAGGGAATACCTATGCTCTAGCCACCCCTGAAAAAAGTCTCCTGGAGTGGCTTTCAGGGGCAAGAGTAGCAATTTCTCTGGCACCACAAAGAGTGTTGTGTGTGTCTGCAACTGGCCTCGCTTGTCGGGAATTGCCTACCCCTGCTCAAAGGATTTTGTACACTGAGTTGTAGACTTTCTAATTACAGCTTGCAGAACTCAAGGTCAGGCAAGGAGTGTTGGGCTGCTGCTGAGGTACATGAAATAACATACGTAGGAAGTGTTTGTTGGGCATCCAATATACATTCTCAGAGTAAGATACTGTTCTAAGGTCTCTCTCTGCTTATCAGACACACCATCTGTAACTGAGACCTTTCTGCTCAGCTTGGTGATAAGAGTTCTTTTTAACACCAAAGCTGCTGGGTTCCCACGGTTGGTGGTGGAGTCAAGGGCAGTGAGTGTTTTAAACAATAGCACAGGCACGAAGAATAGCCTCTGTAATCAATCTACTGCCTAGATGATGAATCAGGTGGCAGTGTGGGCCACTGTAAAATTTCTGCATTGTTGCTGGGTAGTTTTTATTCACATCATTGATGCTAAATTTTATTTTCAGGGCAAGAAGGCACATAGCTGCTCTCTCAATATCTGCTTTATCCTTTACCACTAGTGAGGGATAGGGATTGCCTGTTAGTCAAGGTTTTGAACTGAGTTTGTGCCAGTTCTAGCAAGCTGGTCTAAACAGGATTCCCTTGGCACCATGTGCCCCCACCCTCTTCATTTCTTCTATATGCCCCCATGGAGTGAGAAACTGGTTCCTTCACAAGTATTTCCATGCATGCTGCTATAAAATGGCCAACAGAAAGGGAGGAATTCAAACATGAAATCCTCATAGATTTCTCTCTGGAGGGCTGTTTTCACATGACTCAGGAGCACCAGCAGTAGGGCAAATTGACTCCCAACAGAGGGCTGATGAAGTGTCAAAAACAACCCTTTAAATTAACTGAGGACAAGGGCAAGCCTTGCAACAGGAGCCTGACTGGGTTGCACTCAGCGCAGCAACGAAAGGTGAGTGGGTCAACATGGCTTGTAACCACCTTTAAATCTCCCTGGTTCTGGGGCCAAAGACTAGTTCAGTCCCTACTGTATGTTAGAGGAGCCTCAGTGCTGTCATTTCCTATGTCTGGCAGCTTGTGGTTCCTAGAATCCATTACAGCAGATTAGGATCACCAGAGAGCAGCTGTGCTCTGGGCAGATGCCTTTGTCCTCCTACACCACAGGCTGTACAGGAGAAATGGCATAGAATCCCCCAGTGATTCTCCTTGCCCCTTCAGAACCTGCAGAGAGCTGGTTGATTCATCTTTACAGGCCTCTGGCTCTGCCTGAGTGCTGCAGAAAGGCCACAGCAGAGGGAAGACTGTGGCCCTGCGTGTGCAGCCACCAGATGGAACTACTGGAGTTGGTAATGGGAGCTGGTAGGGATTAAGTCTGGGTTTCTGAAGGTAAAGACTGATCTAACCTTCCCTCCAATGTGAATGTTTTTGAGGTTCAGACAAGTTAGGTTAACTCTTTGTAAATGTTTGGGCAGCAAATCCCAGACTGAGGAACTTTGCAGTTCTGACTGAGACCAGAAGCAGATATCCTCCAAGAAAGACTGCTTGTGATGTTTCTGTTCCCTGCAAAACTAGGAAATAGTAGGACTTTTGCAAAGCCTGATGGCAAAAGGCTTCCAGTCTGGTTCCCAGCGTAGAGAGTGATGGGCTATGTTCCCTCTAAGGCGCATGGCTGTGTGGCTGCACACATTAAAACCCCATGCCATACAGGATCTTGTCATTCCCATGCATGCAACAGATAGTCTCCTGCACTGCTGACCTGACCTATCAGGCACATGGCCCAGGGTAGAGCTGGCCTGGAGTGGGCCGGGGCTGCAGCCAAGAATCGGCTGTGGAGGGCGGGGGGATGCCCCAGGGTTGGGCTGGCTGGGCAGGTGGCACAGAGACCGGGAGGAGGCAGCAGGCCCTGGGTCCAGCCAGGACAGCTCAGCAGTGCGGCTGAGAATTGGCCACGTGGAGAGGCCCAGGGGAGGGCTGGCCTGGAGTGGGCCAGGTGTGCACCTGAGAATTGGCTGCGGGGCGCAGTAGGGAAGCCCCAGGGTCAGGCTGGGGACAGGTGGTGCAGCTAGAGACTGAGAGGAGGCGGTAGGTGCTGGGTAGGGTTACCAGACATCAGGCAAAAGGAGTCAAGTCCTTTTTGCCTTCATGTCCTCCGTTCTCCAGGCATTTTAAAAATAGGTGCTTTTCTCCTGCTTTTTACTACTCAAGAATAGAATGTTAAAAAAAGCAAAATACTCTAACAGCCAAGTTAGGGAGCTGGGGATCTTTACCCAGTGACTAGAGATCCTAGAATCATAGGGTTGGAAGGGACCTCATAGGTCATCTAGTCCAACCCCCTGCCAGAGGCAGGACCACTCCCACTAAACCATCCCAGTCATGGTTTTGTCCACCCGGGCCTTAAACACCTCCAAAGATGGAGACTCCACCACCTCCCTTGGCAGCTCATTCCAAGGCTTCACCACTCACCTAGTAAAAAAGTTTTTTCTAATATCCAGCCTCGACCTCCCTAACCGCAACTTGAGACCATTGCTCCTCGTTCTGTCCTCCGTAACTACCGAGAACAGTCGAGCTCCATCTTCCTTAGAGCATCCCTTCAAGTAGTTGAAGGTTGCTATCAAATCCCCCCTCAATCTTCTCTTCTGCAGACTAAATAAGCCTAATGCTTTCAGTCTTTCCTCATAGGGCTTGTGCTCCAGCCCTTTAATCATTTTGGTTGCCCTCCACTGGACTCGATCTAGCATGTTCCTGTCCTTTTTATAGTGGGGAGTCCAAAACTGAACACAGTATTCTAGATGTGGCCTTACCAGTGCAGAATAGAGGGGAATGATCACATCCCTTGATCTGCTGGTAATACTTCTTTTGATGCAGCCCAGTATGCCATTGGCCTTTTTGGCAGCAAGAGCACACTGCTGACTCACATCCAGCTTCCGATCCACCATGACCCCCCAGGTCCTTTTCTACACTGCTGCTACTTAGCTGAATGTTTCCCAGCCTGTAGCGGTGCATGGGGTTTTTTCGTCCCACATGCAGGATTTTACACTTGTCCTTATTGAAGCTCATAAGACTTCTATTGGTCCACTGTTCCAATTTATCTAGGTCTCCCTGAATCCTGTCCTTGCCCTCCAACGTGTCTACTGGTCCCCCCAGCTTGGTGTCATCCGCAAACTTACTGAGAATGCAGTCTATTCCATCATCCAGATCATTGATGAAAATGTTGAACAGAACTGGCCCCAGGACCGACCCCTGGGGCATACCACTCGTCACTGCCTGCCAGCTAGATATGGAACCATTGATTCCTACACGCTGAAACCGTTGATCTAGCCAGTTTTCTATCCACCTTATAGTCCACCTATCCAAACCATACCTCCTTAATTTGCCAATGAGAATGTGTGGGAAACTGTATCAAAAGCCTTGCTAAAATCAAGGTATATCACATCAACGGTTCTTCCAGCATCCAGAAAACCAGTCGTCTGATCATAGAAGGAGATGAGATTGGTCAGACATGATTTACCCTTGGGAAATCCATGCTGACTGTTCCTGATCACTTTATTTTCCTCTAAGTGTTTGAGGATGGATTCTTTGAGAATCTGCTCCATAATTTTGCCAGGGATTGAGGTGAGGCTGACTGGTCTATAATTCCCCGGATCCTCCTTTTTCCCTTTCTTGAAAATAGGCACTACATTTGCTTTTTTCCAATCCTCTGGCACCTCCCCCGTTCTCCATGAGTTTTGAAAGATAACGGCCAGCGGTGCTGCTATCTCATCGGCCAATTCCCTTAGCACTCTTGGATGCAGTTTGTGCAGCCCCATGGACTTGTGCACATCCAGCTTCTTTAAGCAGTCCCTAACCTGACCTTCTGTCACCAAGGGCCTATCTTCTTCTCTCCCATCTGCCACACCCATGGTAGTGGGCTGGGAGCTGACCCCACCCTTGAAAACTGAAGCAAAAAATGCATTGAGCACCTCAGCTTTTTCCTCATCCTCTGTCACAAGGATGCCTGCCCTATTCAGCAAGGGACCTACACCATCCCTGATCATCTTCTTGTTATTAACATACTTGTAGAACCCCTATTTGTTATCCTTTACATCCCTCGCTAGCCGCAACTCCATTTGTCCTTTGGCCTTTCTGATTTTATCTCTGCAGTCCCTAGCAATATCTTTATATGCCTCCTTGGTCATCTGACCAAGCTCCCACTTCCTGTAAGCTTCCTTTTTATGTTTAAGCTCAGAGCAGAGTTCTTTGCTAAGCCATTCTGGCTGCCTCACGTGTTTGTTCTTTCTCCTAATTGGAATGGCAACTTCCTGTGCCCTTAGCAGGGTTTCTTTAAAATATAACCAACTCTCTTGGACTCCTTTCCCCTTCAGATTAGTGTCCCAAGGGATCCTGCCCATCAGTTCCCTGAGGGAGCCAAAATCTGCTTTTTTGAAGTCCAGGGTTTTTGTTTTGCTTCTTTCCTTCCTTCCTTTAATCAGGATCCTGAACTCAACCATGTCGTGGTCACTACTGCCTAGCTTGCCATTTACTTCTACATCCCTGATCAATTCTTCCCTGTTTGTAAGCAGCAGGTCGAGCGGTGCAAGATTGCTAGTTGGTTCCTCCAGCATTTGTACTAGAAAGTTGTCCCCAACATTCTCTAAAAACTTCCTGGATTGCCCATGCACTGCTGTATTGGCCTCCCAGCAGATGTCAGGGTAATTGAAGTCCCCCATGAGCACCAGGGCCTGTGATCTAGAAGCTTCCGCTAGTTGTCGATAGAACACCTCATCCACCTCCTGTTTCTGGTCTGGTGATCTATAGCAGACACCCACCACAACATCCTCCTTGTTGCTTTCCCCTCTCAATGTAACCCACAGACTTTCTACAGGCACGCTTCCACTTCCATAATGGAGCTCTGAGCAGTCATAGAGCTCTTTTACATATAACGCTACTCCTCCCCCTCTTCTTCCCTGCCTGTCTTTCCTGAACAGTTTATACCCATCCATGGCAGAGCTCCAGTCATGCACACTATCCCACCACGTCTCCGTTATTCCTATGATATCATAGTTCTTTGTCTGTGCTAGTATTACCAATTCTTCTTGCTTATTTCTTAGGTGTACAGGCACCTAAGATACCCGGTCGATTGCCCTACTTTGTCATGTTGATTTCCAATTCTATTACATAAACCTCCTTGCATTTTTTCTTGAAGTTCTCCTCCCCCACTCTCCTCACATATTGGGGCTTCAGTAGAGCACTTAAGACATTTATTTGATTTTCCCCCTCATGTTCCAACTACCTTCTCTTTTATTGCTGTTGATACAGTCCCAGCACCCCCCAAGTTCCATCCCTTCGCCCAGATCACCCACGTTGTTACTTACCTGTGGGCTTTGGTCTCCTTCCCCCGTTGAACCGAGTTTAAAGCCCTCCTCACTAGGTCAGCCAGTCTGTGCCCAAATATGCTCTTCCCCTTCCTGGACAGGTGAGGGCCATCTCTGCCTATCAGTCCTCTGTTCTGAAACAGGACTCCATGGTCAAGGAAGCCAAATCCCTCCTGACCACACCATCTTCGCAGCCAGGCATTCACCTCTAGGATGCATCTGTCTCTTCTCAGGCCTCTAGCCTTGACTGGAAGGATCGAGGAGAACACCACCTGTGCACCAAACTCCTTCACCCTCGCTCCCAGAGCCCTGAAGTCACCTTTGATCTGCTGAGGATCACCTCTCACAGTATCATTGGTACCCACATGGATAAGAAGCATGGGGTAGTAGTCTGAGGGGCGGATGATTTTAGACAATCCCTCCATTACATAACGGATACGGGCACCTGGCAGGCAGCATACCTCTCTAGAGGCCTTGTCAGGGCGACAGATGGGTGCCTCTGTTCCTCTCAGGAGTGAGTCCCCAGTCACCACAACCCTACGTTTCCTCTTAGGTGAGGTGGCTGTGATCTGCCCAGCCTTTGGGGTGGATGGCATCTCCTCTGCCTCCTTCAGTGTGTCCAGCACCGCATAACGGTTCCTCACCACAATGGATGGTGGGATGTGAGCAGGCGTGGAACACTGTCTACTGCCAGAGGTGACCAGCTGCCAGTGTCCTTCCTCTGTCATAGGCAGCCCATCCATTTCCAGAGCTGTGGCAGTAGCCCTTGGCATTGGGATAGGGACCTCCTCCTTGCAGGTCTCATCGTGGACACTGTCAAGGAACTTTTCAAGGGCATAGATACCCCTGAGTCGTGACACCTCCTCCTGTAACTCTCCTACCTGTTTCCGAAGAGATGCCACCAGAAGGCACCTATCACATAGGCTCATCTCCCTAGCTTGATCATCAGTGGCAGGAAAATGAAGGCCATTGATCAGAGGTGGTGACGTGCACACACCACCCAATGACAGCTCAGCACAAACCAGGGCTTCTCACTAAGAGCTCAGATATCCTCTGACTCTGGAGGCTCCTTTTAAGTCTCCCTGGATAGTTCAGATGGTGGTGGTGGTGGTCTTTTTAACCTTGGGGTTGTGAGTTCAAGACTATAAAAGGCCCTTGCTTCCTACAAAATGGCTTAATTGGGGCGGGGGGGGAAGGATACTAATAAAATGAAGGAACATAAAGTATGCTACGAATAAAATTACTAACAGGGACCATTTAAGTAAAACAATAAAGGGGCACATTTGAACTAGCTAGAAACAGTTTGAGACAAATTATTTTAAATTGTAAAATGGGCTGCTGAGGAAAATCAAAAATGAGAGGCAAGTTAACTGCCTTTTTAAAAAAGTTTTTAAAGGTGCTTTTCAAGTTTATATTTGCAAATTTAGTTTTTTAACTTTTTTTAGTCTCATGAACTTTAATGAAAAGGTCATGAAAAAGTCCAGTTTTCAGTAAAAGAAAACATTTTGGTAAATTTTTTATTTGAAAATAATTTTAAGAACACACGACTTTCTGCCGTTTTAATGCTGCATTCATTAATCATTACCTGTTTTCCATGACCTAATAAGGTAATAAGTTATATTAATACTCACTATTTCTCCATGTGTCCTCCACTGTCCTCCTTTTCACGTGATTTTGCACAAAAGTTTTATTCAGAAAAAGTTTGGCAGATGGGTTGAAAATTTGGCACACAAGCCACCAAGCCTTAGAGGGAACATTGGTGAGGGGTGGTCTGTGGAGACAAGTTTGGAAATTCTGGCCACTTACCCAAGCCAACAAACATTCTAAAACTTTGAGGCTCACATCTAATTAATAGAGAAAGGGACACAGACAAACCTTAGGTTATGGTTATGCTGTCACTGTGAGGGATAGTGTAAAATTACAGATGTAAGCTAGAAACCCATAGGTCTCTGGTTCCCAATGTTAAACAGGCAGCAGTCAGTCTTTTTCAGACAAATATCTTTTTGTAATGTTCTGTGTTATCAATGGGTTACTCACCAGTAACCATCCTTCTTAGAGATGGGCTGCTTGGATCCGTTCAGTAATAGGTGTCTCCGTGCTGGAGCGCCGGATTGGTCAGAAAACTTTTTTGTCCTAGCCTGTCAGGAGAGGGCAGGTGGCCACTGCCCCCCAGTGGCTATATATATGGCCGCCTCCCGACCCATCCCCAGTTCCTTGGAGTCGCCAACTCCAGATGCGGGGATGGAGGGAAGGGACCTGAATGGATCCAAGCAGCCCATCTCAAAGAAGGACGATTACTGGTGAATAACCCACCATTCTTCTTCGAACGCTGCTCAGATGCATTCAGTAATAGGTGACTACTAGCCATGCTGACGGATGGCGGGTGGAGTTTGCTCTTCCGCCTTCAGCATAGCAAAAACCCCAGACAGGAGGAAGCCCAGCGAACAAGATTCTAACAGGAACCAAGAGACCAGCTGGCTCCTGGCCTGGTAATGGAGAACCAACCATGTGGGCCAACCCAAAGTAAGGGGTAGGTCCAGTCCAGCTGGAGCAAGCGTGCGTAGGCTGAGCAGACTAAGGTCACCTTAAACAGGGTTGAATAGTGCAACTGAAAACATGGAGGGGTGTCTTTGATGGCTCTACCCAAAGGGTGTAGCTCAAGGTAGGAAGGCCAGAAGATCAATGCCTGGTCATAGGACAGTCCAGCATGAACTTGGAAGAAAACGCTGGGGCCAAAGGGTTGTGAGGTTAAGCATGATGATTGCAGCCTACTCAGTAACGATAAAAGGGAAGGATATTATCCCTTGAACTGATCACATCAAGGCCTGAGTCAGAAGCCAAGTGGTCACAGGCCTAGCCCTGGTGGCTGTGGCCTAAGCAGATAGCCACAGGAGGGGTGAACCTTATCCCTTGAAGTGGCCACAACTAGCTCTAAAGGTGTCCGGTCAAAGGAGGTAGGAGTTAAAGTATGTAGCTGCACTAAAGCACATGTACCACTGAGTTCAATTGAGAAGGGTCTGACAGAAGACCCTCCATGGCAGTATAATGAAGGCCGAAAGTGGTGCAATGAGTGGCACATGGCATGCTGGCCAAAGGCCCTCAAGTTACAGATGCAGGCACTAACTTCCAGCTGTGTATAGTACTGGAACCTTGGGTTCCCGCTGGAAGGGTACTTCAGATCGCTAACGCCTACAAGGCGACATGATGGCCTTAGATGGTGCTGTTGGCTTGGTACCAGTAAGTACTTCGGTAAGCATGAGGACTCATGGGAAGAGCCTGCCTATTGGGCCTTATAATCCCTTCAGGATCCCAGCATCAAGAAGATTGTCCAGAGAACAGGGAATGTATGAAGAAGGGGAGAAGGGAAGGTGGGGAACAAATCCAAAGCCACCTCTTGGCCACTCAGCATAGGTGGCCATAGGGCTCATGGAGATCTAGTATCAGGAATAAGATCTCAAGTGCCCAGGGCACCACCAAGGAAGGATATCGTTGCAACTATACTGCACCTACATCTGCACCAGGGATAGGGACACATTGAGGACGGACTACCCCAAGATATGGGTTACCGGAGGAAGGAGAGGTTTTCTCCTGACCCCCTAGGAAGTGAAAACCACTCTCAGAGCATCAACCATGGTACAACAAAGGTACTCTGGGTTTAGAGGAACCAGTCGGGGTGGATTACCTCCATCTGGAGAATTATCCAGGTGGCATTCCACATGAAAGGATACAAGCCTCTGAATTTCTGAGCACTATGGAAAACAGGATATTCCAACATATATATATATATATATATATATATATATATATATATATATATATATATATATATATATATATATATATAAAAATTCCCCTCTCACCCCTATGGGTGGTATGTGTCTTCCTCAACCTCGGGTCCTCTACCAGAGGCCTGGGAGTTTGAGGGTTCTGCGCAGTATCTTAGCTGTTCCTAGCACTGCACTCTTCTGGACAGAGAGCTCTGATGTTGTTCCTGGGATCTGTTGGAGCCACTCTCCCAGCTTAGGAGTCACAGCCCCGAGTGGTCCTACCACCACTGGGACCACTTTGGCCTTTACTTTCCACAGCCGCTCTAGTTCCTCTGTCAGGCCCTGCTACTTCTCCAGCTTCTCATACTCCTTCTTCCTGATGTTGCTGTCACTTGGCACTGCTACATCTATCACCACCGCTGTCTTCTGGTCCTTGTCTATTACCATGATGTCTGGTTGATTGGCCAGTACCTGCCTGTCCGTCTGGATCTGGAAGTCCCACAGAATCTTAGCCCTGTTATTCTCCACGACCTTCTGTGGGATCTCCCATCTGGTCTTGGGAGGGTCTAGCCCATACACTGTGCAGATGTTCCTGTACACAATGCCAGCTACTTGGTTGTGCCGTTCAGTGGATGCTGTTCCTGCGTGCATCTTACATCCTGCCACTATGTGTTGGACTGTCTCTGAGGCCTCTCTGCACAGTCTGCACCTTGGGTCCTGTCTAGTGTGGTAGACCCTTGCTTCAATGGATCTGGTGCTCAGTGCCTGTTCTTGTGCTGCTATGATCAGTGCCTCAGTGCTGTCTTTTAGTCCAGCCTTTTCCAGCCACTGGTAGGATTTCCCAATGTCAGCCACCTCAGCTATCTGTCGATGGTACATCCCATGCAGGGTCTTGTCTTGCCACAGCACTTCTTCTGCTTGATCTCCCATGTCTGCTGCTGCTGCCTCAGGCATTCTCTCAGCAGCTCATCTTTGGGTGCCATCTTACTGATGTACTCCTGGATGTTCTGGGTTTTGTCCAGGACAGTGGCTTTGACACTCACCAAACCCCGCTTCTACCACTGATTCTCCCTGCCCTCGCTGACTACGCCACCACTTCTCCCCACCGTCCCTGTCTACACCTCCACTTCTCTCCACCTTCTCGACCCCCTCCCTAACCCTCAGCCCCTGACACTGGCTCTCCTGGGCCGACCACCACCTCCTCTGGGCCTCCATATCTGGCCACTCTGGCACCTAGGCACAGGCTGAGGCTTGCTCCCTTTGCTTCAGGCCCTGCCCGGGCTGAGCATCCAATATGGCTGCACTGGCGGCTAAGCACAGGCTGGGACTTCCCCCCTTAGCATGCTCAGAGCATGCTCAGAGTATGCTTAGGGTGGGAGATTTAAAACTCCTCTGGCTTTCTTCTGTGAGCTGCACTTTTTCATTCAAGAGCTGCATGTGGCTCCTGAGCTGCAGTTTGGCCATGCCTGGGCAATAATGATAGGTCATTTCCCAGACCTCACTGGACTTCGCCACAGGATCTCGTGCAGAGGTGCCTTGGACAACTCCCCTGCTGAAGCCCCCATTACCTGGGGTCCCCGACTGCTGAAGGGGCATAAGCCGTGTAATTCTTGCTTTCATTCTAACTTCAGTACTTTCACTGGTATGACTAATAGGTGGTTTGTTAAGTAGTGTGTTAGCTAATAAATCTGCCTTATCTGTTAACCTGCGTCTCTGTGTTTTGTTGTTGCTGAACCCTTGAACCTCATCTCACGGGGGAGGGATATACAAAGACTACAGTTTGCAGCATGCCAAGTTGGTCACAAAGTACAGCACACAGGACAGAATGGGAGCCAGGCAGTGCAGTGGGCTCATCATGACAACTGAACAACTAGTTCATGATGAACAGAGGTAGAGGGTTATGGAGGGGGCCTGCAGATAACCCACTATTGGAGGCAACAGCCGGATGGGCTGGAACCAGACCTGTACAAATGTCTGAGGACCATGCTAAGGGACTGTCTTTGGAAGAAAGACTTAGAGGACTGGTTGAGGAAGCATAAGAAAACCACCCTGCTAAGTAAATCTCCTTCTCTCTTCCTCCCCCCCTCCCACCCCCCCCAAAATATTCTCTCCAACTTTTCCAAATGTTATGGTTATGCACCTTGGGTATGGCCACACACACTTCTTATTTCGAAACAACAGAGGTTGTTTCGAAATAAGAAGTGCCATGGCCACACGACGCACGGCCATTTCGAAACAAGCAAACAGCTTGTTTCGAAATGGCCGTGCTCCTCC
>ML682018.1:10313463-10370953 GCA_007922195.1 Podocnemis expansa | reverse complement strand
GCGTCGGCGTGGGACTTCCGCGCTGGCGCTCACTCCGGCCCCGGCAGCAGCAGTCTCCAGCCGCGCGCCGGGGCCGTGCCCCCAGGTTTGGGGGTGAGGGGGGGCTTTAAAGCCCCCGAGGTGAGGCGCCCCCCCGCCCTCTCGTGGTGGGTGCTTGCAGCCCCTGCAGGCACCGGCAGGGTAAAGCGCCCAGCCGCGCTTTACCCCGCTGGTGCCTGCAATCCCCTCCCCAGGCGGAATAGCATGTCCACAGTGTGGACCTGCTATTTCGCTGCCTTATTTCGAGGACAAAGTTTTTTGTCCTCGAAATAAGTTGTTTCGAAATAATATGTTATTTCGAAACAGCTTGTTTCGAAACAAGCATACCCTGTGTGAACATAGCCCTTGAGTGACAAAGGAGGAATGGAGCAAAAGCTTATTTCAAGCAATGTAAAGCATATTCCATCCACATAATTTAAGATTTCTATGGTGGCTGGACAGTGAGTGCGCCTCTGTTCCTTGTCTCACTCTCACGCCAGAGACCTATTCATATGAGTACAGGTGCAGGGGCAGAGAGGGACTGGCTTGCGCTTCCCCTACTGAGGGGTTTTCAGGGCCAGTACAGCTCTTGGTGCAGGCTAGGGTTGTCCTGAGGGGTGCTGCAGAAAGCTCTGTGAGTTATGGAAGAGGAGTAAAATGGGTCAGATGTAGGACTACCCTCATCAGGTTGCCTTCTGCCTTGATCCTTCCACCTGCATTCTGCCAAGCCATAGGCACCTTGGAATTCCCCCTGGGTTGGGGGCTTCTGAGTGCCTGTTGCGTTTTTTTTTTTACTTCTGTTTTGTTTTTGGTAACAATCCCCTCAACCCTGCTGCCCACCGCCACAAAAATAGGATCCATGCTTTTTTGAATAGGGATCTGGGAAAAATGATTGAGGTTTGCAATGCATGACTTGGCAGGGCCATTGCTGTTGTTGGGGAGGGAGTATTGCATTTGCTAGAGTAGGGAGGAAAATTTTAAAACTATAGATTGATTAAAAAAGTCATTCCAGACCATGCTCAGATGGCGTTTGCTTGGCATTTTGCAGACCCTAAAAAGTGTCTTTATGACATCACTGTATATGCTCCCTGTCTAGGTCCATGAGAGGCCTTGATCAGGGGCTGCAGCTGTCAGGTATTGCTGAAATAATTAGCATGATAAGAGATTGTAAATCTCTCACTTGCTCACACTCACACACATACACACACAAAACTCTGCAGCGGGTGAGGCCTTGAGAGGAATTACTAACAGACCGCAGTAGAAAGGGTGGGTTACTCACCAGTAACCATCCTTCTTCGAGCTGCTTGGATTCATTCAGTAATAGGTGCATCCGTACCGCAGTGCACAATTGGTAGGAAACCTTTTTGCCCTAGTCTGTCAAAGCAGAGCTGGTGGCCTCCACCCCCTGGCCACCCTGTGGCTATATATATGTCTGCAGCCCTGTCCCTCTTCAGTCCCTCAAAGTCACCAACTCCAGGTTGTGGAGACGGTGGGAGGATTGTGAATGAATCTGAGCAGCCCATCTTGAAGAAGGACAGTGAGTAACCCACTGTTCTTCTTTGAGCGCTGCTCAGATACATTCAGTAATAGGTGACTGCTAGTCGTGCTGAGGATGGCGGGCAGAGTTGGGTTCTTTTCCACCTTTAGCGTTGCACCGCCATAATGGCCAGTGGCCCAGGCATAGGGAGGCCGATAGGTAGTACAGCCTGGCCCAAGTGGAGGAAAAATTAAAGGCCTACGATCCTTGAGTGCTCCCTGTTGGTGATCAGCAGGAGCAGCAGATGGCCTAAAGTCCCCTTATCAAGGGGAAAATAAAACCACAGCCACCAGTCAAGGATTGGTAAGGCACTGTCACTTAGGGAACATCAGAGGATGGTGGATGGGTGCTACCCTTGGCCTTAGGTTTACAATATATAGCTTAGCTGATAACAGGGAAAATAAGGTGGACCCCAGGAAAAAAAAACAAAAAACGTCTGCCAACTGGTGAATACAAGGAGGCAGAAATGGGGAGCGGGAGAAGAAAGACACCCCCCCATGTTTGTTTATTTATTTATTTACTGGTCTAATCAGGGAAGAAAATCACGGGAAGGCGTGGGGAAAATAAACAACCACCTGGTAAAACGTAGTTCCATGGTGGGCAATCTTGCACTGCAGGTGGATGCCAAAAGCGCCTTTTTAGGCTCCTGGGTAGACATGGTCACCAACCACTGAAGAGGCAGGAAAATTGTGGCTGAAATGGTTGAATGAACCATGGATAGAGGTTGAACTACTACTTTAGAGTGAGAACATGAAGGAGACCTTTAAGATCTGTGTGCATGTGGCCCCAGATCTGTTTGATAGGGGTTGGGAATAGAGGAATGGGTACAGTAGTAAGGTGTTTCTGCATGCATGAGTCATGGTGCTTTTGTGCCGGAACCCTCCCCCCCCATTGCTAGAGGTGTGACAAGTAGAGGGAGGGAGTGGGTGAGGACAATGGTTGACCAAGGTCATAAAAATTCCCTTGAAATATACGACATATACCTCTCCATGTAACACATGATGGAGAACAAACTGAGAATGTGAGTGGGTTTCTGGCTTTGGTTAGAAAGACTCAGGACAAAAACAGTAGAGTATGACAGGAGTTCAGTTACTCACTCTGTTAGGTACCCCAGAGCAGGAGGAAAGAGCTCCAGAGGTAACCCTGAAGCTGAGAATATTCAGAGAAGGGAGGTGTCACCCACAAAGAAGAAGGGGAACAGGACCAAGCTGCTGACTGCCCCAGCTAGTGTTGGACAGAACCAGGGAAAAGCGGAGGATCCGGGTTGGAAAACAGGAGGTAGGAAACGGACTGCCGACTGTTGTAGCATACAGCCAAAGAGAAGGGATTGCCGTCAATCAGCAGCCTATTAGTGGCCCTCGTAGAGCCACTGGGTAAGACAAGTGACAGTGGGCATAAGATTTAGGAGTCCTCTGGACTGCTTTGTGGTTCTAGAGTGAATTGGAAGAGGGCCAGCTTCCTAGTTAGATGGAGATTTCTTCCTAACTAGGGTGGGATACCGTGTAGGGATCTACCCAAATCAATTTGTTCTTGACATGACAAACTCACAAGTGTCCTTGATTTTGCTCTCTCAGTGGCTGGCGCAGGGCTCACTTATGTATGCATTCCTGCTCCCTTGGGTAGGGCCCCTGTTTTAGGTCTTTGTGCCACTTATTCTGATACACAATGGTTTTCTGGAGACAAGGGATAGAGCAATATGATCTGATGGCTCTGAATTAGCCCGAACCATAGTAGCACTGTGATTCTACAGGCCGTGTCCCTGAATACACTAGTCAGCCCTCTGTTGGGGTGGACTTGTTAACCCAGAACTCAGGGTGTGTACAACACTAAGTCTCAGCCTCCTGCACCTGGTGGTTTAGGATTGTATAGATAATCGAGGAAGAGGAAACTTCGCTCTGACAGGAGACATTGGGGCTCCCTCTTCTAGGTGGGGGGAAATGAGGGAAAAAACACGCAGTTTCGCTAGGTTGAGGTGTCCCCATAGTGTGTTACTGGGAGCGGTCTGACAAGGGAAGGGGAGGCATGACTGCTTTTGAGGGCTTCCAACTTTGGAGGCCTCTACACTGGAGTATGGAAAGTACATGTGCACCCAGGGAATTAACAGCTAGGGTGAACTTCGGCTACCAACTCGGCACTCAATGGAGAAGGGGTCCAAGGGCCATTGATTTGAATCCTGAGGACGGGTGTAACCAAGTTAGCTGGGTCTCATGAATGTGAGGCGATAACCCTTAATGGCCCGAGGAGGGGGGAAAGGGGACAGAGCCCACCCTGTCAGTAGGCCAATTAACAGGGATTGTATCCCCAGTTTTGGGGAGGTAAGGGTCACCAGAGGCATGAACAATGTCAGTGCCAGGTGTCCAGAACTCATGAGACACATGCGAAAGGTAATCTTCCTGAAGGGGAAGAAAATATCAGCTCTGAAGGAAGAGCAACGTAAGGAGCCTTTGGGTATCCTGCAAGACCCTGGAAGGGGACATCCTCTAAGGAAGGGCAAAAACAAGGAGGGGAATATTAGGGACCATTGGCAGGTGGGTCCTGGTTGGTCATTTTGAGGAGTGTAGAGGTATTTGGTCCTAAAACCCCCATGCGTATGACCCATCTTGTCATCTACTGATAGCTTGTTCTGCTATAGGTTAAGGGAGGGCAGGCGAAAGAAAAGCTCCTCCAACTATGACCCAAGATGTCCTTGGTCTCTGTGGTCATGATTTCAGGGGTAGGGTCCTCTAAGCTAGACCAGATGGCTACCCAGGTATTAACCCTCTTGAGTCCTTAAAGGTTAACAAGGTATGGCACTGGCTGAAGTGGGAGTGTGGGGGCATCCCCTGGGGAGGAAGAATCCATAGGCATTTCCAGTGGAACCACTGGTTTTTTCTTGTAGGTGGAAGGTAGTGCCCTGACTTAGGATCTTGCCTCAGGGTTGTCCTCCCACATAGGGTGAGTACACTTTTCTCCTGGACTTGAAGTAAACCAGGTAGTGAGCTGCCATGATGGGGGGGAGGGGCAGGGAACTCTAGTTTGTTGCTAGGCCAGCTGGCCTGCCACCGGGGGAGGGGTTGAGAGGTTTTAGTACTTCAGTAGTAGTTTAGTAGTCCCCCAGCCTGAAGAAGGGTGGAAGTTACCCAGTGGAGTAAACCTGCAGCCATGGGAAGTATTAACTGTCCCTTATGGGCTGGGGGAGTGGCTAGTAGGCCAGGAAGGCAACATGCCTATGTATTTTACATCTCCTCAGGGATCCTGGGCATCACGGAGCATAGTGTCCATTCCAGCCATGAACGGAGGACCACCTTCAAATGGGAGGTCAAGTATGACCTGTTGGGAGGAGGGGGACACCCTCGCCTCCTGGAGCCATGCCACCCACCGTAGGGTTACAGCTGAGGCCACGTTGCAGCTCGCCATGTCCGAGGTGGCCCAGGCAGATAACAATGGGTCCTGGGACTCTAGTCTGCCCTCTTCGAGAAATGCGTTATCAATCAATCAATCAATCAATCAATCAATCAAATCACAGGGCTGGAAGGGACCTCGTGATCCGCCCCATTCTCCTGTGGGAGTAAGTGTCTGAATTTATTCATGGACTCCCACACATCCATGATATATCTGGCTACTACAGCTTGATAATTGGCTATTTGGAGCTGGAAGGTAGAGGAGGAGTAAGGTTCCCGCCCCAGGAGATCTAACTCCTTCACATATCCCAACACTGGGAGAGGGTCATGAGCAGCCGGCCCAGGGCCTAGGACTGCTTCCACCACCCCTTGAGATGGTGCGGGGTGGTAGTTGAGGAAAAGAAAGTCACTTGCCGGAACCTGGCATTTATGGCCCTCTGTGTCTGATACGGGGGCAATGGACCTGAGGGTTTGCCATTGTGACATGGCAAGGTCCTGCATGCTAGGGTGCAGGGGAACTCTTATGGGCTCTGCCAAAGTGATTGCTGGACTGAACAAAGTGTCACTAGGTACCATGGGAGAATGAGCCTCTAACCCCACATGAGCGCAAACACGGCGAAGGAGGTCGAAATGCACCTTGAGGTTCCCAGTGTAGGAGGGGGGCATGAGGTTCAGGGCTCTATCCGGTGCTGGAGGGCACGGGGCTGAGCCGGGCTGAGCGGTACCACAGACACCCATTGGGGTCTTCTGGGGAGACCATTTGTGGAGTCAGTACCTGTAGGGTGTTGATACTGAGGGCAGTGGACAGGGTTGTTTACTCACTTTAGAGACACGCTCCTCAGGGCTCGGGGATCAAGAAGGCTCATGAGCCCACATTTGTGGTGCTGGAGAAGACAGGGTAACATAGAGCCAAGGGGAGGACTTAATGGTACTGGGCCCCTTGTCTTGACTAGCTTGCTCCGGTGCTGGGAAACTCGGCACTGAAATCTGTGACGGAAGCTGGTAATGCTCTCGGGTCAGCTAGGCTCCTGAAACAAAAGCTGGTTTACGCTTTTTCTTGGGGGGGCACCAGAGGGGAAGGCATCAGCAGGAGGAGGAGAGCCTTCACAGTCTCAAAAGCCTCTGGGGTGGAAGGGACCAGTACCGACAACTGCTGGTCCCAAGGCGACCCCCAGATGGTGGATCTGGAGCAGTGCTGACGCTTTGGTACTGACACTGGTACCGAGCTCGTCTTCTTCCGCTATTGAGGTGTGCGGTGTGGGGAAGGCTGCAGTGCTGAGTCTGCACACGGTGGTGAAGGAAGCCCCAAAGGTTGAGGGGCAGGCTGCCGCACTTGCTCCAAGGCCAACACACAGCGCCTTTGCTCTCTGTCTTTTATGGTCCATGGTTTGAAGGACCGAAAGATTGAGCACTTGGTGACCAAATGGGCTTCACCCAGGAACTGGAGGCACTTTATGTGCGGGTCATCCCTTGGGAAGGCCTTGCCGCAGGCAGCACAAGGGTTAAACCCTGGCATGGCAGACAGCAAGTGGGAGCGATTTCCTTGCTCCGAAGCTTTGCAGTCGGCGAGAGAAGTGCTTTTCAGTGGAACGACGTCCATGAACTGGTTCTTACAATCAAGCGACTGGCTCATATAAGACAAGCTGCTTGTGCAGTTGCAAGGAGCAGGCTGTTCCAATACCATTGCTGAGGGTGGAAAATGGAATTGAGGAAGGACAGGGCTGCGGCCATATATATAGGCACTGGGTGGCCAGGACCCTTTTTTGACAGGCTAGGGCAATAAGCTTTCTGAACAATCGTGTGCTGCAGCACAGACACACTTATTACTGAACGTATGAGAGCAGAGCTTGAAGAAGAAGTATCTTTTAGATGTAAGAAACCAGGTCATCTTGAAAAGGAAATGTAAACATATACTAAGGTGTGTGTAGGGTTACCAGATGTCTAGCAAAAGGAGGACATGTCATCCTTTTTACCTTCATGGCCTCCGTCCGGCAGAAATTCTTAAAATAGATGATTTTGTCTGGCTTTTTACTTCTGATGAGTACAATGTTAAAAAACAAAACAAAACACCCAACACAGGGTTTGAACCTATTACCCTGAGATTAAGAGTCTGCTGTGCACATGGGGAGCAAAGAGTAGCCTGCAGGAAAAAAAAAATCAAGGGAGAGAGGAGCACCCAGTTTGCCCTGTTCCTGAAAGCTTTTATAAAGTGGCTTCTGTGGCTCAGTCAGTCAAAAAAACAGACCTTTAATCTTAGGGTCATAGGTTTGAGATCTGTATTGGGTGCTTTAATTTCTGGCCTGTTGCTCCCTACAAAAGGGCTACATTGGGAAAAAAAGATAGTGAATGCTAATAATATGAAAGAAAATAAGGTACACTATGAATAAAATCCCTAACAGGGACTAATTAAGTGAAACCAATAAAGGGGCACATTTGAACTGGCTAGTAACAAGTTAGGACAAATTTTTTTAAATTGTAAAATGGGCTGCTGTGGAAAACAAAAAATGAGAGGCAAGTTAACTGCTTTTTTATTTTTTATTTTTTTTTACTTTTTTTAGGAGATTTTCAAGTTTATATTTGCAAATTTAGTTTTTTAACTTTTTCTAGTCTCATGAACATTAATGAAAGGGTCACGAAAAACTTTCATTTACTGAAAAAAATCCAGTTTTCAGTAAAAGAAAACATTTTGGTAATTTTTTAAAATTTTAAAATAATTTAAAAGCCACATCACTGCACAGTTTTGATCATTACCCATTTTCCAATACATAACATGGTAATGACAGATTAATACTACATCTTCTCCAGGTGTTCTCCAATGTCCTCCTTTTTGTACCTCCCTGTCCTCCTTCCCGTGCTTTGGTATTTGGTAACCCTAGGGATGTGCCACTTTAAATCTTCCACTTAGCTTTCGTAATAATGTGGTTTCTGCCTTGCTGTAAGTCCTGGACACTGCAGGAGAGTCTGAGTGAAACTATATCCTTCAAAAGCCTAGGCTTAGAGCATGCCAGAGCACAAACCATATTAACTCCTTTGCATAATATAGGGAGAGGGGAAGTCTGTTCTCCCCCTTACATGGCTTTGGCTCCCCACACATTACCTTTCTGTCCCAGGTGTCTGGAGCAGTCAGGACAATATCAGAGAACTCTGCTCATGTGCTTGTTATTTACAAGTAGGCTACTTTTGGTGTGGGTTTATATGTCTTCTCATGGACTGCGGGGAAGCCATTCTTGTCAGAATGCAGCCATTCAATGGCCTTGTTTACAAGGACTGATAGAGAGAAAGCATTGATGTCTAGGAGGCTGTTTGCCAATTTAGGGAAAAAACATACAACACAGAAAATTGGCCCCTCTGACTTGGGCACATTCTTTCTTTATGTAGTGTAAAGTTCAGTGCTAGCGATACAAGTCCAATCTGCTTTCACAAAGATGGCAAAGTAGGAGCGATAGCAGTGCAAATTTTCTAGTGCTGCACGACCAGTATGATTCCTGCGTAGGCTGGAGGGACTGTGTCCAGAAGCGAGCATGTCATGCTGCATCCCCATTCTCGTCAGTCCTTGGTCTTTCTGCTGGGACTGCTGACAAGGGCTACTGTTAATGCCAGGGCTGTGAGGGAACTGTTTAAGTGGGACACCTGCCACTTGGAATTTAACTGAGACCATTGGTTTATTTCACCAAAACCACGGCCAGGGGGCTGGACTGGGCTCTAACCAGCTAGGTGGAAGTCCTTGTCTGGGTTGGATTTTGGACCCTGCATATTGCCACATCAAAGCACCAGTTGAGATGCCTTGACAACTATTGACTGTAATTATTGGCTAAACCAAAAGGGAACTTCTTCTGGCTGATCTGGCAGGAAGATCTGTGCTTTGTTGGTCTTTGTACATAATTAGATGAAACTTATGCCTGGGCCCTGCGAAGATAATTGATTTGCCCTGTTCTGCACTGGTGAGGCCTCAGCTGCAGGATTTTGTCCAATTCCAGTCACCACACTTCAGGGAAGATATGGACAAATTAGAAAAAGTTCTGAGGGGAGCGATGAAATGATAAATGGTTTAGAAAACCTGACCTACGAGGTGAGTTTTTCTTTTTTAAAAGTTTAATATGTTTAATCTTGAGACAAGAAGACCAAAGGGGGACCTGATAACAATCTTAAAATATGTTCAGGACTGTTGTAAAAAGGAGCGCATCAATTGTTTTCCATGTCCACTGAAAGTAAAATAAGAAGAAATGGGCTTAATCTGCAGCAAAGGAGATTTAGGGTAGTGATTAGGAAAAACTATCTGGCTACAAGGATAGTTAAACTCTGGTATAGATTTCAAAGGGCTCTTGTGGCATTTTTCCCATTGAAAACTTTGAAGAACAGATTGGACATACCTCTGTCAGGAATGGCCTGAATTTCTTTTGTCTTGCCTCAGTGCAGGGGCCTGGACTTAATGAACTGTTGAGATCACGGCTGTCCCTAAGTGGTGACGAAGTCTGGGGCCAATCAGTGTGTGGCGGGCCCCCCATGACCCCCACATGCAGAGGCAGCCTTAGGCAATTGGAGGCCCTAGGCAAAGGCCCATTGTGGGGCCCCCAAAGGCCCTCCTATAGGCTCCCACTGCCACCCTTCCCATGCCCCCAGTGTCCCCCCCCCGCACCCGGACTCCTTGTTTGTTTTGCCGAACCAGACTAACATGACTATCCCTCTGGAATTTGTAAATTATTCCTGGATATGATATTTTTAAAGATCTTACCATCATGAGGCTTGTAAGTTGATCAACTTTCACTTAATATAAATGAACAAATGCTGAACTACAAAGTTAAAAAGAACATTTATAAAATTTTAAAAAGTATGTGCATTAATTAACAAATAAAAAGTGGTAAAATTAATGATAGCTCAAAAATAACTAAAATGCCACATTTAAAATTTTGGCAGTCAGATCTTACAAATGTTTCATATAGGCTTTGACTTATGTGCACTAGAAGTTTAATACAAATCATTATAATAAAAAAAAGTAAAAAGAAACGCTTCTAGTTTGTAGCTATAAATGAAAAACACCAAATTTCAATGAAATTCTCTGAAGTACTCAAATTTATAAGACCCTGGTCCCCACAAAAATATTAAATAGTAAATACAAAAGAAGCTAAAAAATTACTAACTGAAGGAAAGACATACAGCATAGACATCACATACAACTGTAATGATTGCCTGAGGGCAGCACTGTATTTGTATGTAGCAGCCTATATGGACCTACCTGGCAACCTGAGCTAACCAAAGCTGAAGGAAGAATTGTCACAAAGGCAAAGGAAAAGACAAGAGAAGAACAGAACAGGTAAAAAAATAAAAGGAAAAGGCAGAATTTCACAACTGGGATTACAATATAGCAGAATTAATGTCCACACTGAGGTACTAAAAGGTGAGACCATTGGAAAAACCCTGCTGTTGTACTTGCTCCTGTTTTTTTTAAGCATGTCACTGTGACGGTGATGGGTAGATAATGGTGAAATCTATGATTCAGACAAAGCACAGATCTTAATGATAGTTTGCATTGATGAGCCAAGACTGAAAAGTGCTGAGGTTTCCAGTGCTACTAGCCCTACTATATGGGAACAATTTCTATATTTTTCTGTATTTTCATTTCCACCCACCAAATTGGTGACAGGGCCCCTTATTGCTTGGGGACCCTAGGTAACCACCTGCTTTGCCTAACCCTAAAGCCTCCTTCGCCCACATGCTGGGGGGGAGTGGGGTAGGCCAGCCCAGAGGCTAGGCCCCACGCTCCCACCTCTCCCTTGGGCCAGCACTCCCCACCCCCAGGTGGCACATCTGGACCAGGGATGGGATGGGAGAGCACAGCCTGGCCTCTGGGCTAGCCCATCCCACCCTTGGGCTGGCTGTTCTTTCCTGTGGGCAGGGAGGGCCATCCTGGAGGTTGGGGTCCACAATCCCACCCCACCTCTCTGCTTTCAGCTTCCTGCTGAAAGCAGCTGGGCAGGGGCAGAAATAAGGGGACAGCAGAACCACGGGGCCTGGGTTAGCTGTCCCCTCCCTCCGCCCCAGGGACAGCTCTGCTTGAGATCACTTTCAGCCCTATGTTGCTATGATTCTGAAACCTGAATTTTCTAAAACAAATCCCCTTAGCCACTTAGGAGTTTGCTATACTCACCATACTGCATACCATGGCTATGAAAAGCTACACAACAGAACCCAGATCTCTCTTCTTCAAACACAGGCTGTATCATCTGAATTAGGGGAGACATGTCTCATATAGTCTGGAGTGGGTGGGTTCTGCTTATTGTGTTTGAGTTTTGCAATGTACTGTTTTCTGTAACCAGTGCTGTTTTGATATCTTCCTCTTTGTTATTAAAAGGTTTATGTTCTACACTCAGACTCTGTGCTTGTGAGAGGGGATGTATTGCCTTTGAGGGTATACAGGGGACAGTGCATGCTTTCCCAGGAGACTGAGTGGGGTCTCAAGCTGGTTTGATTTTGTATCGACAGAAACCCCTAGATATAGAACCCAGCCTTTTGCTGCTGCCAGCTCTGTTTGGCAGGAGAGTTATAGCAGTATCCTGCATAAAGTTTTCCTGAAAACAAAGTGCATGCTAATTCGGGTAGGCTCTTAAATCTCAATGGAGGCCTAGAATTACTGTGCTTCTCTTGGAATTCAGGAGTCAGCAGAGAGCTGGATTAAACTACATCAGTCTTTATGTGTGGAATGGGAAATGACAGGGCTGTAACTACAGCAGGGCCAATGGGTCAAAGCCCCCGGCAGCCCAATAGAGCCGTGCTTTTAAAGGGGCAGCTTTGTGCTGCTGGCTGTAAACGCCACTAATGGGAAGGGGCGCGTTCCGATTGGAATGCACCCTGGACGGCAAAATGCCGCATTATGACTTTGGGAAATGTTGCGTACCAGAGTTCTCCTGGTTCTTGGTAGCTCACTTTGTAGGGCCGTCACTCCAACAAGCAGCCATCCAAACAACAGTTCTTTCAAATGAGAGTGTGGCAGATAGAAGTAACCCTGCTACCTCCACATTACAGTTCCAGAAAAAATGAAAAGTGTCTTTTCCACTTCTGAGTAATCTGACTCAGTGAGGTCAGACTTCTGCTGTACTTGCATTAGAGATCACTGGGACGACAGGGAGAGCAGTGCGTACAAAAAAGGGAAGTAAGAGTGGCTAAAGAGGCAGCTGGCAAAAACAGTGCTGGACTGCAGAGCTTCACTGCACATGTGACAGGCGGAGAAGTTCAAGCCCAACTTTGGTCCTTGTCAATGGCACCTCCTTGACTTTTAACACGTCCTTATCGCATCTTCGCTCACCTCATAGCAGCTCTGATAAAATACCATCCCGGGTGTAATCTCCTGACCAATGCGGCTGAGAATGCTGCATAGCATGAAAGGCCACATGCGTTGCAGGGCCAGACTGGTAATAAAAAAATAGCTATAAACTGTTAGAAGTGACAGTGATATGGTAGAATAACTTCCCAAGTGCCTGGGACAGCAGATGTGCTGATCTGCTGATACTGAAGCATATGTGGTGACTGTGCTTTGGACTTTGCATTAGATTGCAAGTTTAATGAAGTTGGAGTATGTATTGGAAATAAAAGCCTTATGGAATGGTGGAGTTACTGAGAGAGTTGTAGTTGATATGAAAGTGGAAAGTTTTCTCTTCTTACTTCCACACATTCAGGGTTTAGGTTGGATGAAGGTGTATCTTATTCCAACCTGAACCTTGTCATTCAGTATAACTTCTGTTTTTGAATATATAATTACCACTTACTTTCTCTGGCTGGGTGCATAGCAGTTCAGCTCTCCCATGCAGAATACCACTTACAGTGACTTCTCTGGATGGATCATCTACATCCAGAGATCCTCCTGGATTCCAATGCTTGCAAAAGCATGAATCTCCATTGAATTAACAAAGTCAGTCCATTAGATTAGAAGCAGTAGCAGGCTCATACACCTAGACCCACAGCCTAGCCTGGAAGTACAGCCCTCGTCTATACTTGGGCAGTTTGTTGGTGGCAGCTGACGATCATTTATGCGAGGCACATAAAATGCCTTGTGTAAATGACAGTGACTTCCTAAGCCATCCCTACACACTGGGGAAAGCCGAAGGCAAATCCCTTGCAGTCTACTTTCCCCTGTGCCTCCTGGCCCCCCAGGACTTCCGATGCCAACTTCTGGGAGCACTGCAGAGAGTTCAGACTTGCTGCTCAGTGCTCCCGGAATGCTGGGCTGACAGCAGCAATTTTGCCGCCTTCAGTGAAGACATACCCACAGATGCAGAGATAAAGATACATTTGGCTCCATTGTACCTAATAGAGCTGGTTAAAACTGAGCATTTCTTTTGTGTGGGAAATTTTGATATTTATATACCTCCTTTTGTACCAAAATTGGCATGAAAAATCAAAATTTCTAAAATATTTTATGTTGGAAATATTGAAATAACTGTATCAAAAGGATATGTTTTCATAGGATTGAAGCACTTTTGATTTGACATGCCTGTGTTGTCCTTTAGATACGATATAATAGTCATAATGATAAACTTGAAACAAAGGTTTCAACCTTTCTGAAATTTTCACTAATTTTTCATTTAAAACATAGACAAAATCAGTATGTTCCAGGAAAAGGTTCAGATTTTATTGAATCAGCATTTTCTTCATCTTCCTTTGTATGCAGTTCCTCAGTGCTTGAATCTTTACAACTGTTTTGATTTGCTGTTACAGTGTGACCTGTTTCCATGACTTACACTTCCCTGCATTTATTTCTTCCCATTCTGTAGGTTCCCCCATCTTCAAAGCATCTGACAAAGTGGGGTTGTCTCCTATGAAAGCTCACACAATTAATAAATCTATCAGTCTTTTAAGTGCCACAGGACTCCTCATTTGTTCTATCTGTTCTTATGACTTCAGTTAATTGTCCTTCTGCCAATGTTGCAGGTTTGACTTTGCAACTTGCAATCTTCCCCGCTCTCCAGTCTTGCTTTTCCATCTGTCTTTTCAGCATGTTCTCATGGATGTCTGCCAACATCTCAAGTTCAATACTGTGAAATTCACACTTTCTCACAAATCCTCCCTTCCCCTTCACTATAAAATTTCCTTCTATTCTCTGATATCAATAGCCAAGCTTGCAAATGTGGTGTTATATCCCACCCCTTCCCCAATCTAGATGATGCCAAATCTCATAAATCCTTCTTCTATATGATCTCTAAAATCTGACCTTTCTTTTCTGTTCTTCATACTCAAAGGCTGGTCAGTTCTTTGGCCATCTATCTATGCAATATCTATAACCTTTTCAGTGATCTCCTAGTTTCTCATGTCATCCTCCTGCATGCCATCCAAAATCCTGCTACTCTAATGATGTCACCCTCTATCTTCAAAACCCTTGACTGGCTTCTCGATACCTTCTGCATTATATCCAGCCTCTGAGACCCATCTTCTGGACTTGGTACAACTCACTCCCTGGCTACATCTCATCTCTTAGTTCCTAGAATCACAGAAGATTAGGGCTAGAAGGGACCTCAGGATGTCATCTTGTCCAGACCCCCGCTCAAAGCAGGATCAACCACAATTAAATCAAAATAATCCCAGCCAGGGCTTTATCAAGCTTCACTTTAAAAACCACTAAGGTGGAGATTCTACCTCTTTAGATAACCCATTCCAGTGCTTCACCACCCACTCATTGAAACAGTTTTTCCTAATATCCAACCTTGACCTCTTCCACTGCAACTTGTGACCATTGCTCCTCGTTCTGTCAGCTACTATCAGTGGGTATGTCTACACTTGAAAGTTAGTTCAAAGGGATTAAGGAATTCCTTAATTTGAATGAATGAAAGCTTAGTTCAAATTAGTAAGACCTGCTGGCTAGTTCGATCTAAGCCCTTAGTCTGATCATTAGTTTGAACTAAGGACGGTGTAGGCTAGGATTAATCCTTAGTTCAAATTTACTTAAATTCAAATTAAGGACAGTTAGTTCAAATTAACAAAGTGTATTAATTCGACTTAACATTATTAACAAATTAGAACTAACTTTTCCTGGTGTAGACATAGACAGTGAGAACAGCCTAGTTCTATCCTCCCTGGAACTCCCTTCAGGTAGTTAAAGGCGGTTATCAGATCCCATCCCCTCATTCTTCTCTTCTGCAGACTAAACAAGCCTAGTTCCCTCATTATCTCCTCACAAGTCATGTGCTCCAGCCACCTCATATTTTTTGTTGCCCTACACTTAACTCTCCAGTTTGTCCTCATCTTTCCTATAATGGGGGTCCCAAAGCTGAACACAGTACTCCAAATGTGGCCTTACTGGTGTTGGACAGAGGGGAACAATCACTTCCCTCCTATTTTCCCTTCTGCTACTGGCATTCCTACTGAGCTAACCACATAGTTGCCTGTTTTTTTTGCATCTCTCCATTCTCATCCTTCCTCTTTCCCCTGTGCTCCATCCTTGCTCTTGGAAATTCCTTTGTAACATTGTTCATGAAATGACTCCCTTCTTTCACAGAGCCTTGGAATGACATCCACCTGAGTCAGACACTATAGGCAGCAGAAATGGATAAACTGTTCCACTTGGAAAATGACTGTCATTTGATCATCTAGCACAGTGGTTCCCAACCTTTTCTCTGCTGTGGCACACCTTGAGACCTTCAAATTTTTCGAGGCACATCACTATTAAAAAACCCACGAATATTCAGATTAACTTAAATTACTTATGAATATTCATGAACCATGGCACAGTGTTTCGGAAATGCTGCTGTGTGGAGTAGTAGGGGTAGCAGAGCAGGGGTGGCAAAACAGGGGAGGTTAGGATTCATGTGCAGTGGCAGGAGTGAGTGTGGGGAGCAGAGCATGGCAGGGGTGGCAAAAAAGGACAAGGACAGCCATGTGGGGAACAGCATAAGGGTGGCAAGAGAGGACAGAATAAGAGAGAACAAGAGTGGCTTTGTGGGGGGCACAGGGGGGGAACCTGGGGAGTGGGAAGGTAGGGCAGGGGAGCATGGCACAGCACCCACTTCCCCCTTCTCCACAGTGGTTCCCTGCCACCCAGGGCAAATCCTCACCCCACTGCTGCTCCCTCCCACCGCAGTGGGTCCCATCCTCCCCTCCCCCAGCCCCCCTGATGCCTGTGATGTACCCTCCAGCCCCCAGCTACACCCACCCCCAAAGCCACCCCACAACCCCAGCTACACACCTCTGCTACACATCCACTCCCACCCACCTCTGTTACACACACACACCAGCTCCACACAACCCCCAGCAGCACCCACCCCAAGCCCTTACCTGGGCTGTTTGCAGGCTGGTTGACACAAGCTGCTTTGCCCTGGAGGGGGAGATTCACACACTCCCAGCCTCCCCCAGCTCTCTGCTGGCTGGGCTTAAGGTGGAGCCAGGTTTAAGATGGAGCCACCTGAACGATGCGTTTGGGCTGCTCCTGCTATTTTTAGAGGGACCCCTGGAACGCCATGTTCCGGTGCCGCCTTCTATTTTTAGGGGGCCAGAATGCTGCCTCCCTAAAAATAGGGGCTTCCGGAACTGTGCTCAAGTGCCTTCCCCCTTACTTTAACCCCTGCCTTTTCCCAGCCCTGCACAGCCTAGGTGGCTGGGCTGAGCAGGGAGGGAACTTTAACTCCAGCTCTTGAGCATGCTCACAGTGCACTTTGGGTGTGCTCTGGCACACTGGTTGGGAACCACTGATTTAGCATGTCACGTCTGCACTGTCTCTTCTCTTGATATTTGCTTACAAACTCCTTGGAGAAAGGACCATTTCTTCCTTGTTGGTACAGTGCTATATGCAAGCGGGGGGATGGACCCACTATTCTGGGGAACTTCCCAGGCTTGTGTACCACCCCAGTGAAGGTGGGTAGCAAAAGGATCTGAGTCCCTGCTCCCACTTCCTTTACCCCAAGGCCTGCCTGACCTCAAAGGCTCCCCTCCCAATCTCCTGTTTGGAAGAGTCCCTGTAACCCTGACAAGGCTTGGCCCCAGAATTTCTGGGGGCTCAACCCCCACTCGTATTGTGGTCTCTCAGGACAGGGCTAGAGTGTCCCCACTCCGGGGTGCTGACCACACTGATCGCTCTTCTGGCCCACCAGTCACTATATACAATTTATTTAAGCACACAGAGATAAAAAAAATAACCCAATAAGAAAATAGACAAAAAGTGGAAAAAGGTGAAAAGTAAACCCCCAGTGCCACCCCCTGGTGTGGAGGCACTACACACAGAATCTCTGGACCTGAGAAACAGTCTCACAGCCTGTTCTCCACCTTGCAAGCCCTTTGCCCAGGCCTGGCTGCGACTGGATGATCTAGGGGGCCAGATGCAGGCTCTGGCTGTGGCCACACGTCCCCAAGCTCCAGGGGCAGGGCCCATCTTCCCAGCATCAGCCCCCCCTTCACTGTTTCCCAGATGCTCACCACACCCAGCTCCAGATGGCGGCAACTCTGGCTCCCATCTGCTGCTCCGGTTCAGTGTGCCTCCTCTGGTTCTCCTGCTGTGGGGCTGCACAGATGAACTCAACACTTTGGGCTTCTTCTTTGGCTTCCTGCACCCAGTTTCAGACAACTCTGGCTCTGTCACTGTCTCCAGCTCTGCTCTGCTCAGCTCCACTTGGCTTTCTGCTGGTCCAGCTGGTGTAGGTCTGATCTGCACAGATCAGCTCAGCCTGGCCTCCCTTCCTGGGTCCTCTGGCTCCCAGCTACTGACTGCTTAGTGCTTCCTCCTTAGCTCGGCCCCACACACACTCTGGCTTGCCCAGGCATGTCAAGCCTGCAGTTTCAGCTCAGGGACAGGGAGCACTCTCAATCAATCAGGCCATCCTGGGACACTGGCCCTGGGGCTGTCTGTTTCAGAGTCCTGCTTCCAGGTGGAAGTGGCCAATCAAAAGGCCCATTCAGTCTCAGTAAGGGGCTATCAGTCCCCTTACCTATATACCAAACTCTCAAACAAGAAGAGTGATGGTAATGAGAAGCCTCACACTGTAACAACAGTGGGAGAGGGAGTGAAGGGGCAGAGAGTATAGTGCCATGGGAAGGAACTAGTGGAGCAAATGCATATCACAATTCTTCTGATGTCAAAATTCCATCAGCTAAGGGATTTTGTTTTTAGTGGTAAAAATAAGGGAGTTAATATGGGGGAGCTGGCATTAGGGATTACCAGAGAGATTGGGGGAAGGGAAGGGAGCTATGAGCACAGATGGAACAGTATTGGAACATGGAACATATCTAATATTGCTAGCTTTAGAAGTGACAAAATGGTGGTCTAAACCTTTGACTGCCACTCCCTAATGATAACAGAATGCTTTGGGAGCTCGGGAAAGTGTAAGTGTCTGGAGATAATACTGGTGTAACTGGAGGAAGGAGGATAATGTAACTGAACACTGAATTTCTCAGACTATTAAGTGTGTGGTGCTGTAGCTGGGATGGGTGATGGAAGTAGGAATGAATGACTGGGTCTATGCTGAATGCTGATATAACAGGGGTGTTACATGTAACTGGGAATGAGTGACAAGGTATGGAGAAGGTGCTGAGGCATGTATGGTAACTGGAAGTCTAGTTGGTCAAAGGGTTTAACAAGACTTTTGAAACAGACTGTCCTTCCAAAAATGCATCTTAGATGTTGGAGGGTCAGTGCTCAAGTACACATAGATGTTAATCACCCTCTTGGATATAGGTGCCAGATCAGATTGCATGGGCTGGGTAAACAGTGGGATATATGATAGTGCATGTGCTGAACCACAGGGTCTGGAGGTAAAGTTGATATCTATAGGGCCAGGATGTCTGAGGGAGAGAGAGATGATCCTCATGGGGAGGCAGAATTCCTGGTCTCTTCAGCTGTTCGTCCTGGAAATGGAAAGAGAGAACATTTCAAATTCCAGAGGTCTTTGTGTCTATATGGCTATCACTTTACAGGCATCTCCTCTCTGTATTGGGCAATGAAGGGGCTGGCAGTAGCAAGGAGACATCTGCTCTTTTTGTTCTTACAGGTTTAGTCCTAGTGAAATATGCACCAGTGAGAAGAGACTCGGAACCCTAGAGCTGCTGGAGAGGATGATCTAAGGATGTGTATTGACAGATGAAGGTGTGGAATGACACAAAAAGAAGAAAGGAAAGACAGAAATGGGAGGGAGACAGAAAAGGAAAGGAGAGAGACAGAGGGAAGATGGAATTGGAAGAAAGCATTTGAATACATACTTGCAGTTGTAAGGTGGTCATACATACACATGGGAAAATGCAAGTCACTGAAGTCATTCTGGAAATACTGAATTTAGTTTTGTGTAAGTTAGTTCTGGTGATACAGATTGGGAACTGTGCTTGGAGCTCGTACATAAAAGGAGTGTTGCCATGCACTGCTAGGACAGAACATACCAACCTCACTGAGAGCCAAATTCATCCTTGGCTAATGCTACTGAATCCCTGTGATGGCTGTGGCACTATCCCGATATGGTCCAGGGTCTCCTTATTGGGCTGCTCTGAGCAGATCCATGTTTCCACAAAATAATTTGAAGGCAGCAGTGTTCCAGATGGATTTTCTTGTTATTTCACTTCATAACCCACTGGGACTTGTCAAACCTCATAGGATGTTTAATAACTAAGCATGCTGGCACTTAGGAATACTGGTTGGACACCCCTCTTTACTTTCTGTCTCCAGTCATGCAAAGTGGGCCAGAGTTATAAAGATTAATATCCATGTCAAATGTCAGGTGTTAGTATTGGCTGACAACAGTGACTACTGTCACCATGTAATAGGGCAAAGAAAGTCACCACCTGTTAGAAAATGCAAACCAGAGTGTGGTCTTGGATATTCTTGCTGTGGTATGTGATCTGAATGAGGGATGGGCAAACTAGTTTGGATGATGTGGGAAACCACTTGCCCTACCAAATTGTCACCCAGGTCTCTGGGAGGCAGGTTGTTTTCTAGTTACTTCAGCACCAGTGGAGGAAGTTGGGGAAATCCTGTGTGTGTGGGTTGAGGAACAGATGGTGTCTATGAGCTCTGCAAACTGAAAACATTTGATTAGTTGGCACACACCAGTGGTGTCTAAACTTTTCCATATTGTGACCCCATTGTACAACAGCAAAAAATTTCAGAAGTCCTCTCCCACCTAGCCATATAGAAAGAGAGAATGTTCAGAACTAGAATGAATACTTGATTTTTCTTTTTCAGTGTCAAACTGAAAAATCTAGACAAAAATTCAATTTTTAACTGCAACTAATTTTCCCCCCCTTTTTCTCACTGACACACACAACTGAAGAAAACTGAGTTCAGGTTGACTGGAACATTTCAAATGTGTTTCACATTGATCTTTCTTTTCCAAAATGGTCATTTCAAAACAAAACACCAAATGGTTCCTTTATAAAATGTCAAAGTCTGCCATTTTGACATTTCTGGGCTTTTTTCTTCCAGTGGAGTGTTTGGTATGTTTGTTTGTTTGTTCATTTTGGCCAAAATTAGCTGCAGAATTTGTGAATTGTGGATATTTTCAGTGCCCAGAAAAATGCATTTTTTTGAGACTGCTATTGTTCATAAAGATTTCAGTCAACTCTAATCAACCCCCCCCCCGCAACTTGATTGTCACATGCCCTACTCCAGTAGGAAAGCTAATTGGTTGTGGTACAGTGGTGGTTCTCCTACTTGAAATGAAATCTCAAACCTTTTGACCACCATGAATCTGACCAATGAGGGGTTGCTCTGTAGCTAGAAGTACTCACATTGCCTCAACGTACCTACTACTCATTGTGGGTATGGTTGGATTTAAGGACATACTAGTGTTGGCTGTACTTCCTCCTCTTTGGAGGACCCCTGACTTAAAGGAAGTTACGTGTGAGTATTAGTTTTTATGGGATCAGGGTCCTAGATTGCAGACGCTTTGGGTGCAGTTATTTGGAAGAATTTTTGGTGTATTTGTTTGTGGGACACCAGTAATCTCCCTCAAGCAAATGTCCCTAGTAGCAGCCTAGGAGCTTTAACTCTAGTCCTTGTCCGAGCAATGAAAGATTATGATTTATATTACAGTAGCAGGATGGCCTGTTCCTTTAATGGCCAAATACAGTGGGTCAGCCCTGTTTAGTTACTCCTGCCCCTCTACTGCTATTCAGGGTGGGACTTAGGAGGAAGGAAGCCCAGGTGGCGAGTAAGGTAGACCAGACAGACTGTCTTGTGGTGGACAAGGAGTCTATCTGGAGACAGGACATGGTCAGGGATTACAGCCTGCCAGAAAACCTTGAGTAAGGGTACAGTGTGTCTGTCCCTGGGTGGTGAGATTGAAGCCCATTAACTTGGGTCAGTGCTGGGACAGTTTACTGCAGCTGGGTCAAGCTTATAAAGAAGGGGGTTAATAGGTGAACCCCACTGGGCTGAAGATTTAGTTCTTTAGTGTTTTTATTGGACTTTAAGTGGAGGACTCTGAGGCTTCCAAAGGCATTGGACTGTTACATGGTTGGGCTGGGTGATCTCGTCACTCCTACAGACAGACTGGGCCATTAAAGATCCTGAGGAAACTGAAGTAGTGCTGCTGCACTGCCAAGAGGGATTGTGCTGGGGTGTCGTGTCTGTGACAAGTCCCTAGCAGCCCCAATGTGCTAGCCACTGGACAAACACAAGTAAAAGAGAGTTCCTGCTGTCATGCTAGGCCTGAAAAGGCCAAGCCATCTTTGTAAAATACATGACCTAAGTCTAACCTTTGAAGACATATTATAGGGAAATGCAATGTAGTGAGCAGGCTAGGGCTTTGATATGCATTTGTATCCTTAGTGGTTTCTTGATGATATTTACATGTATCCTGTTAGAGGTTAGCAAGGTGAATGAAGTGCTTCCCTATCTGTTACCATTGTTCTATTGGAAGGGGTCAAGAGGGAACATTAACATCTAAAGGGACCTTTGATGTACCAATGTAAACTGTCTGTTAATGGCACTAATGCAGTTAATTACCTGGGGACAATATGTATTGCTATGCTCCACTTAAGAAAGTACCTAGGAACTGTCATCAAAGCCCACATGAAGAATTGACCTGCAAATGCCCACCTTGTTAGCTGCAACTATAAAAGGACATTGCGAACCAAATTCCTTTATCTCACATCTGTCCGAGCTTCTCAGGGAAAGTTTGGGCCACAGGATTGAGATCCTAGCCAGCACTGGGCTGGAAACCACCCTGCTAACTCTCATGGGGAGAATTAGAACAAACTCTACACTTGGATTATTTGGTCTCTATTCCTATAAACTGGATCACTAACAACTGAAGCTGTGAAACAAGGATTTATCTTCTATGAATTCTCAATCATTTGTATGTATGTGATTCACTTTGACCCTTTAACATCTCTCATGTTGTGTTTGTTTTCTTTGTTATATTAAACCTTTAGTTGTAGTTACTAAAGGATTGGCTGGCAGAGTGGTATTTTGGGTAAGATTCAAGCCTATATCGTTCTGTGTAATGTGGCTGACCCCTTGGGGTCAGAAGATCCTATTTCTTTAACAGACCTAGTGGCTGTACTGGGGACCGGTGACTGGAATGCAGTAAAGGGAGCTGGCTATACTATATGGTGGCTTCTTGATATCCATTGTGGGAGATCAGAAGCATTGTTTGTGACTGGTTGGGGGAGTTTATCTCCAGGTAACCCACCAGTGCTGGGAGAATCTGCTCTCCTTTTTGCAGCTTGCCCTGATCTTTGCATATTCAGGTGGTTATCCCAGGAGGCCCAGGTCACACCTGCCACCAAAGAATTTATGATCAAGTCTGCAAACAGAGATGATGTTGCTTTCTCAGAATAGTCATCAAGGGAGTGAGGAATAGAAACCAGATCTTCTGAGGTCTAGTGCAACACCCTAGTCACTAAACCACACAGCAGCAATTTTCCCATATGAGTGTGGCTTCTATGGATGCTGCTCAAATGTTTAGCAACTGCCCACTGAGCATGCTCAGAAGTAATCATTTGCTGACTGCTTATAAACTTCTCAATTTTTACCATTTTAATTCTCAAGTAAAAGAGTATGGCCACACCTCCATAGTTTTAAGTCTCATTCATTTTTTTTCTGGCCGTTCTGATCCACAAAGTCTCGGGGAATTTTCCAGTGGAAAAAGGATTTCCCAGCATATTCCCATAACTCCACAACAGCAGTTAGGATATTGTTCAAATCTTCCCTTCTCCCCAAAACTTCAGCTTCAGCAGAAACCAGGTAGGTGGGTGGGTGGGTGGGGAGAGAGGGAGGAATCAGCCTCAGATACGAATTTTTCTGAAAGATTTAAATGTCCGAACAACAGTGCGAATAATGGAGACTATTTTGCCAATGATCCAGATCTTCTGCTGGTATAAATGAACTCAGATCCACTAAGATCTGTGGAGCGATGCTAATATATGCCAGCTGAGGCTCTGGGCTCTTACTTGCACTGAAGGTGGCCAGGCAACTTGTGTAATATTTTCCATGAAAACACAATGGCCACTCATGATCCAATCCTGTGCCAACATGATGGAGGAAAGCCAAATCTGACAAAGTATCCCCTTGGGCTCGGCTTAGACTGAGTTTGGGGAGGAGATCAAGGAAGAGCTGCAAGAGTGGTTTGGGCTGAGGAGGAAGCTGCAAGCTCAGGATGTGAACACAGGTTCTGAGAGTGGAGAGAGACTTTCCACTTATGATTTCACCTGGACTTTGTGCCAATCTCAGCACACAATGTTATCACTCTGGGCCAGCACATAGACAGGCCCTCTGTGTTTGCACAATCTGGCCATCAGGGACTCTAAACAATCCTTGTAGGGACCAACTTGGATGGCTCCTTCCAGAATCTTGTCACATTCCTGCTTCTTCTATACAGTACCTGATGGGAACTCTCTTTGTTCCTTGACAACCTGTGTTCTTGAGGTGTATATCTGGTTCCTGGTATTAAAACTGAATAGTCTTGGGAAGATCTGAAACAGGAACATCTGCTGCTCCCCATTGGTCCTTTGCAAGCTGCATTTCATGCTGCTGACTGTCTATCTGGTTTTCATTGCTGTGTATAATAACTGAGGCAGTAACTCAAGGGTTATGCTCAGTCCAAATGTACACAGATTCCATTGTTTGGATAGACAGGCCTCTTTAAAAAGGTCAGTTTCCCATTATCCACTGAAACCATGGATGTTCTCATTATCCCCATATAGCTACATAATCCTTTTCTGAGACCTACAATGTACTTGAACTCAGTATTATCTTGAGGCACTGGGTTTCACAGATTAATTATAGGTGTGTACAAAATGTATTTTGTTTTGTCAATTTAAAATGTGTTGCCTTTCAGTTACAACAAGGGTGGGCTTTTCAGAAGCACTTGATATAGATCTAACTCAGTACCTATTAAAGTCAATGGGAGTTTTACTTTTGCTCTAAAAGGAGATTGGTTAAGCCAGTGTTAAGTGCTTTTGAAAATATCAGCCTGAAATTCCCTCTTGTTTTTGCATCCTCAGAATATGTGTTGTTCAGCAGACCTATACGTGAGATTTTTCTTACTGATCTTGTTATCTTGCTTCCACCCTGAGGCCACTTGAAGGATCAAGACAACTTTAATCCACAATCCATTTCTGGAAGGAGGGGCAGAAATCAACACACTTTACTTTGATTCCCAGTCAATCCTTGCTTTTCCAGCAGCATATAGGCAGTATCACTGTTCTGTACTCTATTGTCTAGGCTTCCCCTGTTTAAGCAAGCTGAGTAATAAATTCAAGATGACTAACACTCAATTAGTTTGTAGGAAGAAAAGTGGTCCAGAAGGCACATGTGACCCACCAACTACTGTAGGCTTGGAATGGGGGAAGATTTGTCTAATTGCGTTACTTCCAGAAATCAACCCAAATGTCCATTTCCAGTTAAGATTCAAACAGCTATAGGCTATGTATAACACCTTTGTGTGTGAGACAGTCTGCTTAAAACCAACACATGTGACCATTTCTACGTATGACAGGTAGCCTCAAATAGAGTTTGCATATACTACTTCAGATTCTGAGTCTTCAGCATGTTAAGATTGTGACTCAAGTCACCCTTCACACATTGTCACAGGGCCACCAAAATTTTGTCCCTCTGAAGACAACATTGGCAATTTGTCAGGAGCTGTGGTCTGCAGCTTAATTTGCATAGAATAGAATAGATTGCAGCCACCTCATTGTGAAGGTGGAAGTGAAAGGGGTAGAGAGAACAGGTTCCAGGATCCAGGACTCTGGTCTTAGCATCCAGCAGCCTCCCTGCGGGGTCTAGGGGAATGCTTCTCAGATATTTTAAATGGAGCCCCACCTGGACTTTTCTCTCACAGTCATGACACCCTTCTTCCAAATCATACCCCCCTTTCTCCATTTAGAAAAAAACAGGGGTGCTTCCTGCACTGTAGGCCCTGTTTTTTCCTGAAGGAGAAGGGTTCAGAGGAAAAGAAGCACAATTTTGGGGGGATGCTTCCCATGTTCTAGGCTCTAACAATCATGCCTCCCTTGCACTGACTTCCACCTCCACCTTCAGGAGAAAACCATAGCCTACAGCGCAGGAAGTTCCCCCTAACAGTCATGCCCCCCTTCAAGCCCAGCCCTCTCACATAACACAAAATCAAAGGGTCACTTGATGACACTAATAGGCAGCAAATTTTTTAGAACAGGAAGTACTTCATACAACACACAATTAACCTGTGCTGTGGGATGTTGTGAAGGTCAAAAATGTAACTGGCATACCTAGTAAAAGTATTAGATGAGTTCATGGAGGAAAGGTCCATAAATGACTATTAGCCAGGAATGGTCAGGGCTGTAACCCTGTGCCCTCTGTGTTCCTAAACCTCTGACTGCCAGAAGCTTGAACTCAACAACAGAGATTGGATCACTCAGAATTCCCTTGTTCTGTTAATTCCCTCTGAAGCATCTGACACTGGTCACCAGGGCCGTCATTGCACTGAGCCAGCAGGGTATGGACCCTGCATCTCCTCGCTGGCAGCACAGTGAAAGGGGCCCAATCCGGTTCTGGGCCATTTCTGGCAAGTGGCAAGAGGGTCAGAGCTGGTTTCTGCCACTTTTGCGCAGTGGCAGAAACTGGCTCCAGCTTCTGCTACTACTGTACCTGCAAGCAGGAGGAACCACCTCTGACCCTCCTGCTGCTTGTGGGAAGTGGCTGGAACCTGCTCTGGCTTTGACCCTCCTGCAAGCAACTTAAAGCTGGATCTGACCCCTGCTGCTGCCAGCAAGCAGCAGCAGCTGGGGCCAGATTGGGCCCTGGAGCAGGAGCAGGAGCAGGAGCAGGAGCAGGGCGGCGGGGGGGGGCAGGTCCCAGGTCTCAGGTCCCAGGTCTCAGGTCCCAACCCCCATCCCTCAGTAACGCTCCTGCTGGTCACTGTCAAAAGACAGGAGGCAGAAGAGAGGACCCAGCATGGCTGTTTTTATGTTGCTCTTTAGGACATATTATTAGGGGAACAGGCTTCTGGATTAGAAAACAGGAATACTTTTCTTACTCTCACGGGGAAGGGCAAGCAAGCAGAAGGAAGAGAGGATGGGATGGAGGAAGGTTTTGGAAGTGGCGATTTATGAAAATCAGTAAGGCAATTAAGTGCTGCTTATGTTTATAGTCCCCTGTTCAGGCCAAGCTTAAATAGCTATGGTATGGAAAGGGATGGTAGCAAGAGGACATAATTTTAAGGGTATGTTCACACACACTTCTTATTTCGAAACAACAGAGGTTGTTTCGAAATAAGAAACACCACGTTCACATGACGTACCGTTGTTTCGAAACAACAGGTTCCGTTGTTTTGAAACAACGGCATTGTTTCAAAACAACTTAAACCCCATTTGGTGTCTAAACAATCCCGTTGGAACATGTTTTGAAACGACAGTGGCTCGTTTTGAAATAACTGTTGTCCGGACATGCTATTTTGATTCCTGCTTTTTTCCTTATTTCGAAATAAATTTTTGTTAATTCAAAATAAGTTATTTTGAAATAAGGCGTTATTTCGATACAAGTTGTTTCGAAACAACTTGTATCGAAATAACCCTTTGTGTGTGAACATAGCCTAAGTAATCGCTTAGATATAAATAGAGGGAACGTTTAACTTCTATACTGTGGAGGGAAACTTGCTTTCATACAAGAGGATGTGATGGTGTCCCATATGAAGGGACATAAAAAAAGTCAGCCATGGTTGCACTACTGAGGCCAGCTGTGCTTGCATACATCATTTGGAATAGCACTGTGGGCGCTCTGCTTCTCCAGCTAAAGGAGAATATCCATCAGCTGGCACTACTGAGGGTTTAGCTCCTCTTTTCAGGGCTCCAAATGCTGGAAAGTGACACAAGCTAATTTGCTTGCACACGCCCTGCAAATTCTATGCAGTCAAGGCTGGTCTAAGTGTCTTTGCAAAATAATTTGTGCAGAACGCCCCTGAGCTTGCACTGCTCTAGAAACTGGTCCTCTGCCTCTTTGACCAGCAGTGTATGTGAGTGGGTGAAGCCGTACAGGGCTTAGGACTCCCACTGTATCAGCAGAGGGCAGTGCTGCACACCTAAACACTTTCCCCCATGGACAGCATATCACATAAGAGGAGCTTGTTTCAGGGTACAGAGAATGCCTGGCCCCTTTGGACAGATGAATAATTGGTGAATGGGCTATCTCGCCTATCAGGAAAAGGGAACCACAGGCGCAACGACGTCCAAGTTCAATAACCTTTTCTTTTTAATACATTGCTGAAGCATGAGAGGTTTCCGTTCCTTGCTGGCATCTTTGTGCTATGCCCAGAGAAACAATCATATCAGACTCAGGAAGGCAAGTGGCTGGAAGGGTAGGGAAACAGGAACTGTCCCCACGGATGTCCTCCCTGGAGGGAGGGAGTCAGCTAGCTGCTGGGAATACACTCTGCTGTGAGAAGTGGGAAGTCAGGTTCAGCCAGAGTCTCACAGGGCAAGGCAAAATCTGCTTCTCTCTTAGGACTAAGAAAACAGGGGTAGCTCCAAATGCTGCTCCCTGCTGTCCCCTTCATTACTCTAGTTAGGCTTTTGGTTTCACTCTCTTTAAGAGCCACACTAGCTGGTATATGAATATCTGTGTGCAGCCCAGGGCCGTAACTGTGGTGAGGCAAATGGGACAAAGCCCCAGATGCTAATTGGAGAGGGTGCCATGCCAGACCCTTCCTGGCCCTGAAGAGGAATGAATGTGCCTTGAAGGCACATTCCTCTAGGGGCCAAGGAAGGAACTCCCTGTCTGGCTTTGGCCATGGTGGGGTAGGGAACCCCTGCCCAGCTCTGGCCGCAGTGGAGAAGGGACAAATGGGACCTGGATCAGGATCCAGCTGGGGGGCGCCTTTGGAGCTGCTTTTCCCAGGCGCCCAATGGCCCTGGCACAACCCACCTTCACTGCACAACCCTTTACATTGCAGCATAGAAACTAATGAACAGAGGATGAGGTGGAGGTGGAGAGGGGAGTGACAACATTAAATGATTTGAGTGCTTAGATAGGAGGTAGAACGTCACTGAGCACTCAGAGGATGACAAACTGTGGTGGGGTTTACAGGCCCCACATTAAGGCTAAAGGAATTGTGGAACAATATGGGGCCACAAAGACCCTGCCCTTCAGCAGCTATTGGATATACATCCTATGGAAGACCTACTTTGAAGGGAGTACTGGCAACCATGTGGAGGGAGAATGAAGGGGAGACTGTAAGAAAGACAGGCTACAGCTGCCAAGACAGAGCAATTTCCAAGGGGGTACCTGCTAAGAGGTTGGGTACCTGACTTTCCATTCCCCCCCCCCCCTTGATGTTTCCTCCTACTTCCTGACAAGGGGGAACAATTGAACTGTGAGAGGGAGCTGGGAAATTACCCTCCCAACTGAGGCTTTGAATTGCTGAGACTGAAAGCAGAGGGCTGAAGGAAGAACAGAAAAGTAGGAAACAGCCCAGGAGAGGCTGATGTGGCACATAAGCCACAAAAGACTGACTTACCCCTCTTCTCTCTTCCTAAGGGTCCTAGGCTAGGACCTGGTGTAGAAAAAGGGCCTAGGTCTCCCTACTTTTCCCCCATCCCTTGGCTTCCTGAGAGACTCCAGAGGGCCCTGGGGACAGAGGAGGGTGATGAACTGAGGCTTAGACAGTGGGCCACCTTGGCTGCCCAGAAAAGCCAGAGAGACTGTCTGGCTGTGGTCTGACCACTGAGCTTTCAGACCACAAGCAAAGCCTGCAAAATGGTGGAGAATGGGTGCAACCTAAAAAAGAAAGAAGGTGAGCTAGAGATGGATTGGGACAAATTATTGAAATAAGTTGTGCACCAACAAAACCCAGGGGCTTGAACTGGTGCACCTCCTTGGGCTGTGGGAGTTGGGTGGGGGAAGAGAGCGCTGGGGTAGGGGCAGCAAGAGCTCTTCCCCTGGCCAGTGGGGGGCACCAAATGTGCCCCTCCAGTGGGATCAAATGTAAATTTCTGCACACCCTCCCGAAGCAATAACAACTGCAGCAGCAGACCCAATTGCTCCAGCAGGTGGCTGTCCAGGAATGGCAGCAAACCTTGCAGCTGCAACAGCAGCAGTCACAATTTATCAGGGAATTAGGAGGTCAGCAAAGAGACCAAAAGCAACAAGTGGTGCAGCAGGTGGCCATGCTGTTTCAGCCCCACAGTACAGTGGAGAGTTCAGCAGGGAGTGGCCCCGGCTTAGCCCTGGCCCAAGTCCTCTACTGAAGCTAACAAAAATGGGGCCTAGAGGATGAGCTGGAGGCATTCCTTGTCCCTTCCTTTGAAAGGGTTGCCTTAGTGACTTGCCGGCCCACAGAGAGTTAGGCCACTTTGCTAGCACCCTGCTTCACAGGAGCAGCCCAGGCAGTGATCCAGGATCTACACAAGATGGCTGCATAAAATTACTCTAGCTCATCCTAGACACCTCTGATATTGTCACTGAGACATACTACCAGTGATTTTTTAAGAGAAAGATTGAGTTGGGACACCGGCACAGGAGAACATCATTGGTGGTAGCTTCCTCCCATAGAACTGATGGGAGCCCAAGTAGCCAATAGGATTGTCTTGGGACAGTTCACACAGATTCTCCTGCCCAAGGGATGTGATGTACCACCATGTTGCAACCTTTTCTAAGGCTATAACTTTAAGTGCAAATGGCACATTCCTTGCAAGGCCCATGGCAGAGATTCTTCAGTATGATTTGGTCCCACCTCAACCAACCCAGAGGATGGACAGAAGAGCAAGAAAGTGGGGAGCCAGGAAGACATTACCTGGGTCCAGCAAGGACATAATGACAGATCAAGAGTGGTGGAAAAAATGCACTTCTGCCAGAACCAGGGCTTAAGACATGCAGGGGACTTTAGAAGCATACCCCTCCTTGAAACCATTAGGAGCTACAAGAGACCAGGCGAGGCCTCTGTAGTGAGAAGGACTTGCTTTGTGTGTGGGGTGCCAGGACAGTTCTGCCATCACAGCCCGTACCTGCACTGTCTCTGTGGCCAAGTATGGATGGTTGAATCCAGGGCCTGTAAGTGGAGGCCAGTAATATGTTAATGGCCATATGGGTCAGTGGCATGCATGCACAATGATATATGCTTGGGCTGTTGTTAGACTTTGATGAGAATGAGTCTGACGAGGCCTGAAGTGGTTCTGATGGGCACCATCTATTTGCAGTGCATCCTTGGGGATTGGTGTATTTATCCCATGAAGACATTGCAGTTGGAAGATGTGGAACTATATTATGGAGATCTGTGTGTGGTGATCATCCTGAACATTGTGTGTCTGGTGATAATTGGGTGAGATTGGGTTTTTTTTAGGGACCTGATAAACTCCAAGAATGGGGAGCCCCTAGGAGGGTCCAGCAGTGATGTCAAGGATGGGGAAATCATGGAGTCATTAGCTTTGGCAGATGAAGGAGAGAAGGAAGACCCAGGAGACAGAAGTCCTGTCCCTTCAGGTGATGTCTTGATTGGGGCAGACTTCCTTCTGCGAAGAGAAATGACAAGAGAAATTAAATGAGCAGCAGTAACTGGCATGTTTTGAGACAATGGGATTTTGTGGAAGAGCTAAGAAATGACTCAGCATTGGAAAAAGCCTACGAATGGCTGGCCCAGGTCAATGACCTGGTGGCAGAACCTTGGTTCCTGAAAAAATGGTCAGAGTATGAGCTAAAGGAAAAGCAAATGTATAGGGCAGAGAAGGACCCCCAGACAGGAAGGTTAAAATGCAACTGTTTATCTCAAAGGAGTGCCCAGAGACACTCTGTCAGGTATACTCCATACCAAGTGTGATGAACACCTCGTTCAGGAGACAACAGTCACCCAAGTGATGTTATGTTTTTATCAACGAGGCATCCACCAGGAGGTATGAGAAGATGGCTCCTGCTGCCTGGCAAGCTGGGTGCAAGTGGAGGGAAGATACTCCAGACCCTACTGGTGTTTCTGGCTGTGACAGGGACCCCATTTGAGAGGATTGGCATGGACCTGGTGGGTCCCTTGAAAATAAGTGCAGCAAGATTCCAGCACATGCTAGTCATATTAGACTATGTTGCATGGCACCCTGAGGTGATTTTGCTCTGCTCCACAAGGGAGATGGCCCTTGTCCCAGAGCTTATAAAAGTGTTTGCCTTGGTGGGGATCCCTTGGGAAGTAATCACAGGTCAGGGCATCAACTTTATGTCCAAACTTATGTGGGAATGGAGTAGCTTGTTGAAGATGTAAGCCTTATGAATGTCAGTCTACTAATCTCAGTCTGACAGGCTGGTAGGGAGATTTAATAAGATTTTGAAAAGTATGCTGAAGAAGTTCATCTCCTTGGAACCTTGCCTCAGGGGCCAATTACTTTTGCCACTCTTCTCCATCCATGAAATCCCTCAGGCACTGGCAAGGTTTGCCCGATTTAGATGAATAGACAGGAGACAGCTGAGGGAAATACTGGACTTCCTGCAGGACTCTTTGGAGGAATGAAGTTACAAGACCACAACCTTGGTCCAGCATATGTTATGACTGAGAGAGAAGTTAAAGATATTAAGTGAGTTTGCAAGAGAGAATCTAGTCAAGATGCAACAGGGGAGAGAACAAGCATATTTCCCCAAACTGAAGGGAAATAAGGAAGGTAAGAAGTTGTACAAGGGATGTTGATTGATGCAGCCTTCAGAAGGGACTGAGTTACCCCTTGCCTTTCTTCCCTTGGGTCTTTGTTTGGACCTAGAGGAGAGGAAGAGCCTGGGTCTAGCTCCCTATCCCTCCACCTTGGCTCCTGAGAGACTCTGGGTGGCATGGGGAGAGGCATTGTAGGGAATGATCTGTGACTTTGCCATGGGGCTACCCAGGGCTCTGTAGAAGAGCCAGCCCAAGACTCAAAGGCTATGTCCACACACAGGCAGTTAAATCAATTTAACTTATATTGAATTAATAAAAATCATTAATTCAAGATATGTTAACTTGATTTAACAGGTCCACATCAAAAAAACCTACAAATCGAAACAGCATGTCCAGACACAGGACTTGCTATTTCGATTCAGGAGAGTGGCACCCTGGTGGGTGTAGCAACATGGCCCCCTCACTGGGGCATGCCCCCGCCCAATATATAGAAAAAGGAAAGTACCTGGGAAGGAGAAGGGCAAAAAGTGTTAAATCGATTTGACAGTTAAATTGAAATAACATGTCCGCACTGTTATTTCAAAATAACAATTTTGATTTAACCATCATATTGATATAATACTATATTTTATTATATTGAAATAACTTTCCTTAGATCAAAATGAGGGAGTTTCTCATTTCAAAATAAGGGAACTTCATGCAGACCTACCATTTTTTAAATCAAAATAATCAGCATTATTTTGATTTAAACAGTGTGTGTGGACAGACCCAAAGATACCATATGGCTGTGGAATGATCACTATGCCTACTGTCCCCTGTGCAAAGCCCTTTACAAGAGGTAATCTGGGAAGTTTCCAGGACTGAAACTTGTTCTGATCAGTCCAATGCTTTGTCCTTCTCTAGCGTCTTGCATCTGAAAATTACAAAGCATTTTACAAATGTTGATGAAATGCACACAGTCATTCTTTCCATCCCACATGCCTGTGAGGTAGGGAAATTTATCTCCTATTTTACAGAGTGGGTCACTGAGGCACAGAGATTAGCTACCATCACAACCCACAGCAGTGGCTAATCTAATTTTCCTGAGAGAATCTTGATAGAACTTGTAGTCTATAAGGCAGAGAGGAGTCTGTGTCGGTAGCTCCCCAACTGTGTAGCTTAAGTCGATATAGACTCCTGTTCACTCAGTAACATGTAGATTATACCTGCCCACTGATGCTTCACCTCAGAATTCAGATCACTGATTCCAAACTGAGGGGCCAGAGAAGAGAAGTGCAGCAACTAAAGAGTGGGCATAAGGTGTATGTAAATATAGCCTATCATTTATAATATACTTGTCCTTCTGGCTCTTTGCTCTCCCCTACATCCTCTTACCAATGTTTAATTTGTATTCCTTAAGCATAGCCTTCAAATGTGGTCCCGTGAGACATGAGATTCTAAGGCCTGCAGCTGATGGGAAAACAACTTGCCCACAATAAAATCTGGTTAGTGACAAGGCCTGAAATAGACTTTCAGTCTCCCATTCTAAGCACTGCACACATACACAGCTTTTCATTTGCCTTCTTTCATTCTTCCTTATCCCCTTCACAGCTCTCAGAATAGAATTTCTAACCAGATCCCCACTGCAGCGCCGCCAGCCTGTTTAGATGCAGAGGGTTACATTTCTGGGAACACACTGGTTTGTTTTTAAATGTTCCAGAAGTTTCAGTGTTACATTTAGTCCAGACTTTGTCACAATGTTCCATCAATGGATAAAAGAAAAGGAGGTAATATATAGCATTAAGAGATTCTTAGCAACTCTGCTCCTATTGAAGATGGTCACTCTCTGGATTAAAGAATTAGGTGAACATTTTCAAATTTAGGTACTTTAAATTAAGTTTATTCATATAAAAACACCTACATGAAAGGGGCAGGATTTCCAAAGTGGTTAGTACAATGCAATTCCACTGAAGTCACAATGGTCTATTCACTTTGAGTTCAAGAGATCATATTATTATTATTATTAGTGAAACAATTCTGAGTTCATATCATATTTATTTAATCAAATTTGATCATATCAAATCATAGGGCTGGAAGGGACCTCATGAGATCATCAAGTCCACTAGGGGTGTTATTTTCAAAAGAGTAGTTTTGCTGGTATATCTTATACTGGCACTCCAGTGAAATAAGGCATATCACCAAAAGAAACATCTGTTTCCATAAGGGCTTTTGCCCATATAGCAATGTTGTAAACAAATAAACAGACTTCCTTGCCAACACTGTGATAAGTTCCAAAGGTGCAGCCATGTTAGTCTCTGTTCAGCAAAAACAACAAAAATCCTGTGGCTCCTTAAAGACTAACAAATTTCTTCAGGCATAAGCTTTCACGGACTGCAACCCACTTCATCAGATGAATCTGTTGAGGTGGGTTGGAGCCCACGAAAGCTTATGACTGAAGAAATTGGTTAGTCTTTAAGGTGCCACAGGACTTCTGTTGTTCTTACCAGCATTTCTAGACTGAAAAAATTATCTAATGTAGAGATGGCCTGAGGATCTGTTTCTGCAAAAGGTGGGATCTGAGAGCTGTTGAGACGAGGAAGAAGAAAGGCAGGAGTCAGATAAATCCTAAATTTTATATTATTATTGCACTCTTTTCCTGTAGCATTTTTTATTGTCTTTCTTTACTGCAGGGCAGAAGGGAAGTGAGAAGATATTGCCCCCTGGTGGGATAAACTGAATGATTTTCTTTTTTCCAGAGCTCTGTGCTTACTCTTGCTTCGCTGGGAATAGTATACCAGTTTTACTGGGGAAAGGTGGGTAAGCCTTGCTATTACTGCTCTTGTGTGGAAAAATAATCCATGGCAAGCAACATCCAGGAAAAATATGAAAGTTTAATGGCTTTATGAAAAACTAGACAAGAGATTCTTACTTTAATGGAAAACAAACAAGGAGTCCTGTGGCACTTAAAGACTAACAAATTTATTTATTGCATAAGCTTTCGTGGGAGAAATTTTGTTAGTCTTTAAGTGACACAGGACTCCTTGTTTTACAGATCTAGACTAACACAGCTGCCCCTTTGGAACCTACTTTTATGGATGTTCCATGAATGCATAAGAGACTGAACTCCCTGTTTTTTCCTTTTACCTTCTGCATCTGATTGAAACATACTGGTTTTAATTTAAAAATCCTTTTCAATTTTAAAATAAAAACTGCAAGTCTCTTAAGAGACTAAAAAGTTTAAAGTATGGTTATAGTCAGGAAAGGTACAGTATTAAACACGCACTTTTGTGGCCCAGAGATATGCACCCTGGCTATATTCAAAGCTATATCCGGTTACTCTAATAAGGACAAATATAAGAAGTTATTCCTACTAGCCCTGCAAAGTCGATGAAGCTGTTGGATAGTGAACTGCAGTCTCTCTGGCTCTTGGATCAACAGGATTGTTAACTGTGGTCCATTTGTTAAATCACTACTATTGATGCTGATGCATAAGTTAAAAAGCTTCCAGCTTCACTCTGAGTTTTCAGGGTGAGTTTGTAGAGCTGGCAGTTAAGAAAATGTTTATTTAAAAAAAACCACAAAAACAAAGAACAACCCTGACTACAATTAATTTGGAAGTCTGTTGAAAGACAAAACCCACTAATGCCCACAATGACAGAAAAGTCACTTTTCAGGGGAGACCTGTAATTACAGAATAGCAATTGAAATGCACTCAATAGAGCAGTGGTTCCCAAGTGGTGTGCCATGGCACCTCCTTCAGTGTGCTGTGAGAACCTGTGGGGTTCCCTGGAGTTGGAAAGGCTGATGCAGTTGGCGTCCCCATGCAGCCCCAGCTGGGGGTTCCCTCAAGCTGGTGTCCAAGCTGTGGACAGCAGCCCCATGAGACCCCAGCCAGCAGGTTCGCCAAAACCTGAGCCCCGGGTGGTGGCCCCATGGAGCCCTGGCTGGGAGGAGCTGGAGCCTGAGCCGGTGATGCCAGCAAGGCTGGTGGGGGCAGTGGTGGGACCCAACAGGGTCAGCAGGAGGCCTGGTGAGGCCTGCAGGGGGATGTGAGGGTACAACAAGGCCAAGGAGGGTAAGGGGGGGGCTGGGGCTGGCCCCAGCTAGTCCCATGGGGGGCCCAGGGAGGCTGTGGAGGTCCCTGGCAAGGAGGTCCCTACTTTTCACATCCCTATAATTTTATGGTAATCACAGTGGAGTTTTAATGAAGCCAGGAAGGGCCCTAGTATGGCCCAGGGAGAGGGCCCTACAAGGAAAAGGCTAAGGCCTGCAGTGGGGTCTGTGAGAACTAAATGAGGTTATGGGGCTGGAGGGCTGGTGCTTGCTTGTGGGGGAGGAGTTGGGGCCTTGGCAAGTCCCTGTGGGGGACCTGGTGTAACCCATGTGCCTAAATAGGTGCAATCTCTTTTAGGGATCCTTATGGCTGGGTTACGTTGCTGGGCAGATTTTGGAGCCCAGAAACCAGAAACTTCTGGTAAGAGGGTGAGGGAGCACACTGAGCATGCTCCACAGATTTTATTGTTATGCTGGAGTTGCATGCCCAGGGAGAAGTGTGAGAGGAGCAGCCTGGAGAGGAGCAAAGAGAGAGAGCTGCGGAGTCCATGTGCTCAGGGACTGAGTGAAAGCAGCTGAGTGAGAGTAGACTGCAGGATGTTTTCTCCCTGCTTTAGACTGCTTTGGAGGGGAGTTGTCTGCTGTGGAACTGAGAGCCGGATGGCCAGTGACCTGACTGTGTGGTGTTAGCTACACAGGAGGAAGAAAGGACTGCATGGCATCTGCCTGAAGATTCCTGCAGCTAGAGATGATGAAGATTGCTCTTGTTCTGCATTCAAGCCTCAAGTACTTAAGAGACAACAATTGAGATGAGTGACTCCACCTGAATTTTGGGACTCTTGGGTTTCTTGCTCTTGTGTTTACATTTATTATGGTTTCTTAGGATAAGGTTTGTTTAGTTAGTTAATAAAGTTCATTGTTATGTTTATGCTGAGTAGTAGTTAAATGTGGGACAGGAACTCTGAGCAGTCTTTGCTGTGAGTCCTGAACAGACAGGATCCTGGCTCTCCAGCTGCTTTGTGCAGGGATTTCTCTGTGAGGCACTGGAGCGGGGCAAGTAAATGAATCTGAGCCCACCCTAGTAGGTTACAGTGGCAGGAGCTCAGTGAGGCCCCATTGCTATTCCATTTTCATGCCACAGCCATGCCCTTCCACACCCCAGCCTCCACCCCACCCTCCAATCCCCAGGGTGCCCCTTGCCACCCCACATAGCCACTTTTGCACTCCCTAACCTTCTTCCCTCTTGCCATCTTTCCCTACTCCCCAGATGTCCAACCCTGCCCTGCTACCCTGACCACCCTACATAGCAGCATTTCCCAAAATAGGATGTCCTGGTTCATGAATATTCATGAGTTAATTTAACTATTCATGATTTATAAAATACAGGTGTGCTGTGACATAATTGAAGGCATCAAGTTGTGCCATGGCAGAGAAAAGGTTGGGCAATAGAGAATGTGGAGACTGCCTTACTTTTCCATATGTGTTGCCTGTTTTCTTTCCATTCTGTTAATAAAATGAGTTTTCCTACATGCCAAGGCTTTTTACAGCCCAGCCCCTGCCTACAACTCTGTTCTCATTTCTAGAGCCCTGCACAGATACAAATAAGTGGATCCATATCCAACCTGCATCTGCAAGAAATGGTCTGTAGATATCCATGTTGTATCCGTGGTTGCGGATATTATGCGGATATCCGCATATTTCCAAGGCTCTAGCTCTGTGCAGATAAAAATATGTGGATCCGTATCCGATCTGCATCCGCAAGAAATGGTCCACGGATATCCGTGTTGTATCCGCAAATGCGGATACAAAGCGGATATCTGCAGATATGCGTGGATTTGCAGGGCTCTACTCATTTCCCCAGCTTTTTCCCCTCTCAGTCCACTGCATGTGCTCCTCTTGTATCTACCTTCTTAATGAACCTTTGTATTTCTCTGCCATTCTTTCTCCCTTTGGCTATATCTACTCTTGCAAGTTAGTTTGAGTTAAGGAGGCTTAATTCGAACTAACTTAGTTTCTGTCTACACTAGGCTTTCCTTAGTTTGAATTAAGGAATTCCTTAACTTGAACTAATGAAAGCTTAGGTCAAACTAGTAAGACCTGCCTTTAGGTTGAACTAAGCCTTTATTTTGATCCCTTAGTTCGAACTTGGCACAGTGTGGACAGTTAAGTCCCCTTTGTTAGTTTGAACTAATGGCAGTTAAAAAAACAAGGAGTCGTGTGGCACTTTACGACTAACATTTATTTTTCGCATGAGTTTTTGTGGGAGAAAATCCCACCTCCTCAGATGCTTTGAAGATGGGTGAACTTACAAATTAACTGTGGTGAAGTAAGGCCTAGTCTATTTCCTGGAGATTGTGCACATTTATCCCATGGGCTGGCAAAGTCTGGTTGGTCTCTCACTGGGGCTTCTTCTCAACTCCAAAACCTCTAGTGAGGCTGCACCCCTGGGAAAATGGGGGCGGGCAGTCCCATCCTCTACCCTGGGCCCTAACCCACGGACCCTATGAGTAGTAGCCTTCACACCAAATCTGGGAGGCTACTGACTTCTTGGGTCACCAAAGTATGGCCCTATGGTTTCTGTATCGCCGTCTAAGGCTGAGAAGGTTTCACAGTCTCCTAGTCTGAAGCCTCAGTCTCTGTGATTCTCCTTTCCCTGCCCCGCCCATCAGCCTCTGCTACCTCCCTGCTCCGTCCTGCCGCACCTGTTGGTCTCACTAGCCCCACCCTCCCCTGCAGCGCCCACAAGCAGCCAGCCTTAGTGGGCCAGTGTGTGCCCCCAACCTTTGTTTTCCGCTTGCACACTGCATCCCCTGACACCCGTGTGACCTGACCCACCCAGTGCAGCTGGAGGAGCCGTCCCCTCCTTGCTCCATGAGAGTGCCCTGTGCCTTTCTCCTGGGCGCCCTCCTCCCCAGCTGCAGCCTAGTGGGGAGGAGAGGTTTGCCAACCCCTCATCCCCTCTATAGCCCCTGTTCGCCCACCTGTCTACCTCCCTTCACCTGGCCCTGCCCATACCCTCCTGCTTAGCCCGTAGCTCAGCGGGGAGGAGTGGTTCTCTCCAGTCCCCACCTCTAACTCCTCACCACTTATCCCTGCGAGCCCACCCAGTCTTTGCCCCCCAACCACCACCAGTCTCCTACCCTAACCATCCCCTACTCAGGGACATGGAGACCTCCCCAGCCTCCTCCACCCTTCTTCCTCCGCCCCTCTCCCTCCCTCCGTGCCCACCCCTATCTGCCCCCATGGCTGCCCCTTTGACTGCCGCAGCTGCCCCTACCATCACTAGCGCCCCCAAGGGGCATCAGCAGCGGCAGGCACGGGAGGGGCTTCCAACCTCGCTGTTGCCTCAGCTGCCTCGGCCAGCCGTAAGAACTGCCAAAAGAAGGCGAGCAAGGGCCAGGCTGCTGCTGCGGCCACCTCATTGGCCATGGCACCCCCTACATCTCCCCCTGCTATTCCGCCCACCAGCTCTGGGGGCACCTGTGCCCCCAGAGCTTACGCCCAGGTGGCTGCCACCCCTCTACCGACCGCCACATCATCTGCCCGTGACTCCTTCTTGCCATCCACCTCTGGCAGCCGGGGCCTCTTCTCCACCTTGACCAGGAGGCATGGCCTCCGCTGCCTTCTGATGGCTACCTCCCCACATGTGGAGACCTACGTGTGGGTGATGGCGAGGGTGGTGGGGCCCTCGGCCATTGTGGTGGCCTCCAAAATGTATGGCAAAGTAGTCTTCTTCCTGTTGTCAGAGGCCACCATGCAGGAGGCGGTGGTGAAGGGCCTGGCGGTGGGGGGCACCTACATCTCCATAGAGCCCCTGGAGAACCTAAATGTGCAGGTGGTCCTCACCTCCATCCCACTTTGCCTTCCCAATGCCGCCTTGCTTCCCCTCCTCCCCACCCTGGGGAAGCTGATTTCCATCATCAGCCCTCTCCCGCCGGGCTGCAAGGACCCCTCCCTCCATCACGTCCTGTCCTTCTGCAGGCAGATGCAGATCCAACTGCCAGCAGCGGGGGCTCATGATGGAGTGGCACTCAAAGGGTCCTTCCTGGTGCCCCACCAAGGGGCACTGTACCAGATCCACTATTCCTCGGGGGAAGCCCGGTGCTTCCTCTGCAGGGCCACAGGGCACGTCTGGAGGGACTGCCCTCTGGCCTGCCATGAAGAGGGAGCAACTAGGCCCCCTGAGGCTGTAGCAGGTGCTGGCTGTACCACTGCTGACAGCCCTAGCTAGCCAGCCACCAGAACCATCCCTCCTCCTTGTCCTCCCACCCCACAACCATCGGGGCCCTGGGGGGGGGGGGGGGGGGTGGCTGGCCCCAGTCAGGGAGAGGGCTCATCCCAGGGGGAGGGTTCCCATCCCTCTGCTATTCCGCCCTCGCTCCCTTGCCCCCAGGCCCCTCTGCCCTTGCTGCCAGATTCTGCCCCTGCTGGCTAGCCCTCCACCGACACCTCAGAGGGCTGGGTCCTTGTCGAGGGGAAGCGTGGCAAGCAACAGAAGGTCCAGACCCTTCCCTCCATGTTGGTCGGGGAGGAGGCCCCCTGGAAGTCATTGTGGGGGCCTAACCATAACACGCCTGCTGCTGATGGACCTTCCGCCATGCCCCGTGATGGGAACCAGCGGGAGGGCCAGACTGAGGAGATGGAGGCAGCAACAGACAGGGGCAGTGTTGCCCCCCTTTTGGAGGCCCTTATAGATTCCCTTCCCAGAGAGGCCATGGATGGAGCCTCCCCCACTGCCCCCGGAATGCTCGTGACATCTGCACCTGCTGCTGATGCCAAGGCAGTTCCCACCCAGGCTTCTGGAGCAGCGGCGCCCGTGGCAGCGGGAAGCATATTAGGCTCCATCTTCGAGGAGATTGAGGCCCTGGACCTGACCCCAGTCAATCCGGGGGAGGATGGTCCTCTGCCAGCAGGCCTCGATCTGGGTGGTGACCTGCTGTTGCCACCCCCTCCCTCCCCACAGCCCCAGCCCCTGTCCGCTGTTCCCACCCTCATCCCAGGGACGCTCCCAGACCACTTCAGCTGCCAGGTGGCGCTTGGTGTCCCCCCCTCCAGCTGCTGCACCCCCGCGGGCGGCAACCGGCACCGAGCAGCTGGGCCCTGGGAGAGCGTCCCTGTTGGGACAGCCAGGGGCATCGCTGGCGCTGGGCACCCAGTGCACGTGCCCTGAATCCCAGCTCTGGTGCCCTGGGTCTGGTGGCCCCCTTGGTCTCCAGCCCGATCAAGCCGGAGATCTGGGGCCTAGCTGTCCGCAGCCATGGCAGCCCTCTCCCCAGGTGGAGAGCTGGGGCTTGACCGTGGAGGCCGCTCCTGGCCCCGTCCCCAGCCAGGGATCTGGGGCTCAGCTGCCTGCAGCAGTGGTGGCCGCTCCAGCCTGGTCCCCGGCCAGGGATGCGGGGCCCAGCTGCCCGCAGCCACTTCTGGCCCTGGCCCCGGCTGGGGATGTGGGGCCTAGCTGCTTGCAGTGGCATGCGGTGGCTTCCGGCCCTGTCCCTGGCCAGGGGGCATGGCCTGCGGGCCGGGGGTGGGGCCTGCGGGCCATGCCCCGGATCCCTCCCCGGGGCAGCGATGCCCTTGGGGACAGCTATGCCCTCCTTCCCCTGATAGCCCAGCACGGTGTCCCTCCCAGTCTGATGCTGGGGCCTGGGACACCGCTCCCTGCCTGGCACCTGCGCCCAGTGTTGGTGGAGATCCCCTCCCTCACATGTCATCTAGTTACCCCATGCCCGGGTAAGGGGAGCCACACCCCGGTGGTCCGACCACTGGGGACCCTCCTCTTATCCCCCTCCCCACCCCTACTACTGTCCCCGCCCCTGACACGGCCCTCACCCCTGTCACTGCCCAACTCGCTGTCACCCCAGCCCCTGCCCCAGACCTCTCCCCTGTTGCCGACCCCCCCAGGATTATAACCTTTCCATTCTCCACCACCGACTCCCAGGGGGCGGCATTCGTGGCCCCCACCCTGACTGGGGCTGCAGACCTCCTTCCGCCACCTTTTCCCCTCATGCCGGGGGTTGGGCTGGACAATGCGGCGCCTCTGTCATCAGCACTGCAATGAGGCTCCGTGCCCTGTCTGTCTGTACTGGCAGGCAGCGGGGCCGATGCGGGGACCCAACTGGAGGACGGCCGGGACCCTTCAGCTCTGGACCTCCTGACGCTGCAGGACGAGCTCCGCGCCTTTTTGGCCGACACCTGTGGGACCAGGAATCGAGTGCAGCTTGCCCTGCAGCACTGGGGGAGCTTCCACCTCGTCCTCCAGGCCGTGAGGGCCATCCTGAAAGAGGGAAAGGGGACTGGGAGGCAGGATGCTGCGGCCTACCAGAGGGCCCACCTCTTCTGTGACTCCCTCATGGACTTTGGGGTGGGTCACGGATTGTTGCATGGCCTGAAGGAGGCTGCCGGTGTAGCGCTAAAATGGCACTCCTGCTGCTCCTGTGGATTCCCGCAGCCCTTCGCATGGCTCCCACCACCTTCGCAACCTTGAACGCCAGGGGCTGCAGGATGGGGCTTCGCAGGACCCAGGTGCTCTCCTTCCTTTGGGAGGGGGGGCTACTCTGTGGCATTCCTGCAGGAGACCCATACAGATCCAGCTGCTGAGGCCAGTTGGCAGCTGGAGGTGGGGGGGAACAGGGTGTTCCTGAGCCATCTGTCCACCTGCTCCGGCTGTGTGGTCACCCTGTTCTCCCCCAACCTGCAGCCCAAGGTGCTGGGGGTTGCCGAGGCTGTGCCAGTCTGCCTGCTGCACCTGTGGGTCCGCATGGAGGTGCTGATGTTGAACTTGGTCAATGTCTATGCCCTGACATTGGGCCTGGAGCGGGTGCACTTCTTCTGGCAGGCGGCTGAATTCCTTGGCACCTTGGATCCTCAGGAGTGCCTGGTCCTGGGCAGGGACTTTAACACCACCCTTGAGCAGAGCCAGGCCACCACGGATGTCCTCCGGGAGGTGATCGACCATCACTCCCTGGTGGACATCTGGTGCGACCACCACCCGGACGATGAGGTCACCTTTACATTCATCCAGGTGGAGGGTGACCAGTCGCGCCACTCCCGGTTGGACCGCATTTACCTGTCCCAATGTCATCTGGCAGGAGCCCACTCCTCCAGCATTAGGCCGGCCCCCTTCTTGGATCACCATCTGGTGACTGACAGCCTCTCTCTCAGCAGAGGGGGCAGGGCCGGCCTACTGGCACTTCAACAACAGCCTGCCGGAGGATGTGGGCTTCGTGCTGTCCTTCCGGGTGTTCTGGCTGGCCTAGTGGGGGCAGAGGGCTGGCTTTCCCTTGGCGTGGTGTTGGCAGGACGTGGGGAAAGTGCATGCTCAGCTCTTCTGCTGTGACTATGTTTGGGGGGCCAGCCAATGGAGGGATGAGGTGATAAAGCAGCTGGAGCGGGAGGTCTTAGAGCTGGAGAGGCGCCTGGCCACCAGCCCTGAGGATCTGTCCCTCTGCAGAGCGTGCCAAGAGAAGCAGGAGGGGCTCCAGGCCCTTGAGGACCTTCGGGCCTGGGGATCTTTTGTTCGATCCTGCATCCACCTCCTTTGGGAGGTGGACCGCGGCTCCGGCTTCTTCTTGTAGAAATGGAGGGGGGCTCGAAAGCATGTCACCTGCCTCCTTGCTGAGGACGGCACCCCCTTCAAGGATCTGGAGGAGATGTGTGGAAGGGCCAGGGCCTTCTACACCAACCTTTTCTCCCTGGATCCAACTGAAGTTGAAGCCTGCAGAGCGCTCTGGAACAAACTCCCTGCACTCAGCATAGGCGACTGGGACCAGCTGGAGCTTCCTCTCACTCTGGCCGAGTTCACAGAAGCCATCCGCCGTATGCCCATCAACAAATCCCCGAGCATGGACAGGCTGACCGTGGAGTTCTACCACGTGTTCTGGGATATCCTTGGCCTGGACCTGGTCACCTTCTGGGCCGAGTCAGAGGGAAGCGGGGAGCTCCCCATCTCTTGCCGGTGGGCCGTCCTGGCCCTGCTGCCCAAGGAGGGGGGGCCTCCATGACCTTCGGAACTGGCATCCTGTCTTGCTCCTCTGTATGGACTACAAGATCATAGCCAAAGCCATCTCGCTGCAGCTTTGTCCGTGCTGCAGGGAGTGATCCATCCTGACCAGAGCTACACTGTCCCAGGCCAGTCCATCCTCAGCAACCTGTACCTGGTCTGGGATCTCCTGGAGCTCGGGTTTAGGGACAGCCTGTTGTTCGCCCTGCTGGCCCTGGACCAGGAGAAAGCATTCAACAGGGTGTATCATGGGTACCTCCTGCGCACCCTGCAGGCCTTTGGCTTTGGGCTCCACTTTGTGGGGTTTCTCTGGATGCTGTATGCCTCCATGGAGTGCCTGGTCAAGCTCAACTGGACCCTGACCGAGCCGGTCAGCTTCGGACGAGGAGTCCATCAAGGCTGCCCACTGTCAGGCCAGCTGTACACTCTGGCCATCAAGCCCTTCCTCTGTGTCCTTCGCCGGAGGTTGACGGGCTTGGTGCTCTGTGAGCTGGAGCTGCGGCTGGTCCTGTCGGCGTACGCTGACGATGTGGTCCTTGTGGTCCAGGACCCAGGTGACCTGGCGCGACTAGAGACCTGCCAGGCCGTCTACTTGGCGGCCTCCTCTGCCCGGGTCAATTGGGTCAAGAGCTCTGGCCTGACGGTAGGGGAAGGGTAGTCGGCAGGCCCCCTCCTACCCGCACTTCAAGCCATCTGGTGGAGCACAGGTTCGCTGCTCTATCTGGACGTTTACCTCTCTGCCACCCATCCCTCCCTGGATGAGAACTGGCATGATTTGGAGAGCAGGGTCACTGACCAGCTGAGGAGCTGGAAAGGACTGCTGCAGTGCCTCTCCCTCCTGGGACGGGCACTGGTCATCAACCAGCTTGTCCTGTCCATGCTCTGGCACTGGGTCAGCACCCTGGTCCCACCCCTGACATTCCTGGCCAACCTCCAGAAGACAGTTCTCGATTTCTTTTGGCCAGGACTGCACTTGGTCTCTGCAGGGATCCTGATCCTGCCTCTGGAGGAGGGAGTGCAGGGCCTGTGCTGTGTTCACAGCCAGGTCCATGCCTTCCACCTCCAGGCCCTGCAGAGATTCCTTTATGGTGCAGGTAGTCCGGTGTGAAGCCACTTGGTACTCACTTTCCTCCGCCACTACCAAGGGCTCCGATATGACCGGCAGCTCTTTTATCTCAACCTGAGAGGTGGTCCACAAGACATCTCTGAGCTGCCAGCTTTCTACCATGACCTTCTCCGGACCTGGAGGCTCGTTGCAGCCTCTAGGTTGGTTATACCCAGGGAGGAGGAGGACCCCCTCATGGAGCCCCTGCTACACAACCTCCATCTTGGTGTGCAGGTGGCAGAGGCTCCCTCCGTGGGGCAGAGGTTAGTCCTGGCAGGTGTCACCCGGGTTGGAGACCTCCTGGATTATGCCCGGGGGGACTGGGTGGATCACCATGAGCTAGCCCGGCGCATGGGGCTCTCCACCCCTTGTACCCCCTGACCCCTACTCCAGGAAGTGAAGGCGGCCCTGCCCTCCACTGCTCGGGCCTACCTTGAGCGGGTCCTGGGAGAGGGTACTCCCTGCCCCCCTCTCAGTCCTGGCCTTCTGGAGCTCTTGATCAGGCCCCAGCCCCACAAGCCCCCCTGGCAGCCCCCGCCCTACGCCCCGAGCTGGCTGCTAGACATGCAGCCGGTGCCCTTCTGAACCGTGCCCCACCAACATCTGTACACACTCATGCTCCACAGCATCCACTTCCTCACCATCATGTGCCCCCCTGATACCAAGTGCCAGGACCTGATCCCATCTGCGGAGGGCGAGGACCCTCAGTGGGCCAGTCTGTATGCCACCCTCACCCTGCAGCCTGCCGGGGACTTCAGTTGGTGGCTCCTCCACGGAGCCGTGGACATGGGCGTGTACCTGGCGCAGTTCACCCCTCACCCGGATGCCTGCCCCTCTTGTGGCGTGAGGGAGACCCTGGCACGTGCCTACCTAGAGTGTGCCAGGTTGCAGCCCCTTTTCTGGCTCCTCCAGAACCTCTTATTGAGGTTCTGGCTGCACTTCTCCCCACACCTGTTCCTCTACGCACTCCCCATCCATGGCCCCACAAAAGCACGAGACCTCCTTGCCAACCTCCTCCTGGCGTATGCCAAGACTGCCATCTAAGACCAGGGAGAGGAGGTTGGCTGGGGAAGGGGCCTGTGACTGTGGGGCCTATTTCCGGTCTCTCCTCCATGCATGCCTCCAGGCAGAATTCCTCTGGGCAGCGTCCACTGGCTCCCTCGACACCTGGGAGCAGTGGGCGCTGTCCGGGGTCCTCTGCTCGGTGTCCCCCTCTGAATCCCGTATTTTGAACCTGTGACCCTCACACCTGTCCCTGTTATTCATCAGTTGAAGAAGGAATCAGTGCCACCTCCCCTTAGGCTGGGGGAGGGGTTTTAGAAGTGGTTCCTCTTCAAAAGGACCATTCTCCTATACCCATCTAGTTTGACCCTGTCACATAACAAAGTGGGTTAATTCAAATTAACAGTAATTTGAGTTAGTCCATGTTGTTAATTCGAACTAAAAAGTAGAATGACATTCAAACTTATTAGTTTGAATTAACAAATTTGAGGTAAGTTTGGGAAGCGTAGACATAACCTTTACGTTTTCTATTTCCTCTCCCTCCTTCCCTGTCCTGTACACTAAACTGCCCAGACACTGTACAGCTTCTGTACCCATATGACTGACTTACAGAGTGACCTTTCAAATCTTTTAATCATCTCAGAGCTTCAATTTACATTCTGCAGCTGTAGATGGGGACAATGAGTTTACCTTCTTCATAGGGGTTGCAAAACCTATTTGCAATACACACAACATACTATTGAGGCCAGTGGGTGGCAGAAGTGAGACTAGAATGCAATAGTTCGCATTGATATGCTCAGTCCACTAAGTTGTCCTGTATCTAAAAAGGACAGACAAACACAGCACTAGAAAACAGGCATATATTTCAAGTGAGTTGCTCTGGATTTTCTCTGGAATAAATAAGAGAAAGATTTGCTCTTTAGTTTCTTGGAGAGAGTCTGAATGTGACTATGATCAGCTTCAGCATCTAATGGAATATTTGTGTATGTTTTGTATGTTCAGCACAAGAACTGGAAGCGCATGCAGCTTTCTAGCTATGCAGATCAGGAGATGATAACTTTGTTGCAGGGAGATGTCCAGTTATCCAGGGTTGTGCTCTGTGTAAATAGCACAATTTGCCTTCATGCATGAATTGAGCTGCTCAATAGAACTTCCCTGCCTTGCCCTGACATCATGTCTGCGCTAGAAATCCTTTTGGAATTGCAAGTTCCACAGTCCCCTATCCTCCAGTCACAGCACTGAGAGACCATGTGCTTTGCTCTGACAAGAAGGCTGGACTGTAGTGGAGACGTGACTTCCTCCATCATAGCACAGCAGGGGAGCTCAGTGCAGATCTTTTTTAAGTGGACAAAGGATAGCAACCTTGCAAATAAGAAAGCTCCTTTCCAAATAAATGCCTCAATTACCAGGCACAAGAAATGTTTCTGCTTCTTCAGATGGAAAGAGCAACTCAGAGTACCAGCAAATCTCACTCAATGAAAGCTCTCCTCAATGACTCTGCAATCTGCAGAGTGTTTCACTGGCTTATCAGAGGCTACTGAACTGTTACTGCTAGAATTGACTTGACTGGGAAGTGCAAGTGCTCTGCATCTTGGATGTTCACTTAGTCCAGAGCTTAAAACCAAGCCCAGGAGTCCAATTTTTAGTACCCATGTGTGAAAATACAGATCATTAACACATAGTTCCTGTGTTGTTAGTCCACGAGGTCTAGACTAGGGTGCACAGATGTCCCAGTTTTATAGGGGCAGTTCTGACATTCAGGGCTTTGTAATATGTGGGCACATGTGAACATCCCTCCTGTCCTCAGTTCCAGTTTTTTCACACTTGCTATCTGGCCACTCTACCTGGTCCTTATGGTCCTGTCACAAGGTAGAAGGTCCCTGTGGCTAGAGGGGTCAGCAACTTTTGCCAACCCCCATGCCAGTCCTTCCTCCCCAACCCTCAGGTGGTTCCATTGGCTCTCTCTGCAGAAAAAATGTGGTGGCTGCCTGAAAATTCAGCAGTGGTCACAGCTGGAGTGGGAGCACTTCCCAGGCATGCCATGGAAAGAAGCGGCTCCTTTCAGGGGTTTCCAGGCATGCTGCAGAAAGAAGCTGCCTGGAGTGGCTCCTTTGGGGAGCACCACAGTACAGAGTGCAGCCACTCTGGGCAGCTTTTTTCTGTGTCACATGGAGGCATAGGCATGGGGGGACCACCTGTGTTCCAGCCACACTTGAAAGAAGCCACTTAGAGTGGCTTTCAGCGGCAGGAGTGGCAATTTTTTGTGGTACTGCAGAGGTTGCCGCATGCTGCTCTTAATGGGCTCAGGTGCCACTGTCAGCACATGCTGGGGGTTGCCTACCCCTGACTAAGCTTGGCTCCACTGGAGCAGAGCAGGTGAGCCCAATGCAGCCAATAAAAGAGGGTTGAATTACATCTTGGCCTATAAAGCACTGGTAGTGGGTACTTGGGGGTGGGCTGAAGGATTGAGACAGGCTGAACACTGGGAAGGGAAAACCATAATGGAGTGTCACTGCCTCCTGTGGTGGGTCCTTGGGACTCAGGGAGTCAGTCAGCCATGTAGCTGCTGCTCCTGGAAGGGAGCAGAGCTAATGGAGTCTGGGAAGGTGCCAGAAGCTGGAGTGGAAGAGATTCCTGGGAGAGATGGTCCTGAAGCTGAGGACTACGGATAGAGTTAAGACTGTTTTCTGTTTGCATGATACCTTCTGTTAAAGAAATACACCTCCTTGACTGAGCTGGGATGATACAGTGCAGACTTTGTAGCTCGTGGAAGCTTGGCTCATTAACAGGTCCCCAGCACTTTAAGGTAAGGCCTTGATTCTTTACTCCAGTGGATTTCAACATTTTTTTCTTGGGACCCAGTTAAAAACACTTTTTTCCATGACCCAACAATTACCTCTTTCAGCTATGTCTTTCAATGACAGTATCAGGGGATACTGCAACCCAGTACCAGAGGGTCTGTGACTCAATACTGGGTTCTGACCTGTGGTTTGAAAATCCCCTGCTCTACTCTGTCTGAGGTGCACTTGGCTGGAGGAGAGATGAAGGAGGAGGGAAGACATAGGGAGACAGTTGTATTTAGGGACTGCCCTCGGTGACACTTTGGCCCATGGTTCCAGTCCGCACAACAGCAGGATCAGGTGTAGAATACTGCTCCATTATATCACGTCCTTGTCCCTGTGGTGTTTTGGACTACCTAGGGTCGTTGGGGTTTTCACAGTGATAAATGGGAGGGTCATTTAGGTGCTAGGGAAACCTGTCTGTCAGGTCCTCTCTCAGTTCTCTTTCAGTAAAGACTCCTTACACAGCTCTGAATATGCTGCCTCTCATTATTGGATTATAATTTCCCCTAAAACTCTACATCTGGTGACAGAGGATGGGATTTGTGATGGCGTTGGCTATCCTCAACAATCTGGGCAACTTTGGAAAACCAGAATGCAATGTAAGAAAAGCAAAACTTTATTCTTCTTCGAGTACTGCTTGGATGCATTCAGTAATAGGTGTCTCCATGCCGGAGTGCCGGATTGGCTGGAAAAAACTTGTCCTAGCCTGTCAGAAGAGGGGAGGTGGCCACCGCCCCTCACACCACCCGTGGCTATATATATGGCTGCCTCCCTACCCCCTCCTCTGTTTCATTTCTTCCGCGTTGTGTGTCAGATCTGGAACGTCCGCTCCTTGCGAATTGCAAGTAGCCTGTCTCTTCGCCTTGAATTCACTGTCTGGCGGGGCACATCTCCTTGTGGATTCAATTCCACTGCGAGAGCCCAACACCAGACCGGAACATCACATTGACGATGCTGGGGTTTAAACCATGTACTGAGTGTGGCAACGCCTTCCCCCAGCATGACCCCCATGGGAAGTGCCTCAGGTGCCTGGGCAAAGACCACATGGTCTCAGCGTGTTCCATTTGTCTCTCCTTTAAACCACGAATAATTAAGGAGAGGGATCAGCGACGCTGCACCCTAGCCTCGGAGGAGGCTTGGCACCCTTCACCCGAAGCTTCAGATTCAAGCCCAGCACTGAGACCCAGCTTGGCACCAGAGCCTATACGGCACCGTGCCACTGGTGGCCGCCACCGCCACACCACCTCGGTGCCGACTCTGGCACCAAAGCACCTACGCGGCACCTTGGCACCAATCGAGGCTGCCCTCAGTCAGCCCAGCACCGTCGGCGCCAGGCTCACCTTGGCACTGCGCCATATCATCTCCGGTGCTGATGACATGGCACAGCCTGGCCTCACCAGTGCTGACATCACTTGGCACCGGCTGACTCCACCCTCGGCACCGCGGAGCCCGGTACCAAAGGAATGGGACCCCTCCCACCTGAGAAGTCCTCCCTCCCCTAGCGAGGACTTGCCCACGACTCACGCTGTCAGCACCTTTCTGGGGCATCTCTCCTGTGAGAGCCCGGTTGTGCTACCAGCTTAGCCGAAATGTGTGCTCCTGTGCTACCAGGTCATGAATTAGCATGCCATAGGCCCGTCCTGCTTGGCTCAACTCTATATATCACAGCTAGTGTCCCATGGTCTTCTCAGTCACCCTTGAGCCCACCTCACAACCTTGTATCCTTTCGTCTCCTTAGCCAGACCGCTTGCTTGGCTGCATCCTAGATAAGGGTCATTGCCATTCCCTTACTTCTCCTTGCGTACTCAGTAGTCGCCAGATTAGTCCATGACTACGTGGCTGCTACAAAAGCCTTCGGGTGCACTATGTCTGCCCTTTCTTTGTTCTTGCGCGAGACGTGGCCATATGGCTAGTCTCATCAGCCAGTTTTCAGTGTTCTCCTTTGAGGCCACGTGACACGGCCTAGGCCAGACAGTGTAGTCTATTGATTACATTCCACATTTTTCCTCCTAAGCGGGGCGCCTGCATAACCTGTCTTCTTAAGTTGCGCCCCTTTTCTCCAGCTCTGGTGACTTCGCCGACCTGCGTATGTGCTCTGCCTTGGCGGGTTCGGTTTTGCCCCATTCTGGTTGACCCTCAGCCCTTGCTTCTTTCAGGCTGCCAAGGCCCGTTCGCCTCTTGTCTTCGGCGAATGTCTTGCTGCGGGGCCTCCACCTTACAGGGCTTGTTGCTGTGCTGTAGGCAGAAGTACCAACTCCACTGGCCATCCTTTCAGCATGGCTAGTAGTCACCTATTACTGAATGCATCCAAGCAGTGCTCGAAGAACAGTTGGTTACTCTCCAGTAACCACCCTTCTTCGAGATGGGCTGCTCAGATCCATTCAGGTCCCTCCCCTCCATCCCCGCTTTTGGAGTTGGCAACTCTAAGGAACTGAGGAGGGGGCAGGGAGGCAGCTGTATATATAGCCACAGGTGGCGGGAGGGGCGGTGGGCACCTCCCCTCTTCTGACAGGCTAGGATGAGTTTTTTTCTGACCAATCCGGTGCTCTGGCATGGAGACACCTATTACTGAATGGATCCGAGCAGACCATCTCGAAGAAGGATGGGTTACTGGAGAGTAACCCACCATTTTGCTGGTTGCATGGGGGTTGGGTTGTAGCTGTGAAAGCTTATCTGTTTGCCTAAGGTCTAGTTGGCTATTCTGAAAGCTGATCTGCCTGTTGTTAAGTGAAGAGACAAACGATAACCACAAGAGGGCATCATGGCTTTAGTTACTACAACCCTTGAAGCATTTGATCATTTGGCAGATTCATGGCAGACATATACAGCCTGATTTCAAAATTTTGTAATAGCAAATGGCATAACTAATGAGAAGAAGGTACCAGTTTTTCTAACGGTCATTGGAGTTAAGACTTATAATTTGCTATGTGATTTGCTTTATCCAGAGAAGCCAGAGCAGAAAACTTACAGGGACCTAGTGGAAGTTCTGGGAGCACATTTTTCCCTAAAGCCACTAGTAATTGCAGAGAGGTATAGGTTCTACCAAAGGAACCAAGGTGAAGGTGAATCAGTTGTACAGTTTGTAGCAGCTCTGCGGAAGCTGGCAGCACACTGTGACTTCAAGAACCTGTTAGAAGAAATGCTGCGTGACAGGCTGGTGTGTGGTCTGCACAGTGAATCAACACGGAAATGCCTATAGACTGAAGGTCAACTCACCTTGCAGAAGGCTGTGGAAATTGCAGTCTCCATGGAATGTGTCACTCAAGACATGCAACAGATCGGGGTCAACGTTCGTAAAGTATCCCTACAACCTGCCCACAGGGCACCAGGGAGACAGGAATGTTACCGTATGGGAAGCAGGGTCACCTCGCATCAGAGTGCTGGTTTAAGGAACTACTGTGTTGACAATGTGGTAAGAGAGGGCACATTGAACGTGCCTGCAAATGAAGGATGAGCCAAACAGAAGAGGCAGACCTGAGAAAAATGGGCTGTTGGTTTGGCGGACTAAGAGGGAAATTCTGCATGCAGTAGAGCAGAATACAGGTGATCATAGTGACACCCAATCAGAATATGAAGATTCCCTCCATGTTTTGTCTATAACAGCTGGCCCACGTAAATTCTGGGTGACACCTGTGTTGGAAGGCAGACCTGTACACGTGGAACTGGACACTGGTGCAGCTGTTTCTAACATTGTGTATGAGAAGGACTTTAGATATCTGCCACTTAAGCCAATAGTAGTTGTTCTGAAGACATATACTGGGGAGACTGTTCCCCTGTTGGGTACTATTGATGTGAAAGTAGACCACAAAGCTACCACTGTTTGTGGGGAAGGGGACTTCCCCAATGGTGATATTATGTGGGGGAGGAGGAGAAGGTGCCCGCCTCCATGCACCGGTACAGGGAGGAGTTGCGCAGAACCCTGGCGTCATGCACCCTCCCCGGCCATCCGACGTGGCAGTTCTGAATGATGCCCTGATGGTCCACAAGGGCCTGCAGGATGACCAAGTGGTATCCCTTCCTGTTCGGTACTTGGCTGCCCGGTGTGGTGGGACTTGCATGAGGATGTGGGTAGCATCGAATATCCCCCTGCATTTCAGAAAGCCTAGGGCGGCGAGGCCACCGATGGTGTCCTGCAGCACTCCCTGGGTGACGAGGCGTGGCAGCAGGACCATGTTGATGGCACGGGTGACCTGCAGCAGCAGTTCCCTGACGGTGGACCTCCAGACATCGAAGAGCTGGGCAATGGACCCGTGGGACTCAGGAGTGGCCATCTTCCAGAGAGCGATGGCCACTCTCTTGTCCATGGGGATGGCTGCCCTCATCACCATGTCCCTTCAGCACAGGACTGGGGTGAGCTCGGTGACGAGGTGGGTGAAGGTCTTCCTGCTCACCCAGGAGTTCCTCCTCCACTGCTCGTTGCTCCAGGTTTGCAGGACAATCCGCTCCCACCAGTCTGTGCTGGTGTCCAGTGCCCAGATGCTCTGTGGCACAGAAGTGAGATGGAGAGCTATTGCTGCTGGGAGGCCCACTGAGACGGTGGTCTGGGGCTCAGCCCCGGGCTCAGGGAAGAGTGTGTCCCACAGCAAGGCAGCACCCTGCAGGCTAGCAGCAGGGCTACCAAGTGCTCAAGGATGGTATGGGAGCCGGGGAGCATCCATAGCCATCTCTCTTGCAAGCTCCTGGGAGTCACAATGGACAGGAAGGGGAGGTCAGTTCCTGTTTTTATGCGATTGGCTGGCAACATAGCTGCCAACATGGGCAGCAACATGGCCCAGTGAGCCGGCCATGTTGCCACACCTCCCATGCTGCCCCTCTCCTGAAGCGAAATAGCATGTCCACACACGGGACATGTTTCGCTTTGAGGGCTTCCCTTAATTCAAATTAACATTTTTAAAATTCAAATTAACTCATTTTGAAATAAGGACTTTATTACCACTACACTCCAGCATCACCCTTCAGGCTCCCTGGGCTACTTCCTACCTGAGACAGCACAAAGGCTTGGTCGGTCACTGGGCTGTGGTTTCCTCCTTCCTGAAACTGCAATTGTTGGCTTTCACACAGGTCTTTGGCATCAATTCCAAAGCTCTCTTTGCCAGGTAGCAGCTCTACAGGGTCCACTCTGACCGCTGTGTCTCCTTTGGGACAGGGCTGGTGCAGCTGTGAGGCAGGAGCCTCCAGCAGACATCCTTCTCCTCCACTGGCCAGCCCAGAATGAACTGAGTGGCTTCCTTTTATACTGGGGCAGCAGTCTGAGCATGCCCAGCAGAGTCTAGGGGTCGGGGCTTCCACCACCCATAGTGTGTGCGGGGCTTTTAAAGTGCATGGTGGGGCTACCCCATCACACCAGGACAAGAGATGCCCAGGAACTGAGTGTAATGACATATTTCAACCCAATGCAAAAGGCTTATGCCAGAGTTATGGAAAGAACTCATCTTTCCCATGTGAAAGGATAGTGATATGTTAACAAGTGTGACTTAGCTGTTATATTTGCTGAACAGCTTGTGTACTGGTCATATTTTGCAGGGTGGATATTTCTGCTTACTAATCAGAAAGTATTTGGGTCCTGGGTATTTGGAAGGGCCTTGGCAAAATGGTGTTAGGGTATCAGAGGGAGCTTGTCAAGTCCACATCTGGATTTTAGTATGGAGATATATCTCCACCACAAGCTCACTTATTGGATCTGGGCTTCCCCAGAATCTGGAGGCGATTATCCCTGGAGATCACTATTATAGAGCTAGGGTTCAGGCTGGACATGTGACCCCAGATCTGATCTTATTGGCTGTGTTCACACACACAGGGTTATTTTGAAACAAGTTGTGTCGAAACAACTTGTTTCGAAACAACGCCTTATTTCGAAATATCTTATTTCGAATTAACAAAATGTTAATTCGAAATAAGAAAAAAAGCGGGAAACGAAATAGCAAGTTCACAGTGTGAACATGCTATTTCGTTACCCCTGGGGGTGAGCCACTGCTGGCTCACTCTGCAGCCCCAGAAAGGGGGCTGCAGGCACCAGCAGGGGGTGAGCCGCTGCGGGGTGGCTCAGCCCCCCCGCCAGAGCTGCCCCCGGACCCCGCTGGCGGGTCGGGGGCGTGGGGCTGAGCCGGCAGCCCGGGCTGCGGGCTCAGCCCCCGGCAGTGTTCGGGGGCAGCTCTGGCGGGGGGCTGAGCCGCCCTGCAGCAGCTCACTCCCCCCCGCTGTGGGCTGCAGCCCCCTTTCTGGGGCTGAGGGACAGCCCTCAGCACCCTGGCCAAGGTCCTGAGGGTTCCCTGGCCAGGGTGCTGAGGATCCACTGTTGTTTTGGAACACTTTGTTCCGAAACAACATGTTCACATGCCTTGTTTCGAAACAAGGGTTTCGAAACAAGTTTGTTTCGTCCCCAAATGGGGTTTAACTTGTTTCGAAACAACTGTGCGTCATGTGAACATGTTTCTTTTTGTTTCGAAACAACGAGGTTGTTTCGAAACAAAAGTGCTGTGTGAACACAGCCATTGTGTTTGGATCTGGTATACTGGTTCGGGCCACTCATGGCATCTCTTCACTCATGGCGGCAGATTTGCCACCATCAGAACAATCTTTCCAGAACAATTGACTGGTTACTGAAGATGGGCTCAATTGATTTGAAAGTTGGTGCATTAACACCCTCTACCCCCCTCACTCAAATGGCATAGCACTGTGGGAAATGCATTCCTGTCAGCACAGTGCAGTGAAGATGCCATGCTGAAGGGCTATGTCTACACTAGAGGGCACAGGTAAGTTGACTTAATAAGGTCAACTTAAAGTTGACTTTTTTAAGTCATCTTAGAGAATCCCCATTTGTTTAAGATGACTTTATAAAGTCAACTTAAACCAGGGGACCCATTTAAAGTCAACTTTAATGGGCACAGTGGGTATATCTACACTATGGGTTTAAGTCGACTTAAAGCCTCTTAAGTCGACTTAAACAAAGCCCTGGCCATATTGAGAAGGTATTAAGTCAACTTAAGCGTTTGCTTAAGTTGGCAACAACTCACTTGTAAAGTTGACTTAGCAGTTAAGTCGACTTTACTAAATTTACTTAACCCAATGTAGCCATGGAGTTGGCTTAAGACGACTCAGCTGCCCATCTAGCTATCTGAAACATGCGGATGGGGACTGGAGAGAAGGCACAACACAGTTGGGAGTGTTCCCAGCTGTGTGCAATACGTCAAACCTGCCTATGTCTTAAACCCAGGCCCGCAGCCTGACATCTTAGCCCTGGAGCCCACATCATCTTCCCCTGAGCTGACCTGGCATCTTTCCCTTTCTCAGCTCAACCCTGCATCTTCCCCCCTTTTATCCTGACCCCGCATCTCTCCCCTTCTCAGCCTGACCCTGCATCTTCCCTGTGAGCCCAACCCTGCAAGTGTCTCTTCTCTTCTCCAGCCTGAGCCTGACCCAGTCTGTCTCTTTCCTTGCCCTTCTCCAGCCCGTTTCTCTCCCCTGGCCCTTCTCCAGCATGTCTCTTTCCCCTTCTCCAGCCCAACCCCCCTCCTATTGTTGTGAAACAAACAAGGAGTCCTGTGGCACATTTTAAGACTAACAAATTTATTTATTGCGTGAGCTTTCATGGGAGAAAATCCCACACTGTCAGACATTTTGAAGATGAGGGAACTGAAAGAATGGGAGGAAAATAAATGCAGGGGAGTGTAAGACATAGGATCAGGTCATACTGTAACAGCAAATCAAAGCAATTGTTAAGATTCAAACACTGGGAAACAGCACAAAGAAAGAAAGAAAGAAAAAGAAAGAAGTTGCTATTTCTTTGAGATTAGATTGTTTGAAAGCAGGATTAAATCATGACTATGGATTTTTTTCCCATTACAACAGGTGATTTGACTTCACCTTCCTCTATGTACTGTTTCCCAGTGTTTGAACTGTAACAACTGCTGCACCCTGCCCTTGTGCTGGCAGCAGGAGCATCATTGCACTGGGGTTAGCAGGGCATGGGCCCTGGATCTCTGGCCCACAGCGTAGCTGGAAGGGGCCCGATATGGCTCTGGGCTGCTTCTGGCAAGCGGCGGAGGCTCGGAGACGGCTCCTGTCGCTTGTAAAAAGCAGCACAGACCTTCTCCGGCTCCGAGCCTCTTGCAAGAAGCTTGAAGCTGGATCAGGTCCCTGCTGCTGCTGGCAGGGATTCTGGCCCCCTTCCAGTAATGTGCCTGGCTGGCAGTTGCCCTGCGGCACCTGGTCCAGAGCCAGAGGAATCTGGGCAGTGCAGGGAGGGTGCAGAGCTGTGTGCTCACACATTGCTGGACCACATCCCTGAGCTCCCTGGGCTCCCTGTTGCAACACATAGTATAGAGGGTGGTGTGGTGACTCACTTCCTGTAACAAAAGAGTGACCGGGAGAGGGTTCCACTTCTGCTGTGGTGCACTGTGGACCAGCTACCCACAATGCACCACTCCTAGGGCAACTTAGCAGCTGCCAGTGGGCAATCTCCTGGCATTTTGTGTATGGATGCTCTAAGATGACTTAATAAGGTCTACTTTAAGACAGCTTAAAGTAGACTTCATTAAGCCAGCTTAATTAACCCCTGCAGTGTAGATATAGCCAT
>ML682018.1:10165400-10266652 GCA_007922195.1 Podocnemis expansa | reverse complement strand
TCCTTGCATTTGTGTATAGGCACCTAAGATACCCGGCTGATTGCCCTGCTTTCCCATTTTGATTTTCAATTCTATTGTATCTACCTCCCTGCATTTTCTTTTGGTGTTGACCTCCTCCACCTCCCCCACCAAGCAGTTCCTCCCAGTTCCTGTGTGCATTAAAAAATGCACCTGGGCTCAAGAAAGACTGGCAATCCCAGACTGTGTTGGGAGATGAAAGAGTAACCAGCAGGCTTATGATCAGCTTCCCTTGCTCAAAAGGCTCTGACCTAGTCTTTCCTTTTGCCGATTGACCACAGCGTGTCTTGAAGTGATGAGTTCTTGCGTTTTGTAGAAGTTTTTTTTTAATACACACATCAGTGCTAAAATGTAGCAAAGATTTTATGGAAGCCAGGACTGGAAGTTTGGAGATCTGAATTCTCTTTCCAGATTTGTATTAGCTGTTATGTTTTGGCTTGTGACTGGTCAGTGTCTCATTTCCCTGTTTATATAAAGATCTTTCATTACTGCTCTATCTCACATGGGACTTGAGAGGTTTATTTATTAATGTAAGTGTTTGAAAACACTTGAATGGCAAGAGCTGTAGAAAACCAAAGTAGTCATTGCTGGGTTTTTTGGTAATAGTTTAAAACGTGTGAATTTGAATTTGGTAAGAACCTGGAAATGTTAAATGTATGAGTCTTTTGTTTTATTTCAGGAGCGAATAGAATACTCCAAAACTTTCCAGGGGAAGTACTTCAATTTCTTGGGTTATTTTTTCTCCATCTATTGTGTTTGGAAAATCTTCATGGTATGTAACTGTTGTATGTTGTTGTCTATGAACAGCTTGCATGGAGCAAGCTGCCTACCCATGTGTGACAAACACTTAGACTGTTCCCCCCCCCCCCCCCGCTAGTGGCTAAGTCTCCGCTGCCCCCAGGTTGGCTCTGCATGGCTCAGGGGCCAGTTCTCTCTGCCACTACCCAGGCGGCTCTCCCTGCCCTGCCCTGCTTTCCACCCCCAGCCCTGTGGTAACTGTTTTGCTGCATTGTGTGCTTTCAAGCATTTTGTATACTCTCAGTTAACTCTGTAGGATTGGTCTGTGCTGAAATGCAGAGAAAAGGATATGTACATGTGTGTCAGATTTAGATGAGCCACGGATGCAACATTCCCTTGCACTAATGAACTTGCCTCTCCCCCCCACAGGCAACCATCAATATTGTATTTGATCGAGTTGGGAAGACAGATCCAGTCACAAGAGGGATTGAGATCACTGTCAATTATCTGGGAATCCAGTTTGATGTGAGAACTGTTTAAAATCCTCACCCACATCAGTAATTAGTGTTTTACCTTTATTAAATGAACTGATGTTGTGGAAGCAGCTGTTGGGGATTGGTGGGGCTTTGAGAAAGGGCTTAGATTTCTCCACCAATCTCTAAGATATCCTGAACATTGCTCTTAATTCACTGACTAGGAACAAGGCTACACTGTCAGTGGCAGCACCAACAGCTTAGAATCAAATGTTCGATTGGGTGAGACCTACCAGGCAAGGAGCATAGCTCATTCAATAGGAAGACATTTCTGGTCAAATCAGTGCTATGGTGACCCTGTAGTAAGTAGGTGGTAGGCAGTTGGAAGGAGCAACACAAGGTAATTTAAGTACTTTGTGTATCTCCTTCCAATTGCCACCCAAATCATGTGGCAATGCAGACCAGGGCTAGTATCTGAACTTAATGATCACTCCTTTCACCATGAAGTTACGTTTCTTTTATGATGCTCTGACTCCATGCCTGTCCCCATGCTGGAGATGAATATGAGACAGCATGAGCTTCTGGGTATCGACTTGAAAGAACACAGCATTTTAAGTATATTTCCAGTGAATTTAATGCTGGAGGAAAGTCAGCTATCTGGAGAACAGATATAGCATGGGATATCATCATCCTGAACACCCTGACCTGGTGGGAAAGAGGAGTCCATTGAGCTTTCCTGTCATGGGCCTGTGAAGTGCAAGCGCTCCATTAATTGACATCTTAATGGAAAAACAAAGGAGTCCATAGCTGGTGGTTTATAACTCTTGGGCAGAGATTTATGTTTAGAGCAGAGAACTGGGAGTCAGGTGACTTGGATTTTTGTTTATGGCTCTACCATTACGTTGTGTCCTGGAGCTCCATGACTTCCACTTCCCTGCATTTGTTTTGCTCCTATTCTGTAAGTTCCTCCATCTTCAAGCATCTGACAAAAGTAGGATTTTCTTTCATGAAAGCTCATGTGGTAAATAATTATATTAGTCTTTAAAAGTGCCGGAGGACTCCTTGTTCATGTATGAATATATTGTATTAAAATCTGTAATTACATAATCGCATACTATTTTCCTCTCTTTCCTCCCCATTCCTTCTTCAGGCTTCCTAGACATGGTGAGGGAGGAGGAAAGGAAATAATTAGAAGCGCAACATATCCCTGGTCTCAGTTCAGGTGTCTGGCCCTCAGCATTGGTTGAATTTAAATCATGAAGCGGAAAGCTTTGATCTTTTTTTAATCAGCTGTTCTATTTGTTCTATTGTTAGTGGTTCCCAACCTTTTTCAGGCTGGGAACCCCTTTTTAACACACAAAATCTTTGCGCACCCCCCCTCCCACCAGCTTTATTATATAATCTAGCCTGCACGGGCAGGCTCTGGCCCAGCCAGTGAGCAGTGCTGCCACCACCATTGCTTGCACTGCTGGGGAGCTGAGCTGCAGCAGCTATGGTCCCCTGCCCTTGCCCCTGCCAGGGAGCTGCCGTGGCCCCATCCATCTGCCAGGATCTAGCCACAGGAGGGGAAAGGCAGCCCTGGCAGGGAGCATCAGGGCTGTAGCTAGATTCTGACACCGGGTGGGGAGAGGCTCTGCGGACCCCTGGGAGTCCCCAGACCACAGATTGGGAACCACTGCTTTTTTTATTTTCTAAAGGAAGCTACATTTCTTCTCTCTGCTGTAACCATCCATCATCTCTCCAGAAGAGGGCAGTGGTTCATATGTTTATTGTGGGCAAATGGAAACATTGAGACCATACTAGTATAGTATTTCTGTCTACAAGGAAGTTGCATTTATGTACTAGACAGATGTGTTCTTTTGTATTTACTCTTCATAAATGCTCACATCTGAACTTCCAGTTCCATGAGGTCTAGGCCTGTGCATAGGCTAAGTCAGTGTGTTTCCCATGTGTGTAGACTAGAGAAAACACTTGCATATGAAAATACCCCGCTCTGTGCCCTTCTAGGAGAACACGTAGTAGTGTGTAAAGTTCTCGGCAGTAAGTACCTGCACAGTATGTGAATTCAGAGACCATCTTATGTGCACACCCACACACTTTTTTGTGCATAGCTACTGGAATTTAACAGTTTCTTGTTTTTGTTGACCAGGTAAAATTCTGGTCTCAGCATATTTCCTTTATCCTCGTCGGGATAATCATCGTCACTTCCATCAGGGGCTTACTGATCACACTCACAAAGGTATGCCTGGCAAAGGACCTCTTGCAGGATTATAGTCCGGTAATGCTTGCATGTATTTCTAACTTAGCTGAAAAAAACCCAAGAAGTCTTGTGGCACTTAAAGAACAACAGATAAATCTGTTAGTTTTTAAGTGCCACAGGACTCTTTGCTGTTTTTGCTGGACTAGACTAACATGGCTGCCCCTTTGAAACTAACTTAGTTGAGATTTTTGAAAGCCTTCAATACAAATGTTAAACCTGTGATCTCTATACAGTTAGAGGACAGCTAGGATGTGAGGGGGCTAGGTTAGAAGGCTTTTCAGGGAGATTGCTTATGTCTGAATTAGAGACAAGGAAGGATTACTTTTCTTTTCCTGGCTCGCACTGGGTATAGACCTGTTGTGAGTTCTTTCAGCAGTTTTAGTCACTACTTAATTTTAAGTTCCTCCAGCACAAGTAGAAGAATTGAGTTAATTTTAGGGCTTTAAATTATATTTTTAAATGTTTTAAAACTTTTACTGTAATCTGGCCCTGCACTGAACATACATACATACATACATACATACATAAATTGGCTGTTGCTACTAACAGTGGGAATGCTATTATAAATCGACTGCTGTTGTTTCAATCAGCAAGATTTCAAACTGTTCAGGACAAGTCTGATGGTGAAATCTCTGGCTGCTGCCTGTGGGCGGTTTACATTAGCCTTTCCACTGTTTCTTACCATCAGAGGTAGTAAGATTGCAAAATTAAGTGTGAGGTAGACAAGGCTAAACAGTGATATGGCAGCATGGATTTATTAGTATTGGGTGTTGAATGGTGATTAAGAGGATTTGGGTTGCTTCATTTACACAGCTGGCTATTTCTGGAGAGAAAGCAGGGTATAGCCTTCGTACAACTTTGGGGAAGACTGACAGCACAGAACAGGGTGCTCCATCAATGCTGGCCTTTAAACTGAGCTTCGTGTTGCCTCTATTCTAGGCTACGATGTATGTTAAAAACTTGATTCTCCACACTAGCTGGTCATATGGTGTTAGTAACTGTTTTAGTGTGACCCACATCAAAATACTGAACTTATAGCTGTACTAGGAATAGGATGCAGGTCTGTGCCTTTGAAATGTGTGGTGTGTACACACATCTAGGAAATGTCTTTTTTATTCAATGTTGGTTTCTAGGATTGAAGGGGAATGATTGGAGCATGTGTTCTTTCCATGTGCCTAGAAAAGGGAGTAAGAACTTACCTGGCGATAAGGTTCCATCCAATTTTCAATACTTTTTCCCTCTTTACAGTTCTTCTATGCCATCTCCAGCAGCAAGTCCTCCAATGTTATTGTTCTGCTGTTGGCTCAGATCATGGTAAGTATCCAGACCAGCTAGTGAGCTTTCGTGATATTGTCCTATCTCAGCAAGGTAGCGTCCTGTGAATTAGTTAATTGATGTGCTTCCTGTATCTTATCTCCAGGGGATGTACTTTGTTTCTTCAGTGCTTCTAATCCGGATGAGTATGCCCCTGGAGTATCGCACAATCATTACTGAAGTCTTGGGGGAACTGCAGTTCAACTTCTATCACCGTTGGTTTGATGTGATATTTCTGGTTAGCGCGCTCTCCAGCATTCTTTTCCTCTACTTGGCACATAAACAGGCCCCAGAGAAGCACATGACACTCTGAATCCATCGTGTTTCTGCCCACTACTCGGTCACCTTCCTGGTGGACTACTGCAACTCATTGAGGTGCCAGGATTTGGGGAGAAGGAGGGCAGGTCTTTTTGTGCTCTGATGTAATAGTCCTTCCTGACTTCCACGGTTGCACTTAGAAGCTATATGGATCATCCTGGCAGGAGGGTGCTCTGAGCTGAACAAACAGCAGAGGCAGTGACAAATGGACAGCTGAGAGCCATGGAATAGGACAGTCCCAAGGACAAAGGTGTTCTAGGGAATTGGCAAATCTGCCAAGGATGTTCTGGGGGAGACATCTTAAAATCACAAGTAGAGGAATTCTGTTACAGAGGGCAACGAGGAAATGTGATTTCAGTTTAAAAGCAAATTAGTCTTAATCCAAAGTTGGAGGGTGTTGATTCTGGGTCTGAATGTTTGTCTGTGGAATTAAATCATCTTCCTTAATACCTCACACGAGTGTAACAACTGTTTATCAAACCCAGAAACTTAAATAGAGATGTGTTAGTGTGAGAATGATTGGTGGGGGGATGGGGGGAATGGGAAAGATTTGAGATTAAAGGGAGATGAGGTGTGTTTCATTAGTGTCCAGCTTCCTTAGGAACTGGAACTCAGCTCTTTACTATCATTTAAGCCTAATGAATGGAGTTTAGTGTGACGACAAAGATGGCAGCTGTAACCAGTTTACATTATACGTTAGAAATCCAGTGCTTTCCATTGATCTGTGTATTCTGTATCAGCCCAGGTCTCTTATTGCTTAAGGCAAGCCCCAAAGGTAAATTTCACCTATGCACCTTAAACATATGGCTTCCTGAAAGCCATTCTCCCAGGTCTTTTCATTTTAAAGCTGTTATGGAACATGGATCATCGATGGCGCAAATAAGAGGTAAAAAGAAATGCCGCTTGGATTTATTTATACTTTCTCTGAAGTTCACAGCAAGGAGGTATAATATATACTGTCAGTCCTACAGAGCCAATTCATACCACATTAGAGACAAGGTGTTGGCATATAGTCAGACAAAGCTATTTGCACTGTGAATTACAGACACAGTTCAGACTGCCACGATCTGCAGCTAGGAGAGTAGTGTGGAGGGAAAGGTGCTGAACAGCAGCTTCTGAGCAGTGAAAGATTAAGTTAACCTACTGTTTTGAAAGGACAGTATCATAGCTTAACAACAAACGAAAGGAGTATTTATTTGCAGAGTACACTGGTTTATCATGAGATATTACATCTACTGGATTTAAGTGATTGCGATATAGTACCCGTAGCATGTAATAGCCACAGTGATTTAGCTGATGGGCTTTGATTAGGAGGAAAGAAGTCTCTCGTGGGGGATGTGAGAGATCTGTTGCTTTATTTAGGAGCTTTCTTGTCCTTTAAAGGCCAAAATACTTATTTCCAGAGGGGTAGCCACATTAGTCTGTGTACTGCAAAAACGACGAGTCCTATGGCGCCTTAAAGACTAGCAGATTTGTTTGGCTGTAAGTTTTTGTTGGCTCCAGCCCATGAAAACGCATCGGATGAAGTGGGTTGGAGCCCACAAATGCTTTTGCCTGAAGAAATCTGTTAGTCTTTAAGGCACTATAGGACTCTTGTTGTTTTTATTGATTTATGAATCAAATCTCCTCCCCTGGCAGTAATATACTTTATGAGTCATTTGAGCTTTTACAGAGCAATAATAGAAGTAGGTAAGTACCCGGTTCACCAGGCAGATGGCCAATGATTTATGATCAGCAGCATTAGGTAAGTGAATGGGCATTCTCTCGGGGTGATGATGGAGTGTTCCTCTTCAGGGAGAGAGAGTTAGAAGGAAATTGCTTTTCCATTTCTCACAAGTATGAAGTTCCATAGTACAGTCTGGTCCTGGGAGGTAAAAGAACAGAGATCACTTGGAGGAGAACTTTTTTTAAAGCCTTGGAAGATGTCTGTTTCATTGGTTTCTGTTGTCTTTTGCTTCATAACTGGGTGTCGTTGTCCTCTTCCTCTGAGGCAACTGAGAGTGAAGAAGAGGATGAGCTGGCCTGTAGAAAAGTAATATGTAAAAATTTCTGATTATTTTATGGTTGTAGGTAATGTGCTTATGATAGATATTCGTCGTGCCTCTGTGAACTGAGTCTGTTCTGAATCTAGCCTGGTAGGTATTTGCCTTCACAGGAGCAGCTAGTGAATTACTCTTTTAAATTCACTTTACCCAAGCCACTAAGTTGTCTAGTTGTAGTTCCATGTTCTTGCTCAACTTCCATATCAAATCTCTCAAGCTCACAGATAAAAAGAAGGGTTTAACTGTAGCTTTTCAAATCCAGCGTGGGACACAGGACAGCAGTGAAAGAATCTTCAGTTGGCCCTTAGTTAATTCTGGTGATGTGTGGAGGAATTTTCAAGTACCCAAGAGGTTTTTACAGCGAGGAGGGAGGAAAAATTGTTCTCCTTAACTGCTAGTCATAGGACAAGAAGCAATGGGCTTAAATTAAAGCAAGGGAAGTTTAGGTTGGGCATTAGAAAAAAATTCCTAACTTGTCAGGGTGATTAATGACTGGAGTAAGGCAGGTTGTGGATTAGAAGTTTTTAAGAGCAGGTTAGAAAAGCACCTGTCAGGTAGTTTAACCGGGTACTTGGTCCTGCAATGAGTGCAGGGGACTGGATTCAATGACCTCTCATGATCCCTTGCAGTTTCTGTGGATTGAATACAGTTCATTCCTCCCTAGTCGTATTGTGTCTTCTGCATGAAGAGGTGTAAAAATTTATTTTTCACAGCAAAGTAGATTAGGCCTGAATCTACACAGGGGTCAGAGAAGTTGAATACAGGGGTCATTTTTCTTACAGTAGCAAATGTTAAACTGTTTTTGCTAGGAATGTTTCCCTGACCATGATATTTATATTGTTTATTTTTTCTTGGTCCTTTTGTTGGTCAGACTTTGTCACAGTCTACCTATCCCACACCCCCAAAGAGTCTTCAGTGTTTTAGAATGCCTGACATAGTTTTCTCATTCTCAGTTGTATTTAAGCCCTCTTACTTTGGTCCTGTGTATCGTGTGGTTGAACAAAGAATGCGTAATGGCATGGTTCTCATTTACATTGATGAATGCTGTGTTGGGACACCTGCTTTCTAGAGGATAGCATCTTCTCTCCCACCTCCCTTCGCGCTATGTTCCAGTAGATTCTTTTGTGCATGCATTTCTACCCTTTTTTAATCAGGTCTGCCACTTTATACTAGTTAATAGAGATTAGATATTGTAAACCTAGAATACAACTAGAATTCATAGGTTCTGCCTCAAGTAAATTTAGTGACTGATTTCAGGTTTCTTTCCCCACCCACTGTTCTCAGAATTGCCTACCCTCTCTCTTGGTTCTGGTGATATCCTCTCTGGCTCTGCTGGTGGATTCTCTGTAGAAGCAGGAGGATCAGTAGCGCAAGGTATCTGCTCTGCCAGAGAGGCAGTAATAGGAATGTTCTGAGACTTAAAGTATTCACAAGTTGCTTGTCTGCACACCAGTAGTGTCAGTCTGTCACCACCGTCATTGATTTTTGCTACCACGTTGTCATAGGATTCATTCAGCATGTTCACACCATTCACTTCCACCAAAATATCCTCTTCTTTCAGTCCTGCTATGTCAGCTGGCCCACCTTTCCGTACCTGCAAACACAGGTTCTCAAGCTGTGATATCGGCACATTACCATGAAAGGTATGTTAAAATGCAAGCACTTTATATGGAGAATGAATGTTCTGTTATTTCACCCAACCCCTCCGCCCCCAGCACAAAAAACAGTAGGTAGAGGAAGGATTGGAAAAAATACTCTGGAGCAAAAATGTGCTTTGACTTGGCCAGGACTTGTATTGTGGGAAAGAAGGTACAGTGGTGGTATCATACTGTCTTAAGTTAGTTTTGGGACTAGTGTCCAGCTATGGCTCTTAAGGGATCAGAGAACAGTTTGTCTTACTGTACATTTTTATAGTGTCTTGTTGATCGCTGATCTCTTACATATATTATTATATTCCATATAAAACCTCTATTGTTGTGGTAAGGAAGAGGAGGAAATAGTGGCCAAAGATGCTTGATTTACCACAGTAGTCTTGCAGAGCTAGTAATGTATCTCAGGTCTCTTCACTTCTGCTACTATACCTTAATCACAAGGGGGGTAAGACTGAGGGGGTAAGACTTCATCTTTGGTTTAATGACTAAAACTCTCATCAGCCAAAAGCACATAGGACAGACATTGGCTTTTTGTTACATATGGCTGGAATGACTTGTCCTCACTGCACTCACAGCACAGAAGGAAAGAAATGAATGTTTAAGTGTAGCCCAGATTCTCTCTACTGGTGTCTCATGCTTCTTCCAGGCTGTAAGCCCTAGTTTAGTACCTCTTTGATGAACTGCACGGATGTATTCTCGATTGTATTCAAACAGAATCCAAATCCACTAGGACCCTTCACCAGCTTGCAGATTTTGGGCTTTTGATTCACCTCTTGCTCAGCATGTGAGGTCAGCTCTTTCCCTGCTTCAGCTGGAGGGGAATATTGTATTTCCTGGTAGTACAGACATGGGGAAACTTGAGCCTGAAAGACCAGAAGCAAAGGAAAGAGTCTATATGAAAGTAAAAACTAGTGTAGAAAAATCCTGCCTAAATCTGTTCCATTTGAAACCTTTACCACCATCAGCATAGGCCCCACTTGTGAATTCTATGAGCTTATTTAAACCTTTCCAGTGATTAGGGTAGAAAACTACAACATTGGCACAAATGTGAGTAGGGATTTCTCCTTTAATTCATATAGGAAGTGGCCTTGCAGTTGCAGTCAGTTAATTTCTTGGTGTTTGCATTAACCTGCTCAAATTTGGTATTGTTCCAATAGTATAGGAATGCCTTTGGCAAGAGAGTCGAACAGTTTAGTGACATACTGCAGAAATGTCTGCTGAGGCAGACTGAGACATGACCTCATCTCAAATGTTTGCTAAAGCAAGTACTCGAATAGGGGCTATCAGAAGACCTCTGAGATTGTGCTGCTTTCAAAATGGATCCACTGTTTCATTGCTGCCCAGGCCTTGCTTAGGGAGGATATATAGAAGCTTACTCCCAGTCTGTATGACCTTACCAGTTTATACATGGTGTCTGTTTGCTTATCAACCACCAGCAATGTGGTCTTTTCCCCACACCTCTTAATCCTCTCCACCACGGTGTCATGATCCAGTGCTTCCACCAACTCCCCATTTACAGCCACCAGGATATCATTGTCCTTTAGACCTGCTTTGGCTGCTGGGCTCCCAGAGTCAATGTCCTTGATTAAATGACCTGACCACACACAAAAAAAAGTTAATAGGATGGGTTTGGTTTGGATAATGAGACATATTTAGGATGGCAGAAACTCATTCTCTGACTTCAGGTTTAACCAGGATTCCTGATTTAGCTCATTCTGTATTAACTGTAGAGCAGAATTTAGATCCCCTCCCCAGTGACTTGACTACATCAGGTTCCCTTTCCCCTGAACAAGACACATGGAGGTTGTGATGCTCTCTGATGTATAAACTGGAAGGGGAAGTTGTAAGTAGCTGCACTCCATGGATTTGGTGAACCCACTTGCAAGAAGGCTTCTGAAGATCCATTTCAAGTCATTCAGATAAGCTGATCCTTCTGTAAAACCAGATGTTTCTCTGGCCACTTCAGTCAAAATCCCTCAAAAAAAGGGTTGGATGCCTCCGCCAGTGGAGATTATGGGAGCTGGGCTGTAGTGGGTATGAAGGACAACATGCAGTATAGTGGAACATTCCACCTCAGATTGGAAGGTTTGATGGAGAGTCAGATTCCAAAGCCAGAAGGGATGAAATGACAGAAACTGGAAGGGACCATGAGAGGTCATTGAGTCCTGTTCCCTGCGCCAATGGCAGGACCAAGTACCCACTTTAAACCATCACTGACAGGTGCTCGTCTAACCTGCTCTTAAACACTTCCAATGATGGAGATTCCAAAAGCTGCCTAGGCAACTTATTTTAGTAATTAGTCACCCTGACAGTTAGGAATTTTTTGCTGACGTTCAACCTAAACCTCCTTTGTTGTAATTTAAACCTGTTGCTTCTTGTCATTTGTGATCTTCTAGTCTAGTCTCTGGTATAACACAGGGTATGGATGGGAGATGCCTGGTTGTGGTGAGGTTTGTTTGGAGGGGACTGGGTTGGTAGCAGGGCAGGAAATGATCTTTCCCAGATGAGCAGTGGGCAGTGGAGGAGAAGAGTCCTGCAGGCCCCATAAATGAGCAGTACAGAGCATGCAGGAATTTGGATTATGGCTGGGTTCTCACCAGTACCATTTTGTTCCATCCTCAGGTAAAACCCATAGCCACTGTCTCCTTTCTTGAGCTCCACAAGTCTGGGTTTGTGAGGAAGCAGTTTCAGGCTGGCTGTGTCTCTTTCCAGCACCATCTGGTGGCTGCTGTGATACTGGTCAGTTTCTTTATCTGACAGCAGAAAGACAACATGGTTCCCAGATTTCTTCACCTGCAATGACATGTGCACACAGTCTCAAATGCAGCCTTTGAGTGGACTGCGTAGACTGTGGAAAGCTTTATGTTGGTGGGTCCTTGACGTACAAGGGTGGGCTGTAAGGAAATGGGCTGAAGGGTCTGTACAGGGTAGGTTGTAGAGGTGCTCTAGTATGGGCACTCACATACTGCTTTTATGACTGTGGACTAAACTAGACATACTGCACATTACAATGACATTCAGCTCTGACTGCTCTGGAGCTGCTTCCATCACCTACATTCCCATCCCTTTTGTCTATCCCCATCATATCACTGCTTCCCTGGCCTTATTCTTCTTTCCATCCTCAAACCCTGTATGCCTTGTCTGCTCATTATGAAAGATGCTGCAACAATAGTGCAAAAGTCTGTCTTAGTTGATGTAGTGGTTTGGATCATAATGGAATGCTGCAGGATTTGTAATTTGTTTGGTAGTACCCTGAAAGCCTTTCTAACTGAAACTTCTTTGGAGCCATTCTGCTGTTTGAGTGCTCAATATGGTTATGTCTACACTAGGAAAAGGTAGTTTGAATTTGTTAATTCAAACTAATAAATTCGAGTTTAGTTTGAACTAAACTTGAACTTATTAGTTTTGATTAACAAAAGTGGACTAATTTGACTTACAATTAAGCCAAATTAGTTTACTTTGTTAATTTGAACTAACTGCCCGTAATTCAATTAAGTTTTAATTAAGGGTCAATCCTAGTTTACCCCGTTCTTAGTTCGAACTAACCAGCAGGCCTTACTAATTCAAACTAAGCTTTCATTAGTTTGAATTAAGGAATTCCTTAATTCAAACTAATGAAAGCCTAATGTAGACAGGTACTAAATTAGTTCAAATTAAGGAGGTTTAATTCAAACAAACTTGCAAGTGTAGACGTACCCTAAGTGTTATTTTTGGGGATGGGGACAGAAGAGACTAGTAGAAAGATCACAGATTCTCTTTCCATCCTTACCTCTCATGCTACCCTCAGTGTATCAGTGTCTAGTTTGATCTCTCAAAACATGTTGATTATTTTTCCTAACACCAACCAGGTCTTTAACCCACCATCACCACAAATAGGATTATAACAGTTGTTGGGAGGAGACAGGTGGGATCTGTTGCATGTTTTGTTTGTTCTGTACCCTTTTTACTGACCGCTAGGCTACATTGTTTGACTCTGATCGAGTGTGTAAACTGCACAGTTAAATTCATTTTGTGCTCCTTAGCAGGAGGGAATCCCACTTTCTGGAAATCCTCCTGTTTTCCTAGCTATAGAGATGTTCATGTCAAGCCCTCCTTCAGTTAAATCATGGAACACAAACTGCAGTGCCCTCCAATCTTACCATCTGAGTATTGGAAAGATTCCCGTTGATTCTACTGCAGACATGCCAACTATCCATCCCCCTGGGCACATGAAAGATTTTTGAAATTCCTAGGAATGTGTCACCGTTTATTTAATTAGGCTTACAGCTACAGTATAGTTGTGGGGTTTACACCACTCTGTCCTGTTTTCTAAAGCAGTTCTCGAGCGTCTAGGTATCGATAACAGCCAGCCTTTTCTGGAGGCTTGTACTCTGTATTTCCTAACCTATCTCAGAAACAAAGCCACAATAGCAGGTATATTTTGGGTCTGAAATGTTGCTGCAACTGTTTTGACCTCAACCTCTTCATCTGCTCTGTGAATGCATTCACTGTTGATACTGCTGCCTGGTAATGTGAGGCTGAGGAACTGATCTTAAATAAAGGAAGAAGAGGAAGCTGTTCTGACAGGTACCTTGTCAACCACTTCGTTGTGTGTGTCATTTTCCACATTCATCCCATTCACTTCAATCAGGCGATCATTCTCCTGAACTCCAGCTTTTGCAGCCACTCCTTGCGGGGACAGACCTACTATGAAGACGCCTTTCTGACCTAGAACAGTTGAGAGAACTTACTACACAGAGTAAGTCAATAGAACATGCCCACACTGATTTTTAAGCAAATTCTGTGCTGATGTAAAGATGTCAAGACAGCCCTGGAGACCAAGGGGCTCTGTTTACTCACAGACCAGGTACAATGATGGTACAAGCTTTTGCTACACAGCCATGCCTGTGTCTCTTATCCTGGTCCTGGTGGGAAAACCTCTAGAGAGGAGAAGGAACTTTAACTATGGCCCAAACAGTTGTTTACCTCTCCACTGAGAGTGCCAAAGGAGACAGTGATGGTCACTTGATGGATTGTTAGTTACTACTACTGAAAGTGGAGAGACTTGCTAAAGTTTGAGTTGATTAGGGCTAACTTTTATTGGAATATGTTTTATTCACAGTTCAGAGTTCCTTGTGTTTGAAAGACTCCCAAATTTCCTCCCTGGGTTTATTCTTGTGCACAGTGTTGTTATCATTCTCCACAAGCAAACTACATTCCAAACAGTGAGAAACAGTACAGATATAAAGAACCGTAGCCATTTGTTGGCTTGGTATCTTGGAAAGGGGATGTATGGAGAAAGTTAAAAAGAAAAGTAAAATTCCTTAGGTCAGTTTCTTGTTTCCTATGTGGATGCATCTAGGTTAGAAGAGACTCTGCCTTTTGCATACCACTATTCTTTGCTTCAGCCATTTTTAGATAGTTGTCTTCAGATGTGCTCCAGAATCCTGATGGCTGATTCTTATGGTAATTCAAAGGAGGTGCATGGGATGTGGAGCAATTCTTTGTAGAGTGCTTGCATGTGTGAAGGGCGTGGTGCAAATGATTTGAGCAAGTCTGCTTCAACAGCTGATAGAAAACAGGAAGGTCTAATGAAGACCCACCTCCTATCCCTCTCCCCCGCGAGGAAGAGTTAGCATCAGGAAGTTAAGTTGTATGGGCTTGGCACATGCCTGCCACCTACACCCATTGTTCTCACCTGCTGTGGTTTTCAAGGAGAAGTTGTAGCTGTTTCTCTCCTTCACAAGATAGCAGAGCCGGGGCCGTAGAGCTGGAACAGTCACTCCATTCATCACTGCTGGAGACTGTTCGTGTGACTGCTGGGTTATCCGCTTCTGCCCCACCTCTTCTAAGTTCACCTCTTCTTTCTCTGCGTTTTCGTAGGATGCCTCATCCAGAACGAGGACTGTTACAGAATTCCCACTCTGTTTAACCATCTCTACTACCTGCAGTGAACAGAATGAGCTTGGAGGTGGGAATGACAGAAAAGCACCCAGGTGTCTGAAATAAATTCCTCCTCCGTGGAGCATATCATGTTAGCTGTGCACCTTCCCCTGCTCTTGGCATTTCATCAGGCATCTTTCCCCCTCTGTGAAAGCTCCAGTCAAGCGTCTTAAGGGGTCTGCTGATGTCAATATGTAGGAAACAAATGATCTGGTAAGCTCAGTTACCCTGTGCTCAGATTTCCCAGCAAGAGTAATTGTGAGGCATGGCAAATGAAAGTTTGCTGTAATGAGTAAGTGGAGCTGAATTTTTTGAGGTGTGGTGAGAATCATGGACAGTAGTTTGCCTTACCTGTGCATGGTCTTCCTTATCCACAAACAACCCATTGACCCTCAGAATTCTGTCACCATCCTTCAGGCCGGCCCTCTCAGCTGGACTGCCTTCCTCCACATTCCGGATGAGATGTCCCTGCTTATATTTCTCAATGCGCAGATAGAATCCGTAGCTCTCTCCATCTTGTTTGGTCACTTTGCATTCTCGAGGCTGGAGAGCAGAAGTCATTTCTGCCAAGCAGAATGGATAATATGTGTATGGTTAGGGTCTTTTCTGCTCCTAAGCCTCACAGGAGACAAACTATAATTCAGGTTACAATGATGATTGGAGTTAGCAGTGGTAAAGAAAATTGAGGAGTGGCTAAAATTGAATTCTTGGCAGAGGGCAAGGTTAAGAAAGAAACAGGTGGCTTTGAGCAAAGTGACCTGTAGTATTTTTGGCTAAATGGAATTAAGATGAAACAAAAGTGGTTAATGAGTTGAAAAGACTGGGAGAAATATTAAAGGAATGAAGGGATCCTAGGTTTCCATGTCAGCCTATGACTGCTGATGTGTTCGTGTTACTGCACAAAGCTCCTTTCTCTCTCTCACTCAGTTCAGTCTCTACAGCCCCTACTTTTCCCACACAGAATGAAATGTTTACTTTCTCCCCCTTTGATTTATGGGGTTAAATTCTCCCTTGTCCTATTTGTGCTGAGTCTGGAGTGAGACCTAGAGATTCATTGGTGCCTTTGGACATGCAGCCAATCCTGCCCATTGAACTGAAATATTTGGGACAGGAGAGGTTGAGGATCCTTAGGTTCTGACCAGGTTGTTCACATTCAGACTCCAGGTGCAGAGCACTAGAGGGAGACTATTGCAGAAGCTTCTGCCCTAAATGGGGTGGGGGTGGGGGGAGAGAAATGGATGCCAAGGAAGGAATCTGAATTTACTATATGTTTTCAATTCCTTCTGGCCGACCTACCTTAAAACGTGTACTGGCTCAGTTATGTTGGTCAGGCATGTGAAAAACCACATGTTGGCATAGACATCAAAAACCCCCAGTGTAGAAGTAGCCATGCCAGGAGACGCAGGCTTTAGTCCGCATAGCTAATAACATTCAGGAAGCAGTTCTACTTCAGTGGAAAACCTCTTGTCGATATACACCAGGGGTGTCAAACACGTGGCCCGTGAACCTCCCCCATCTGGCCCGTGAATGTGGGACCATGCTCTCCTTAACAGAGAGAGAGAGAGGTCTCATATACACAGTGCTTTGCAATGCTGTGAACGTGTCAGGTCTCACGTTACGGAGCACTGGGTATGCACGACTGCACTCCACAAAAACACACATGCTCTCCTTAACAGAGAGAGTGGTCTCACAGAGCCCTGTTTCACATACACAGCACTGCGATGCTGTGAGAACGCCCTAGTATTTCGATGTATGGTACATATAGCTCACTTGAAATACATTTAAGTCAAATCTGGCCTATTATAGCAAATGAGTTTGACACCACTGAGTATACTGTGTCTGCAGTAGGGGCTCTGTAGAGTGCAGGTGGCTGTACGGGCTTGAGAATGGGGTTTGACTACTTTGTTAATGATCATTTGAGCAGAGATGTCTAGATAAGGTGCTTATCCCACAATCCTAACTACCCTTCTCAGGTACCAAAGCTGTCAGCTAACTACTCATCTAACTGTCAGCGCTTCTAGTGCCCCACACTGATGACCTCTGTAGTGCAATGATGCACAAGTGCAGAAATTGACACACCTTGGAGGAAATAGGGTACCTTGAGGGAATTTGAATACCGTTTAGAAAAAGCAGGCTGATGTACTGAGTGTTGGTTACTTTCTCTTCAGTTCACCAAGGAACTCAGTTTGTAAGTGCACTGTTAAATGATGCTGAATTTCTAGACTGCTACCCCAGCTACTCACAATCACAGGGATTTCAATGCAGAATTTATGACCAACTGACTGGGGCTTTTGGGTATCATGGCTAAATGGGATGGAATTCTGTTCTTTTGGATGCCAGGCCTTTATAAAAAGTATATCATTAAAGGAAAGTGTGGCTTCACTGTGGGGTGCAGGTCTAGGGGAAACCCTTTGTTGTTGTTTTAATAAACTCCTTTCAAAGAGCTATGCTGATACCTTTGTGTAGGAGTGGTGGTTTTTAACTAGGACAGCTTTCTCTGAGTGGCTTTTCAGAAGTCTGTGTAATGGTGTAGTTAATGACCTGGCGCTCCATGGATTTGTTTGCTTACTCTCACCGATGGAAGAATCAGTCAAATGACCAAGGCAAACTATGATGCAGAGATTACACATTAATCACAGTCCAGGCTCATAAAGTCCATGTGATCATCTACTGTAAAATTTTCACAGGTACTTTTTCTCTCCTTTATGCACCAGCACTTGTCTGATATTTGTAGGAACTCTGAATTCCTACAGCTTTGTGGTTCTCAAATCACTGCAGGTTCCTGACCCTATGAGCTGCCCGTTGTGGCAACCCATAACATACTAGCCTCTATACAGACCCTGAGAGGTGCTTTTGGGGCCAGTGAGAATCATCAAACAACATATTGCGTTATTTTATAGAGGAAATAAGCAATGGAGTACCATGTTGTAGGGATAGTCTGGCCCTGGGATTTTGTAGGTCTGGAGATCATTAAAAACACCATATTTCTAAGAAGCAGGAACAAAATTTGTCCAAGATCCCACTAATATCTGAGAAGTCCCACCTGGTGACATGTCCCTCTAAATTGTTGACTGTTTTGTTGCTATCCCCCTGAAGGTAAATGGATGTGCATGCACACATCACTCATGTCTAGCAGGATATATTCTGGAATAGCTATTCCTGGTTAATTCCCTGTGTGGATACTGTCATTATGGAATAGAAGTACCTTATTCTGAACTATTCAGCTAATTCAGAGTAAGGTACTCTTATTCTAGAATGGGAGTACTTACAGAAGGAGTTCATCAGCACTAGATAATTTGCTTTAAATTCACACCAGACCTTCTTCTAGATTAAGCTTCATTTGTAAACCAGCCCTAAAGCCCACCCTCCCCCTTTTTTTAGAAGATTGTCTCTCTCTCAGTGCATGGGTGTGGTCAGCTATTTTACTGAAAGTCAGAAGGGCACAGATGTGTTATGGAGACTGAAAGACGTTGATAGGTTTTTATCTTGAGGCCGCCCCAAATGCAGCACCCTTGGAGATAGAGAAGGGGGCCCACAGTACATAATTTACCTGCCCTCCTTTTGACAGTTCAAGATTTGTCCTGGTTCTAGCCATCCTGCACTGATTGCATAGTTGCACTATGGTAAATTCTCATTGTAAACAGGCAAGGCTACTGTTACTACTGGTGGAACTCGTCCATGCTTGAAACCAGGGAAGGCTGCATTGTTGAAAAATGCAGCTCGAAGCCATTTGCTCCATGTGCTCTAGGCATTTGCACCAGTGCCTGAAATGGAGGTGAACCCCCAGTGTAGGCAAGGCTTAAGAAACGTTCAGGTGCAGGGGAAGCAGAAGGTGAATTTGTGTGCATCAGGAGGAGAGGGGGAGGGAATCTAACACAGGGCTGAATGCTGTTGCTCCTTTTGCTGCATGAAAGCCTTTATGTAGGATGGGGGTAAAGAACTTACAGAGGATAGCAACTACTGGGAGGCCTGGAGAGAAGGAGGTCAGCAAATAAGTAAGGGACATTCTTACCTGTGTCTGTGTGGAGCTGTGTCCTCAAGAATTCTCCCCAGCAATTTCTCCTGTGGCTCTGCCTGTAGCTGTAGCTGAACTTTGATTGAGCAAAGGTTGATCTAAAAGATGATTTATTTAACAGAGTCTCATTGTATGTGGTTGCCTCCTTGAGAACCTGCCTGCAGAGGTACAAATCACTTCTTCTTTCTCAGCAGCTTTGAATTCTGCTCCCATGTTTCACTGATCATTATACTCGCAAACAGGCTTTCGTAGGGAGCAGATCCAAGGTAAGCCTGGTCTTTGCTCTTGATGAGAGCTTTCCCCTGAGACAGATAGGCAGGCTTACTGGGAGCAGATCCAAGGCCTGTCTCATCCTCTAGGGATGAGCCTCTGCAGGATCTGGTAACAGGCAAGGGCTCAACTATCTGAAGTAATGCTTCTGTTGCACCTCAGCTGGTCGTACTCTGTAAATTAGTAGTAGTCTAATTACACTGCAGGAGAATGGGATTGTGAGGCTCCATGTTTAACCTCAGGTAGTTTCCATAGCTAATATGCTCAGTTTGCAAGGAAAAATCCATTTAAATGAGACATTTGCTGGTGTTAATGGAACAAATTTTCTATGAAAGCACGATATCTGTCTGTCATGAGTTAAAGAATGGGGACAAAGGATCCCAAGAGGAGTAGAGGTAATGGAAGTGAAAGGCATGGAAACCTCAACCTGAATGGTGCATCAATACTATCTTTACATATATGCAGGGTGAACGTGGATATACATGCATGCTCCTTGAAATAAAATCTTTGTTTTGGAACTGGGGCATGGACTCCATGTGAGTTTGCCAGTTCTACTGAGGGTAGGAATTATTTGTATTACAACAGTATCTAGATGCCCCAATGAAGACAAGCTGCATTTTGCCAGGTACTCTACAAACACACAGGGAAATAGTATACAATGTGAACAGACATAAGTGACAAAGGGTGGGAGGGGAAACAGAGCCACATTTCTGGGAGGTCAGCCAGCAGGTCAGTTGTGGAGGGGGGAATAGAACCCAGGCTTCTTGTGTCCCAGTCTTGTCCACTGGGTTATGTGGCCCTCCTGAAACACCATGAGATTTGGCTAATGGGTCAAGGGGTATTGTTGATGTAGTGTACTGGTATGTTGACATGGTCCAAAGGGGCAGCCGTGTTAGTCTAGTCCAGCAAAACAGAGGAGGAGTCCTGTGGCACTTCTAAATAAAACTCACAAATTTATGTATAAGTGCCACAGGACAACTTATTTGTTTTTGATGTAACATAGTTTTATTTGGTATTACTAATGGCCAGTTGGCTCAGTGATCTTGCTGGGTGCACATGAGGCTGTTAAGGCCTATGTATTGTTCTGGAACAATAATTTGCATCTACACTATATAGCACCTTCCAATGGAGGTCAAGACAGAGTGTGGCCAGGTTCTCTAAGGGTCAGGATATGGGATGCAGAGGGCATGGAGGGATCAAAGGAGGTAGTAGCAGGGCCTAGCAGTTGTTTGGGACTGAGTCCTGGTAGGTATGTGGCAGAAACATTTGGTGAGTGGTGCTGCTTGTTAAGAAAGAGGGTGATGGGTTTGACCCAGCAGCTGAGCCAGGAGCATGTTTGTGGATATGAGTGTAATCGGGCAGTGAGGTCAGGGCAAGAGGCACTGGGGGAGGATGAGTCAACATTTGCAAGCATATGGCCCACATTAAATTGGAGGCAAGCTAGGCAGGTGCCTAGGGCCCAGCTGGGGGTGGGGAGCATGGGATGCATGCTTGAGTGTCACTGCAATCCTATGCACCAGGTCGCAATGCCACTCACTCAGATTTGACTCTGCCACACACTCTCCCTCCCCTAAGCCATGGCACTGGGGCCAAACCTTGGGGCAGCTCTTTGCCACTGTTGTGGAGCCAGTTCCTTCACTGGATGATCAGCTAGAACTTGGCTTCCATCCAGGCTGTGGATGCAGCAAGTGCCCACATGGCTGGGGGTGGGACATCACTGTTAGACATTAACAAGGGGGTTAATAGGGCAATATCTTATGTGCAGCAGGAGTCAATCACTGACTAACCTGGATAGGAGAGGGTTACATAATATCCCACTGCACTTGCTTAGTTAACCCTCTCCTATCCTGGTCTGTAACTGGCTCTTGTTGCACACATGTTGCATTAAGCCAGTCACTGAGTGGCCAGGACACAAGAGGGTTAAATAAGCCACAGCTATCTACATTTGTGCCCTGCATGTCAGGGCCCTGTGCATGTGATGTACACTCCTGCAGGGCTTAGAAGCTGGATGCCTTGAAGGTTGATGAAAACACATGACAAGGCCAGGACCAGATCAAGACCCTAGGGGAGCCGGAGCTGACACTCTTGTGCCCCCAAAACCATGATGGTGCCCAGCCTGAGGGTAGGGTGGCTTGGCTTTGCTCATGCTGTGGGGAGACTCCAGGCCTGGTGGTACTGGGGGTGAGGTGGGGTCCAGAGCAAGCAGGGCCCCCCTTTAGGCTGGGCTGGAGCTTCAGCCCCTAAAGCCCCTGCCTTAATCCTACTCTGGACAAGCCTCAGAAATCACAGGGTTGGTTTAAAAATTATGAAGCTGTCTTTTTATTTGCCTTGTGATTTGTGAGCATTTAGGGAATGTAATGGCAGCCTGCTCCTTTAGGGCCCGGATGCCTGGCAAGAGCACTAGTATAAAGACAAGAGATTCAGGGCACAGGCTCTGGATCTCTTCCTCCCTCCAGTGTCCAAGCTCTTCGCCTGCTACCTCTGGCCCTGCACATTGTCCCCTGGCCTGCAGCACTGAGCCCCCAGCAATGTTTTCTGCCTTTCCTGGCCTGAAGCACTTCACCCTTGATTCTGTGTCCCTTTCCCTGCCCCTCCCCCAGCCTGGGGCACCTTGTCCGCTATCCCAGTGCACCACACCTCTGACCTCAGCCTCCTTCCCCTGTTCTGCCTCAGCCCCCCGTACCTCGTCCCCAGCCCCACTCCCCCTTTCCTGGCCTGCACCCACTCCACAACACCCCCCCCCCCCCAGCTTAGCACACTACTTACGTTTACTGGAGTTCAAGGGGGAGCACCAGATACCAAACCTCTCCCTGCCATGGGCTGCATTTATGTATCCTGCTATGCTCCACCCTGGAACACAACAGAGCAGGAGATCTAGAACGGCCTGCCAGTCCCAGCTCCCAGGTGCAACTCAGGACAATCCTGAAATACATTCAGGGCACAGGCCTCATGGAGCTCAGCACTGCCCTGATACCTGCTCTGTTCAACCAGTCTTGCCTGTGCTATAATTAACTGCCTCTCTTCGTAAAAGTGTCCTGGGTGGCACTTATAAAGACTAACAAATCTATTAAGGCATAAGCTTTCATCACAAAAGATCATGCCTTAGTAAATTTGTTAGTCTTTATAAGTGCCATGCAGGCTTCCTTATTTGTTATGCTGAAATAGACACAGCTATACACTCTGGAATTTGTTGTCCTAAAAACTGAATTAATTGGGGTCAAATGATTGCTTGGAACACTGGAACTGCATAGAGTGTGTCATAGGTTGCCAGTTTGGGCTGGGTTTATTCCAGAAGTTTTTCTCTCATGACGTGATCTTTCATTACAGATTAATCTTTAATTCCTGGAGATTCTGGGACAATCCTGGAGGTGGCAGTGAGCCTCTGTACCTAGAGACTTGGGCTTGTGTTACAGTGCTAAAAATAGCTGTGTGGATATTTGGGCTCAGCTGAAACTTGGGCTGTGAAGCCTAGGGAAAAGGGTGGTGGTTCTTTGAGCGCTGCTCAGATGCATTCAGTATTAGGTGTCTCCGTGCCGGAGCACCAGATTGGCCGGAAAAAATTTGTCCTAGCCTTTCAGAAGAGGGGAGGCGGCCATCACCCCTCGCGCCACCTGTGGCTACATATACGGCCGCTTCCCCGCCCCCTCAGTTTCATTTCTTCCGCCTTGCACGCCGGATCTGGAATGTCCGCTCCATGCTATCTCAAGCAGCCTGTCCTTCGAGATCAGCTTTTGCCGACCAGGAGAATCTACTCGTGGAATTAATTCCACTACAAGAGCCTTCTGCCGTTGGACCGAAAGCCTACAATCATGCCAGGGTTCAAACCCTGTGCCAAATGCAGCAAGGCCTTCCCCAGGGATGATCCCCATGGGAAGTGCCTCAGGTGCCTGGGCAAAGACCACATGGTCTCGGCGTGTTCCATTTGTCTCTCCTTTAAACCCCAGACCATCAAGGAGAGGGAACAACGACGCCATGCCCTAGCCTCAGAGGAGGCTCAGCAGCTTTCACCCGAGGCTTCGGGTTTGAGCCCAGCCCCGAGATCCAGCTTGGTGCCGGCACCTACGCAGCACTGTGCCACCGATGTCCACCACCGCTGCACCACCTTGGTGCCGATCCAGCGCCCCGGCACCCCGGCACCAATTGGGGTCGCCATCAGCCAGCCCGGCACCATTGACACCGGACGCACCTAGGCACCAATCGAGGTTGCCCTCAGGCAGCCTGGCACCATCGGCACCAGGCTCACCCTGGCACTGTACCGTGTCACCTCCGGTGCGGACGACCCAGCATAGCCCGGCCTCACTGGTACCGACTTCACCCCGGCACCAGCTGCTACCACCACAGCGTGGGAGTCCTCCCGCCCGAGCAGTCCTCCCTTTTCCAGTGAGGACTTGCCTGCGGCCCATGTGGGAGAGATCCTTGTCCCATCCACGCCGGAGGCGATGGAGGCAGCATGAGCCCTGCTGCTCCTCCTGACTCCCCTTGCCCCACCTCTAGTCAGAAGGGGCAAACCGGCCTTTTCATCAAAGGCCTGGGTTCAAAAGGGACACTCCCTGTCTCCCCCCACTACGGGGGCCAGCACTACTCCACTGCCCTGCCTCCCTGTGTGGCCCACATGCGTTGGTGGCGCCTGACAGATTTGCGGTCTCTTGCCTTTCTCAAGGACCCCATTAACACTGCTGCCATTCCTATGGCATGATATGCAGAGAACCCTCGTCCTATGCAACATATGGTGGTTTCGGGTGGTTTTTCTCCCCCCCCCTTCTCTTACTCGCCTCTAGTCCCCCCCCGGGAGGGGACCCCATTGGGTTCTCTGATACCAGGGTGTCCTTCGAACTGGTGACGGCTCGATTCAGGCTCCTTTTTCAAGCCTAGAAAGGACATTCCTTGGTCGTTTTCCTCAATATCCACGTATTAAGAAATGCACTCCTTGGCAGCCTTGACTGGCAAAATGGTAGCGCTACCCTTCAGACAAACACCATAGGTACTGAGTCCGGGGGTTTTCGTCCGGCTGTCCTCCGACCCCTTCGGTCATAGAGGCTGACTAGACGATAGTGAGAGCTCTCTTCTGCTCCTCTCCTTTTCCTCTCATGCTCTAGTGGGAGCTTCGAGAGGCAAATCCGGCAGACCTAGACTGGGGGGGCCCCTTCCCTATATTTTAGCAGCCAATAGGCCTTCCCGTCAGGATTGCCCAGACCACATTGCAGCCAGCACTTTTCCAAACCTCTCTCCTGCGAGAGCCGGTCATAGGGCCAACTCGGTTGAAATCATGCACTTTTGTGCTACCAGGTCATTAATTCACACCGAACGCCCTGTCTTGCTTGACCCGACCCCACATGCCGTGGGCCGTGTTTTGTGGCCTTCTCAGTCAACTTTGAGCCACCTCGTGATTTATACCCTTATTTTTCTCTTTGGTCAGACGACGTGTAGCTGCATACTCAATAGCAGCCATTGACCTTTTTCTCTTTGCTTCATGCACACCTAGGAGTCACCAAACCAGTCCATGACTAGGTGGATTCTGGAAGCCTGCGGTGCTCTCTGCCCTTGTTCTTTGTGCTCTCATCCAAGACGCGCCCACTCAGCTAGTGCTCTTGCTAGCCTTTAACGTTTCTCTTGTGTGTCCACAGGACACAACCTAGGCCAGACTTGTCGGCCAGTTACATACCAAACTTTCCTCTTAGGCAGGGCACCCATGCAATCCGTTCTTAGATTGCCCTCCCTTCCTCATCCCAGGTGACCTGGCCTGACCTATATATTATCGGCCTCGGTGGGTTCAGGCCTACCCCGTCCTGGTGGACCCTCAGCCCCTGCCCCTCCAGGCCGTTAGGCCCACTTGTCACTTTCCTCGGCAAGTGTCTTGCTGGAGGGTCTGCTTTGCGGGGCTTGTTGCTGTGCTGAAGGTGGAAGTACCAACTCCACCTGCAATCCGTCAGCATGGCTAGTAGTCACCTAATACTGAATGCATCCGAGCAGCACTCGAAGAAGAACAGTGGGTTACCTACAGTAACCGTCCTTCTTTGAGATGGGCTGCTCAGATCTATTCAGGTCCCTCCTCTTCATCCCCGCTTCTGGAGTTGGCAACTCCAAGGAACTGAGGAGGGGGCGGGGAGGTGGCCGTATATGTAGCCGTGAGTGGCCTGAGGGGTGGTGGCTGCCTCCCCTCTTCTGACAGGCTAGGACAAAATTTTTCCGGCCAATCTGGTGCTCTGGCACGGAGACACCTAATACTGAATGGATCCGAGCAGCCCATCTTGAAGAAGGATGGTTACTGTAGATAACCCACCGTTTCTTAGCTCAAGCCACATCTGCACTGCTGTTCTTGGCACCATAGTATGAGGCTGGGTCGACAGACTTGGAGCCTCTCTGCTACTTGCAGTGTAGATGCACCTACGAGAGGGGTTGTGAGGACTGATTTTGGACAAGGAACTGCCATGAACAAGTTGGACTCCTGTAGAAGTGGGAGGCCTCCCTGGAGTTAGTGACTTATCCCAGAGCTGGGAAGACTGAACGATATCCCAAAGGGGTTGAGATGTAAGAAGAGTTCAAAGAAGGATCATGGGGACCAGGGCTCCCTCCCAGATAGTTTAAAAGCTGGTCCAGAAAAAGACTGGGAACTGAGCCCATGGAGTGGGCTAACATGGGTCCCCATGGGATGTAACAACATTTTGTTTGTTTGCACGTTTGTTATCCCAGAAGGGAATTGGACTCTTAAGTGGGACCTAGCTCGAGGACTGAGCCATGGGACTCCTGGGAGAGACAGAAAAACTGTGGTTTTAAAGGTCAGTTTAGACTTGAGTATTTATATTTAGACTAAGTTTATCACTAATTTTATCTCCCAAGTTGTAAAACACATTTTAGAAAATTTGTCATAAAAGAATATTTTAAAAAATAGAGCAGGGAGTGCTTGCAGTACCACATTTAGCCCACAGGGGGGGAAAGTGTGCATTGTGGGATTGAAGTGTTGTTGATAATGTATTGACAGGGCCAAATCAAGGTCCTGGAGGGCTTGGGGCTCCACACTCGTGTGTTGTCCCTCCACCACAGCAGTGCACCTAGTCTGGCCCCACCAGTGCTGTGGGGGTTTGTGGGTTCCAGGCCCGTGGTCCAAGGGTCATGTGGGGAGGGGCAGAGTTGGGGGCCCTTGGGTCAGAGACTGTGGTGTTCCTGCCCCATTCCTGGACTAACTGATCTGGGGACAGGCAAGCTGATGGTAGGTGCTGCTTGGCCAGGGCTGGATTTTGGTGATGCTGCAGAGTCCCCCTTTAGGCCAGGGTCCAAGGCTTCAGTTTCTTAAGTCCCCTGCCTTAATCTGGCCCTGTTTATTAACCTCAGCCTCCCTACCTGCACACACTATATAAAGGGGGCTTGTTTTCAAGCCACATATGCAGTTGAGGAGGCTAGAAGTTTACTTAGAAATCAAATGTTGTATGCTCATGTAACATGATTGCAGGAGCAGGCAGTTCTTCGACGAGCAGTGTTCTTGACTGCTCCACCGTAGGTTTCTGTGCGGCACTGCACCCCAGCCCGGAGATTTTTGAAGAGCAGTGGCTCCCTCAGTGGGGAGAGACAGAGACGGCAGAGATAGGCTGGAGCGCTTCCTGCCTTGCTGACGTCATCTGTGTCTCTCCCCGCTGCCCCTCCAGTTCCCTCATACCGCCTTTGACTCCAGACGGAGTCCGCGGTGGCTCCAGTCACTTCATCTGGGGGAAAAAAAAAAAGATCAAATACAACAACAATAAAGAAGAAGAAGAAGTAAGACAAATCAAACATGACAGAACAAACTTTGATTCATGCAGCCAAGCTGCAAACCCCGCCGGGGTTTAAACGCTGCGCTTCTTGCAACGAAGCGATGCCGGCATCCGATGGGCACTTAGCCTGTATTAAGTGCCTGGGAGGAGGTCACCTCTCCCAGAGATGCCAGCATTGTAAAAATTTAACTGCCAGGGCTCGCAAGGACCGGGAGCGGAAACTCAAGCTCCTTCTACTGGAAGGGGCTCTCCGCCCCGCGTCGGACCCGGGCGCCTCTCCTCAGTCTCCTGAGGGAGCGCGAAAATGCCCGGCATCAACGTCCTCTCCAGCCCCCTCTAAGCGAGGGAGAACTTCTGAGGCCACGGTTAGGGAGCTGTTGAAGGGTCCTCCACAAGGCATGGCAACCCTCACAGACTCCCAGCCAGCAAATTCAAAACCGGCCAAGTTGAACTGCACGTGCTCTGTAAAAGCCGCGCCGGTTCCAATGGCGCTGACAGCTTCCCCGGCACAGACCCTGGTTCCACAAGCGGCGGCACCGCTCCTATACCTGCCAAGCATGCCGACCACTCTTACAGCACCGGGCACAGCAACTCACTTTCTCCCGGCACCGGCTCCTTTCCCCGTGCCGCTGCCGGTTCCGACAACACAGCCAGATGCTGCAGCCAATATTGGCAGTCAGTTGCAGCCTGGCGAACAAGTGCACTCTAAACATAAAAGGAAAGCAAAACATATTGAGACCAGGGAAGTCCTCAGTATTCATTCTACTCCTGGGTCTCCTCTGTTTGGTTCGGACACTTCCCATTCGAGCCTACCTTCAACTCCGGGCTCCTCCTGTCACTCGCCCTCTCCTGCATCTTCTAACCCTACGTCACCAGAACCGCGAAGATTCAACAGCCTCCGGTCCACAATCCTGCACCAGCTCTCACATGGCCATATCCGTATTATTTCTACCCTCCCGTACCAGGGATGCCTTTTAATAGCTGGCCAAACAGTACTATTCCAGCACCTGCAATGTATCCTTATCTTCTACCACAAACTACTCCTACCCTGCAACAACATCAACCACAACCTGAGGGGTCTACAGCTCTAACATCCTCGTCTGATTACCCCGAGGATCCAGGTGCCCTTACTTCTGACAACAAAACTGATGACTTGAGACAGTTCCGCGAGCTTTTCAAACGAGCCGCAGAAGTTATGGATATTTCACTAGACTCCCACCCTGAGAGTCAACACAAGTTATATAAAATCCTGCAAACATCTGGACATTGTAAACTGCCCCTCCCGATGGACATCGGTATTATGGAGCCCGCATCTACACTTTGGCAAACGCCAGCATCCAACCCCCCTTCTAACAAGAAGGCAAACAAAAAGTATTTCATCTCCTCTGCGAACAACGAATTTCTTTTTTTGCACCCCTCACCAAACTCCTTAGTGGTGGAGGCAGCCAACCGACGAACCAAACAAACCTACTCTAGATCTGTCCCCACAAGCAGGGACGACAAGAAACTTGACATGCTTGGTAAGAAGGCCCATACCTCCGCGGCCCTACAACTTCGAATAGCCAATTATACGGCACTACTTTCCAACTATGATTACCACCTATACGAGAAGCTTCAGGACTTCATAGATGACATCCCACGTGACAAACGTGACCAGTATCATTGATTAATTTCAGAAGGTTACCTGGTAGCAAGGACAGCCTTGCAAGCTTCTTTAGACGCAGCAGACGCTGCCGCCAGATCGCTTGGTACGGCAGTCGTCGTGAGACGGGCTTCCTGGCTTCACTCGGCTGAGTTACCCAGGCAGCTGCAACACACAATTGAGGATCTTCCATTTGAAAAAGATAATTTATTTGCCAAGAAAACAGACGAGATAATGCACGGCTTAAAGGACTCTCGTGCCACACTGCGCACATTGGGTATTTACACCCATTCTCTTCCAAACAAACGCTCTCACAAAGCCCAGATATATAACTCCAGGCCTCCTCAATATCAATCTAACCATCGCTCTGAGACCTATAGATCGAAACCTCGTCAACCTCGCAGGAAATTAAACAACCAACCCATGCACACGTCTCAACCCTCAAAGTCAACACAGCACTTTTGACGTTCCCATCGAGAGAGCTGCCAACCATATTGTAGCACATCAAATCCAGTCACCACCTCGTCATCTTATTTTTATGCGCAGACTACAACCCTTCGTCCAACAATGGCGCAGAATAACATCGGACAAATGGGCGCTAGAAATTGTTCAACGGGGCTATTCCATACCGTTCACTACACGCCCCAAATCCCAATACCCCCACCCGTCCCTTTTCAGGGACCCCACACATGTACAACTTCTTCAAGAAGAGGTCAGACACCTTCTCTACATCGGAGCGATCGAAGAAGTTCCCAGCCATCAGCGGGGAAAGGGTTGCGTATTTTACACAATATTTTCCAACAATGGGGATTTCCCGAGATGGACTTCTTTGCCTCCGAAAACAACAGGAAATGCAAATACTACTGCTCCCGCGATGGCATCGATCAAGGATCCAGCGGCGATGCCTTCCTTCTACATTGGGGGAAGAACTTACTCTGTGCCTTCCCACCTATTCCAATGATTCCCAGAGTCCTCCGCAAAATCCAGGAGGACACGGCAAGAGTACTAGTCATAGCACTGGCATGGCCTCACCAAACATGGTTCACTCTCCTACAAACCATGTCTACGGCACCACCGATCTCCTTACCTCTCCTTCTGAACCTGTTGTCTCAGAACAATGGAACACTCCTCCACAAACATCTGGACAGGCTCCACCTGACAGCTTGGAACCTAGATGGTTCACGGGCATAGAATTAGACTGTTCACAGGACGTTCAACACATCCTACTAAATAGCAGAAAACCCACAACCAGAACCACTTACCTGCACAAATGCCGTCGGTTTTCCTCTTGGTGTGCGCAACATTCACTGGATCCCCTCACAGCTCCGGTATCTCGAATCCTCGAATACCTGGCTGACCTGAAACAAAACAATTTGTCAGTAAATTCAATACGGGTTCACCTTGCAGCAATCTCCACCTTCCATGAGCCAGTTTATACAAGTTCCATTTTTGCTCACCCGACAGTCAAACGTTTCATGCAAGGCTTGCAGAACCTTTTTCCGTACGTTTGTCCCCCAACTACCCCATGGGATCTCACAAGAGTCTTAAGGGCCCTGACAAGGCCCCCTTTCGAACCAATTGCTTCCTCAACTCTCTTGCATCTCTCACTCAAAGTATCATTTCTAGTGGCAATCACATCGGCCCGTCGTGTAGGGGAAATTGCGGCGCTTATGGCCCACCCACCCTACACCATCTTTAATAAGGATAAAGTTTCTTTACAACTTCACCCGAAATTTATCCCTAAAATCTTTTCCGCCTTTCACCTTAACTAAGCGATCCACCTTCCGGTCTTCTGCCCGAAACCCCATGCCACCCCCGAGGACCGTTTACTACATACCCTCGACGTCCGTCGAGCTTTGGCCTTCTACTTAGAACGAACCAAAACATTCCAGAAAACGCCTCAACTCTTCGTGTCAATCGCTGAACGCTCAAAGGGCCAGGCCATTTCTAAACAACAAATCTCTCGCTGGATCGCTGCATGTATACAGACTGCATACACAGCTTCACAGTTAACTCCCCCACATAACATTCGATCTCACTCCACCAGATCCATGTCATCTTCCATCACTTTCCTTACCCGTGTACCTATTCACGAGATATGTCAAGCCGCCACCTGGGCCTCATCTGATACCTTTGCAAAACACTACGCACTAGACCGCCTCTCGGCAATGGATACGGCACTTGGACAAGCAGTTCTAAATACTGCAAGGGACTTATAGACCGAAGTACCCACCTCCAAGCACAACAACTGCTACATAGTCACCTACGGTGGAGCAGTCAAGAACACTGCTCGTTGAAGAAATGGAGGTTACTCACCTTTCGTGCAGTAGCCGAAGTTCTTCGAGATGCGTGTTCTTGACATGCTCCACGACCCACCCTCCTCCCCTCTCCTTCGGAACGGACCATACCAGGTCTCCGCGGTACGAGGGAACTGGAGGGGCAGCGGGGAGAGACGGAGACGGCAGAGATAGGCTGGAGCGCTTCCCGCCTTGCTGACGTCATCTGTGTCTCTCCCCGCTGAGGGAGCCACTGCTCTTCAAAAATCTCCGGGCTGGGGTGCGGTGCCGCACAGAAACCTACGGTGGAGCAGTCAAGAACACCTACGGTGGAGCATGTCAAGAACATGCATCTCGAAGAACTTCGGCTACTGCACGAAAGGTGAGTAACCTCCATTTCAAGGGGGAACCCCCAATATTTCATGGGTTGTCAACATTGGAAAGTTCAATATACTGATTCTATTATTTCATGGCAAACTGTGAGTTCATTGTAACAGTGACCAATTTATGGAGTCATTCTCCCTTTGTAAATTCATCTTTACCTAAGTCCTGGATGTTGTGGCTTATGACCTAGTGCCCTCTCTGTCATGCTCCTTCCTCGCTCTCTCTCTCTCATATCTTCTAATGTGTAGGGAGTAATAACTTTAAAGAGAACATGTGGTTTCTGTGGTCTCATTTGATTCTAACTGGTGGTGCTGGCAGATGTGGGCTCAGAGCAAATTCCTGGAAGCTGATTTGTGCCACTGGAACAGTCTATTTCTTAGACCTTATTCCAGTTTTGTAGCAGATATAGAGGTTTATAGGGACTGAAGTGCACATTGTGGTGCCTGATTCATTTTAAATTACAGGATCATATTTCTGCAATTTTTCAAGGGAAAAGTCTTTGTTTAATGATAGAATCTAGGTGCCTTTAAAGGAGTGTAAAATGAGCCAAACCAGTAGCCACTGAGTAAAATAACATTTAGAACTCTATAACACTAGATGTAATTTGGATGGAGGTAACTTTTGTCCCCATCTTTCAAATGAAACTAAAGAATTGTTTAATGACTTGCCTGAGGGCACTGAAAGAGAGAGACAGATATGAGAATGGAGGCCAAGTTTTGCAAATCCTTGGTCTGTGCTGTAATCTGGTGGTGTTGAGAGAAAAGCTTGTTCTCTGCTCTGGTCAATGATGGAGCCAGACAATAGAAGGAAGAATCACAAGTTTATTGACACTCAGAGCTACTGAGTGCGGCCAGCCCAAAGGACCGGTGCTAAAAGGGTTTTATAGCCTGGTACAACAACTTAATTCAAGGACATCTAAAAATGGTTAATATATTCAAGGTAAACAAGATTAATACATTTATTAGTGCCGTATAGGGATAGTTTTCATACATATTCATATAAGATAGGAGAATTAGTAAAGAAGGTCAGGCTGGCTCCTCAGAGCCTGGGAATGTAATAAACAGGAGAAATTGTTGATTAATAGGTGACCTCAAGACTGGTGCAGTTTCCCTAATCTCCTGCTTATAGACTGTTCAAGGATGAGAGGGGCTCTATACTTTTGTTAGTCAGGCTAGAGGTTAAAATAATATTAAGGGTCACTTATGCTCACAAGTTTGTGGTCTCATTACAAATCTCATAACAGTGGCCCTCATCAGGGGAGGATGTTAATAGGTGCCTGGGGGTGAGAGAGTTAACCCCCCTGTGTGACAGGTTGCTCTCCAGAGCCAGTCTGTGATGTCCTCCCCCCCCCCAAATCTCTGTTCCTGAACCCCAATTTACCCCACCTAGCTAGCTGGCTGCTCACTCCTGAGTTAAGCCACTCTAGTGCCCTGCATGTAGCCGATGCCAGGCAGTGAGCATGTTCTTTTCAGTCATGTAAGGGGATCATCCCCAGCCCCAGAGACCACCTTGGGTGCCTCTGTCTTGCAGGGATTGGGGCACTCCCCTGGTCACCATAGACTCATGTCCATCCATTTAACACTGAAATGGATCAAGCCCAGCCTTTTGCATTCATACCCTCTAAATTCCACACAGCTTTAGATAAAACAAATACTAGTTTATTGATCAGAGTATGACTTTAAGTGAGAATATAGCAAATCAATGTAGAATCATTATATAAGTGAGTCAGGCATGACAATGAGAAAAAGATAAAACACACATACTAAACTAATAATACTATTACAAATATGCTCATTTCACACCTCAAGTCCAGCTGTGATGGTTTATGGTTGTTCTCTGCCTCTTCCAAGGCAGTGCTCAGTTCTTTTTGTGGATGTTGCAAGGTAGAGTTTTCCAGGCAAAAAGCCCCAAGCCCTTCAAAGGGACTCTTTTTTTTCCAGACTCCCTCGACCCTTCCTTTCTGTGCTGTTGTCTGATTCTCATTACTTCTACCTGAGCCAGGGAGGACATTTGCTTTCTCTTTGTCATGTAGTTGTCCAGCCTTTGTGCCAGAGAGAGAGTCCCAGGAGTCTGTGCTATCTAACATGCTTCATCTCTGTTCACATGCGTGTTGCTATGGGAAAGATGATACCATATTAATCCTGTAGAACAGGTTATGAACATTCATAAAGAAACCGTGCATGGCCTAATTGGCATAAAATCACACAATCACAATGCATAAGTGAACAGAAAAATCATATAGATCATAGCCTGGGGGGCACAGATTTGCATCCTGTGTCACCCTGTCATTACCATATTGCTAAGTGGGCAGGGGATTCTGGTGTGCAAAAGGCTGAGAACTACTGCTCTAACCACTTAGTCCATTCTGCTGCCCTGTAAAATATCTATGCTTTAGCAACAGAACAGTGATACAAGGACTAAGGCTTACTGAGGGTTGCTGCTGGCTTGTGAGCAAACCTGCAGTGTCCTTATGTACAACATTCTGCAGTCAGGTACATTTCCAAATTTGGCAATATACCTGACTACTTTCTGTGAAAACATTCAGAGACTGATGGTCTCAGAAGACTTTCTGAACGTTTGGAATATTCGTGTGGGTACTTGGGTGGTAGCTGTTTGTACTATAAATTATTTGTATAATAGTATCTGGCAGGCTCAGTTCCAAGACCACACTACACTAGGTGCTATAAAACACAGGGCAAATAAAATGTCCCTGCTCCAAAGAAGTTAATGTTTTTAGAATTCCTTTCCAGATAGAGGGAGGCCTACATTCAAAATCCATCAGTGAACAAGATGCATTTTAAAATGGCTAAATATAAATGCATGCATCCAGGAACAAAATAGGAAGGCTATACTTAGATGTGGGACTCTATAGTGAGGAACTGTGACTGAAAAAGATTTGGGAGCTATAGTGGAAAATCAGTTGCAATGCTATGGCTAAAAGGGCTAATGCAGTTCTTGGGCCTGGTCTACACTTACTGAGATTTTTGGCAGCAGTCAAAGGGAGATATGCAAACTACGTAAAATAACTTACCTTCCTTCAGCTTTCTAACGCCTACTTACCTTGGTGTCACCACCATTTTGAATTGAAGGGAAATGCCCTGTCTTTGACTCAGCACTACTCTTCTTGTAGAGGAGGGGTGTACTTACAGCATTGACTTCTGTATTTATTGAGCAGGTCTTCACCGACTGCTTGACTGAACCAGAAAGATCAAACTGACAGCAACAAATTTGCCACTATCAGTGTAGACTTGCCCGAAGACACCTAAATAGGGAAATAGTGAATAAGAGTGGAGAAGGTATAGTACCTCTGTATTTGTCAATAGTATGACTGTTAGTGGAACACTACATCCAGTTCTCTTGTCCACATTTCAGGAAGGATGCTGATAAATTAAAGAGGGTTCATAGAAGAGCCACAAGAATGATTAAAGGATTAGAATGCCAGAATTAAAGAACTCAAATGCTTAGATTAAAAAGGAGAAAGTTAATGATCACACATTACAAGTACCGATGTGCAGGGGCGTCGCTGGTGCTGGGCTTATGGGGCTTGAGTCCCAGCTCCCAAGCCCCTGATCCACCACCGGGTCTCCTGTAGTGGCAGCAGCAACAGTGGTTCTTCTTCGAGTGCTGCTCCTGGCCATTCCTTAGTAGGTGTCTGCACGCCCCGTGCACGGCACGCCGGAAATTTTTCCCCTAGAGTACCCGTAGGGTCGGCCGTGGCGCCCCCTGGAGTGGCGCCGCCGCCACTGCCTATATAGCCACGAGCCGAGCCGACCCGCCCCTCCTCAGTTCCTTCTTATCGCCCTGTCGGTCGCTGGAACGTTCCCTGGCTTCGTGCTGCATTGCACGTGGCTGCGTTATTCGGAGTACCCGAATCTCTTGTTGTTTATAGTTAGTTAGTGTTAGTTAGTTAGTTGTTAGTTGTTCGTGTTGGATACTTCGCCCGCCCCGGGCTCGGGGTCGAGCCATGCCGGGCTTTAAAACTTGCGGACGTTGCAAGAAGCCCATGCCCATGGACGATCTGCATGGTGATTGCCTTTTGTGCTTGGGCGAGGCTCATCTCACCGAGAGGTGTAAAATCTGTCATGGCTTCAAGCCAAGGACCCAAAAGGACAGGGTACAACGCCTGAAGCTGCACCTCATGGAGGAGGCTCTTCGGCCTGTCCCCGGCGATTCGGGGTCCAGCACGGCACCGTCGGTGCGCAGTGCACCGGCCTCCTCGGCACCGTCTGCGGCACCGAAGCCGGGCCGCACTAAGACGGCAGCAGCGTCTCGGCGCCGTTCCTCCTCCCCGGTGCCGACTAAGAGGAAGCGGGAGGAGACGTCCCCGCACCGTGCCCCGGTGCGGCAGGGAGACGGCCAGAGCCACGCTGGCCAGCCGGTCTCTGTATCCCCAGCGTCGTCTCGTGACCCTTCAGAGGCACGTTTTAGCCCGGGTTCCACGTCTTCGCCGACTCGAGACATTTTGGAGGAGGCCTTGGCTCTGCCAACTACGCCGGAGGCTTTCGCCGCAGCGCAGGCGCTTGCGGCACCTTCGGCCCCGTCGGTACCGTCGTCGACCTCGGCACCACGTCCGGCACCGTCCCGAGGGAAGCCGGCTCTTCTACTGAGTCGGCGCCGCAGTCCGGCACCGTCCCGGGAACACCGGCACCGCTCACCGGCACCGGCGGCGCCCCGGGAGCACCGGCACCGCTCACCGGCACTGGCACCGGTCGTCGCAGCGGCGGGAGCTCCTATCCGATCCCCCCAGCGGCACCGAGAGTCTCCACCTCGCCGTCCACGAGAGAGCCGGCACCGGTCCCCGGTACCGTCGGCGGCACCGCCATGGTCCCCGCACTCCTCCTCAAGTTCAGCGCCAGAGTCGGTGCCGGACCGCCCCCAACAGGTTGCAGGTCCTGTTCCTCAGTCGGCGCCGGCGGTTCCGCCCCCTCAGTGGCCCGGCTGGCAGTGGCCCTTCTGGACTCCCTGGGCCGTCCACGCATCTCGAGTGGGCGCTGTGCCCTCCGCTCGCTCGCAGGTTCGACTCCCTCCATCAGCTGCGCTGGGCGCTCCTCCCCCTGTTGGTACCGGGGAGTTGTCGGAGGTTGAGTCCTTGCGGGATGAGGCGGACAGGGAGAGTTTCACTACGGGGGCCCGTAGTGTAACTTCTGGGACACAGTCCAAGGACCCTGAGTTCGAGGAATCCTCCTCTTCGCCCCCTGATGAAGCGGTGGCGGGAGCCAAGCCCCTAGCGATCCTGGACGATTCTAGGGTCCACCAGGAGCTCCTTCGTCGGGTGGCAACCGGCCTGAACCTACCGGCCGAGGACATTATTGAGGACGCGGACCCTATGGTCGACATTTTGCTCCCAGAGACCCCAGGCCGCGTGGCTTTGCCTTTTATTAAAACTGTGCATAGCACCACCAAGGCGCTTTGGCATACCCCGGCCTCGATTCCCCCTACGGCCAAACGCGCTGAGCGCAAATACTTTGTTCCCTCTAAGGGCTACGAACATTTTTATTCTCATCCTGCCCCTAATTCCTTGGTGGTTGCAGCGGCGAATGAGCGAGAGCGACAAGGTCGACCAGGGTCCACCCCTAAGTCCAAGGACTCAAAAAAACTGGACCTGTTCGGCCGCAAGGTCTACTCTACTGGGGGGTTGGAGCTGAGGATAGCAAACCAACAAGCTATCCTCAGCCGTTATGTCTTTAATGCCTGGTCCGCCATGGAGCGTTTTAGTGAGAACTTGGAGCAGGACTCCAGGGCGGCCTTCTCCGCGTCCATTCAGGAGGGCAAGGTGGTATCTAAGGCCCTCCTGCAATCTGCTTTGGACGCAGCCGATGCTGCCGCTCGTTCCATGGCTACGGGGGTCACTATGAGGCGCTCTGCTTGGCTGCAAGCGTCTGGGTTGCCCCTGGAGGTCCAACACACCATCCAGGACCTGCCCTTTGAGGGGCCTGATCTGTTTCCTCCCCAGACTGACACTCGTCTCCAGACGTTAAAAGATTCACGGGCGCTGGTTAAGTCCTTGGGTCTTCACACTCCGGCGAGCCAGAGGAGGCCGTTTAAGCCAGCGCCTCCTCCTTCGCGTCCCTACTTCCGCCGCCAGGACGAGGACCGGCGAAGGGGTAGAGGGCCACGTCGGCCGGCTAGCCGTCACCCTAGTGGACAAGGTCCCTCGCGCCCATCGGGGGGTGCAAAGAAGTCCTTTTGAAAGTCAGCTCGGGGGAGACGTACCAATCACCCAGGATCCAAACACCCTTATTTTTTACAACAGACTGTCCCATTATGCGCCCCGTTGGCGCCTGATTACGAAAGACCGCTGGGTTCTCAGGACGGTTCAGGAGGGCTACTCCCTCCAATTTTCTTCATTACCCCCCTCGGCCCCTCCTATGCCTCGTGGTGTCCTGCGGGACCAGGCCCACCGGCTTGCCCTACAAGAGGAGGTGCGGGTCCTACTCCAAAAAGGAGCAGTCGAAGAAGTCCCACCGTCCTGCAGGGGCAAGGGGTTTTATTCCCGTTACTTCCTTGTCCCCAAGGCCAAAGGGGGCCTGAGGCCCATACTGGACTTGCGCCGGCTCAACCGGTTCCTGCGCAAAATCCGGTTCAGGATGGTCTCCCTCGCCTCCATTGTTCCCTCTCTGGATCCGGGCGATTGGTACGCCGCCCTCGATTTACAAGACGCGTACTTCCACATCGCGATTCATCCGCGACACAGGAAGTTTCTGCGTTTCGTGGTGGGGCATGCCCACCTGCAGTTCACCGTCCTCCCCTTCGGACTCTCCGCCGCTCCGAGAGTCTTCACAAAGTGCCTAGCGGTCGTGGCGGCTCACCTCCGAAAGCAAGGAGTCGCGCTCTTCCCATACCTCGACGACTGGTTGATCGTGGGGAGATCGCGGCAGGAGGTCTTCGCCCACCTAATCGTGACCCGGTCCCTGTTCACTCGCCTGGGCCTGCTAATAAATATTCAAAAGTCGACTCTATCTCCTGCCCAACGGATAGAGTTCATAGGGGCGGTCCTCGATTCCACATCAGTGCGGGCGAGCCTCCCAGCCAGCCGCTTCCGGACGATAAAGCAGACGATAGACTTGCTGGTGCGGTTTCCTCGGGTATCGGCCCGCGAGTGCCTTCGCGTATTGGGTCTCATGGCCGCTTGCACGTTTGTGGTTCCCTTCGCCCGTCTGCGAATGCGGCCCTTCCAGTTGTGGCTTGCGACAGTGTTCCGCCCGGGGCGGGACAATCTGGACGCCACGCTATCCGTGCCGCCGGTGGTGCTCGAGTCCCTGAGTTGGTGGACGCGTACCCCCAACTTGTGCTCCGGAGTCCCGTTCCGTTCCCCTCAGGCTTCCCTGCGCCTGACTACGGATGCATCCGATGTCGGCTGGGGCGCTCATCTTGGAGCTCTCCGAACTCAGGGCATGTGGGAAACAGCAGACTTGCCCCTGCACATCAATGTGAAGGAGCTGAGGGCGATCCGGCTTGCTTGCCGGGTATTTCGGGACCAACTCCGGGGTCGGTCGGTATCGGTTCATACCGACAATACCACTGCAATGTACTACATAAACAAGCAAGGTGGTACTCGCTCACCCCTCCTTTGTCGGGAGGCCATGCGGCTCTGGGAGTTTTGCATTCGCCACGAGATCCGACCGGTGGCGTCGTATATTCCCAGCCTCCGGAACTGCTTAGTGGACAACCTCAGCCGGAGGTTTCTCACACACGAGTGGTCCCTTCACCCGGAAGTGACGGATTCGATCTTCCGGAGGTGGGGTTATCCCCTTCTGGATCTTTTCGCCACTCGGGTCAACACAAAGTGCCGGAGTTTCTGCTCCTTTCGGGGTCGCAGCCCCGGCTCCATAGGGGACGCCTTCGAGATCCACTGGGGCGGCCGGGGTCTCCTGTACGCCTTTCCTCCGACCCCGCTGGTGGCCAAGGTGCTGTACAAACTGAAGGCGGACAAGGCGCTGGTCGTCTTGGTCGCTCCCGCCTGGCCCAGGCAACATTGGTTTACGACCCTGGTGCGGTGGTCCCAGCGCCGGCCGATTCCGCTTCCGCTCAGACCGGACTTATTGTCCCAGGACGGCGGGAGCCTGCTTCATCCCAACCTGGAGGCCCTGCATCTCCACGCGTGGTGCCTCCGTGGCTGACGGGTGCTGAGCTGCTATGCTCCTCCCCGGTGCGGACAGTATTGTGTGGTAGCAGGAAGCCCACCACAAGGTCCACGTACGTTGCAAAGTGGCTCCGGTTTGCGCGCTGGGCTTCGGAGCAAGGAGAGGACCCAGAGCTGGTTTCGGTTCACCGCCTCCTGGACTACTTGTGGCATTTGAAGTCAGAGGGTCTGGCGTTGTCCTCCTTGAGGGTACACCTAGCGGCGATTGCGGCCTTTCGCCGCGCCCCCGGGGGTGCCTCCTTGTTCACGGTTCCCCTGGTCAAGCGTTTCCTGGTGGGTCTTTCTAAACTGTACCCAACTATTAAGGCACCCACAGCCCAATGGGACCTGAATACAGTCCTTGTTAAACTCACTGGGGCCCCCTTCGAACCACTGGCGACCTGCTCCCTTCTGTATTTGTCATGGAAGGTTGCCTTCTTGGTGGCTGTCACATCAGCCAGGCGGGTGTCCGAACTGCGTGCTTTGGTGGTTGATCCGCCGTATACGCAGTTCTTTAAGGACAAAGTACAGCTTCGCCCGCACCCTTCCTTCAGGCCTAAGGTGGTGTCGCCCTTTCATCTAAATCAGGACATCTCCTTACCGGTTTTCTACCCGAAACCCCATGCGTCAGAGGAGGAGCGGCGTCTCCACTCCCTAGACGTGCGCCGGGCGCTCGCTTTCTACATAGAGCGGACTAGGCCTTTCCGAAAGACCCCCCAGCTCTTCGTCACTGTGGCGGACAATAAAAAAGGCCAACCGGTGTCCTCTCAACGCATTGCCTCCTGGATTGTGGCCTGCATTAAAGAATGCTACAAACTGGGCGGCAGGCACCTACCGCGGGTAACGGCGCACTCCACTCGGGCGCAGGCGGCTTCCACTGCCTTCCTCGCCGGGGTCCCGATTGCCGACATCTGCCGGGCGGCAACGTGGTCCACCCCGCATACGTTCTCGCAGCACTATGCCGTCACCCAGCAAGCTCAGCAGGACGCTGCGGTGGGCAGAGCGGTGCTTCAGTCCATTTCCTTGTGATGTCTCCCACCTCCGAGGTATGGCTTGTTATTCACCTACTAAGGAATGGACAGGAGCAGCACTCGAAGAAGAAGAAGAGGTTACTTGCCTGTAACCGGTGTTCTTCGAGAGGTGTGCTCCTGGCCATTCCCAATCCCTCCCACCTCCCCTCAGACAGTAGGGTAGAAGGAACTGAGGAGGGGCGGGTCGGCTCGTGGCTATATAGGCAGTGGCGGCGGCGCCACTCCAGGGGGGCGCCACGGCCGACCCTACGGGTACTCTAGGGGAAAAATTTCCGGCGTGCCGTGCACGGGGCGTGCAGACACCTACTAAGGAATGGCCAGGAGCACACCTCTCGAAGAACACCGGTTACAGGCAAGTAACCTCTTCTGAGAGAGCCCTGAATCTCAGCACGCCAAGCCCTGGGTCTTTTTCTGGGCCAGTGGTGCCTCTGGCTATGTGGGGAACAAATATTTGGTAAAAGGTTTTTAATCTAGTTGACAAAGGTACAACAAGTTCTAGAGGTTGGAAAGTTGAGGCTAGACAGAGTCAGACTAGAAATAAGCTGTGGTGAACAGTGAAGACAATTAATTAAAACTGTTACAATTTACCAATGGATCATGGTGGATTCTCCATTGCTGGCAGTTTTAAAATCAAGACTGGATGTTTTTCTAAAAGATTTTCTCTAGAACAAATGAGACTTGTTCTGAGGAAGTTTTATGTCCTGTGCTATGTATTCAGTGGTACCTTCTGGACCTGGAGTCTATGACTCTATGAAATGTTATATCCAGTTATTTTCCTTATGAGTATCTCTGGTAATTTTTTTTCTTGGTCTGCGTACTAATATTTATTTAATTGGTGGGGTACATGGAGGATTTAAGAACCCAAGATTTAAAAAAAGGGTCCTTTTTCTCTTTTATAAGAATGTTGTTTGAAGACCTGTTTTGAGTTTTACTCAAGTCAGTGGAAAATAAGGAGAAAGAATTGCATTGAAAAAGAGACTTTTGCTAATTAGTTTGTCCAGAGACTGAAGGAAATAACATGCAGGAATAGATGTGGGAATAGGTGTGCTTATAATTAAGACTTAGAATTCAGTCTTAGGCTTTATTTCTAAAAATATTTTTGTTTTTGTTTTGTTTTGAACTTAATGGATTTTTAAAATTACAGTTTCTGAAAGATGAGCAACAATTTTGTTCAGTCTTTTCACAGTTCGTGATCAGAAGATGTGATCAGCATCATCAAATGGACATAATCTGCCTGATGTTTTGAGACTGATAAATAGACAATTTACTTTCTGCAGTGTTCGGCTAGAGACTTGCTGCGTCTGCTAGAATTTTTTCCACAAAATTCTACAAGATATTTCCTAAATTGGATCTTGATTGTTGTGAAAGATGACCTGATTCATTCATGTTGGATGAAAGGCCTGACAGCTCCAGGGCAATGCTTTATTTTGATTAATCCAGCTATTCCTGAGGAAGAGGTGTGATCATCCCCCCTTGGAAGTGATGGCAGAAGATGATTTGAGGTCCATGTCCCTGGCAGCCTTCATTCCAATGCCAGAAATCCTATGATTTCAATGTAACCCACTGGTCAGTATGTTTTACAGACCCCCTTAGTGAGTAGAAGTTGTGACAGCGGTCAGCTACCAGGTTATGGCTTTTTACCTCAGACTGTGGCAGCTCATACAGGCCTCCTGGGATAACCTCCGAATGTGCAATTATCCGGGCAGGCTGCAAAACTGGGAACCAAACTCCCCAAATACTGATGGGTAGTACATAACACTGGTGTCCCAATCACTCACAAATCATGCCTCTGATTCCCCACCCCAGTTATCATGAAGCATAACAAAACAGAAACAACCCCCTTTGTTGCACATCAGCTCCTCTGGTCCCCAACTAGCCCCTGGGTCTCTTAAAGAAATAGGTTCTCCTGCCCCCAAAGGGCCAGCTACATTACCCAGAATAATACAGGCTTGGATCTTACCCAAAATACCACACTGCCAGCCCATCCTTTAGTAACTAAAACTAAAGGTTTAATATAAAAAGAAAAAAAAACATATTATGGAGATGCTAAAGGGTCAAAATGAATTGCATACATACAAATGATTTAGAGTGCATATAAAGCAAGTCCTTAGAAGAATTCAGAGTTTGCAGGCTTGCTCCTCTGGTAGACACCCAGCACCAGGGTGGCCCTCAGTCCTTTGTCTAATCACACAGGAATAGTTCCAGAGATAGGTGTTGGTTGCAGATGGGAGACTGAAGACAAAATGGAGTTGGGGCCACTGCCTTTTATCACCTCTGGCCTTCCTCATGCTGTGTGGAGTTTTTTGGAAATCAAAATGGATTTGAGTCACATGGGCAAGTCCTAGTGGCTCAACAGGTCTCTCTTTGAGCTTACTGTACCTGGGAGCTTCCTTAATGGTCCTCTAAGGAGACAATGGTTTATAGACATCCAGTCTGGGAGTGTCCCAGAATCCAATAACTTGAAACATAAATAGAACAAACCTATTCCTAACTTCTAATACATATATAACACCTGCATATAAACCATAGAACCATTCCTAGCAGATTACAACCTTTTTATTCATACCAAACATGGCATACTACACATGGATTATTGCAAACATGAAGTATTAATGTGAAAGATAATCATAAATAATCCCCTAAACCCAGACAGCATCACACCCTTGTTTAGACCTTGGGGTATTTCCTCAGAGGGTTTCTATCACATAAGCAAGGTATATTATTCCTTCTTTGGCAGCCGGCCAGTGACAGGTTAATGGAACCTAATAATAACCAGCAACTAAAACCTGTGACAAGCGAGTCTGACAGCATCCAGGCGCCCAGCTAGTTAACTAAACAACAACAGAAGCTGAGAAGAGCCACCATCAGCAGGGAGGCAATCGTCCAGAACTATTTGAGAAGTGCTGTCAGGATGAAGAGCTTCTGTGACCATTGAAGCATTGACTCTTTGATATGAATTTTTATTTTGTGAGATGTGTGTGATGCTGGCAGACCAGGTGCCTGCTCATACGTAGGCCTCACTGAACGCTGACAGGTGCATAGCTGGAAACCAGTCTGGTTCATCTCTGTGTTAACATTGTTGTAATAGGTGTTAAGTTTATAAGAATGTGTTTAGTGTTTAGACTTGATGAAATACTTGTAGAATACCACCTGTATTGATCTCAGTTCGAACATCTGTAGCCCCTGGTATAAAGTTATATTTAGCATTTGCATGATAAACCTCTACCCATGTAACTCACCAAACAGGACAGAAGCATTAGTTGCTGTAGTGTTGGTCCTGCATACACAGATGTCCACAGAAATCAAATGAACTGTTGTGAAATATCAAAGGGCAAAGCTTTTGTTGATTCCCTCTTCCTCCCTCCCTTTCTCTCCCCATAAAGAGGAGATAGGCACCAGCACTTGTCCCATCAGTTTGTGAACCCTGGGGGAAGGGGATAAAAGTCCCTGACCAGATGGAAACTTATTAGCATGCTGCTCATAATTTGTAGATGGCAATATTTCTAAGCTTGGGTTAGCCCTAAAGGACATACAGAACTTGCACATTACAGCAGCTTCTATTATTCTTTGCTGCCTAAGACATATGCATGAGAATGTATACCTAATAACTCATTTCTTTCTCCTTATTAATTTCTAGTAAATTTATTCCAGGGCTAGCTTCAAGCATTATCTTTGGTGAGAGGCCTAAGTTGCAATTGACCTGAGGTAAGTGACTGCTCCTTTGGGACCTGGAGTAACCTGAATATTGTTGTGATTTTTGGTGTAAAGGACTGTGTCTCATAAAGGCAGTTGTGCTTGGGTGGCTAGATAGTCTAGAGTGCCCCTGTGGACTGTCTGTCACAGCACTTGAGAAGTTCACACTCAATACTTGGATGGTGAAATCTAATTATAGGGCACACAGCCTGTTGGGGGTTTCTGTCCTGCTTCTTAACAATCTTCTCTTAAGGTTGGCACTCACAGTTGTGTGCTTATTCGACCAGGTAGTAATAGAGAGATAAGGTGGGTTAGGTAATATCTTTTAGTGGAACAACTTCTGTTAGTGAGACAGACAAGCTTTCGAGCCATCCAGAGCTGAAGAAGAGGTCTGCGTGGGAGTGACCTAACTGGTGATGAAGTGACCTAATTGCAGCCTCTTCAGCACTAGTTTCCTGTCTTATCTTTGAACTCTTCAGATGAATTGATATCTGGCTTTTTTTAATGGCCGTGCACCAATTGTGTTGAGCTGCTAATAGCTAAACTCTCCTCCCCCACATTTCTATTGACTCTTTGTGGTTTTGAAAGCTGTTATGTGCAGATGGGTTATCACAGGAACAAGCCCCTTTTTTCTTCACAGTTGTGACTGGGGTGGGTGTGGGGGGGCAAGGGGGGATGAAGATGTGACACAGGCTGATTGTAGCCTGCAGACTCTAGATGCAGGTCTTAACTCTGCTGAGAGCAGAGGCAGACCTAACCAAAGGGAATGCATATGCAAGTCAAGTAGTAAAAACAATCAATGAGCTCTTTAACTGACAGGGTTCTTTATTTAAAAACAGAGCAAAATCCAAAGTACCCAAGAGAGGAGCTGTTCTTGCAGTGTTTCTAGCTCAGCTGGAAATCACTGTAGGGCTCACACTGGGTCACAGAAATGATGATTTCCAGTGAACTCCCACAACTTTCTCAACTTCCTGGGGCCAGGAGGCAGTATCCAAACACAGGGCTGGCAGGTAGGAGAGTTTCCTCCAAGTGAGTGTCACTGTGGGGGGTGCCTGAGTCCGGCTGAGCAGTGTAAATGTGACATGTTGCAATAATTTATTGTTAAAAATTCCACGTTTTGTGGCTCTGACCATGCCATGATTTTATTTGTTTTTATCATGACTGTTCCATGACTTTTGCCTAATTTTCTATGACAAATTTGTAATCCTAATCATTAGTACCAGAAAAGTCATAATAGTCAGGATTCCCAAGCTGGTTTTGTTCTTTTGTACTGTCTGTCAAACGTGGGGAAAAAATCCCAACTTTCTGGATACTTTCTCATACCAGATCCGAGAACTTCTTGAGATGTGCTCATTCCTGCTTATGGCAGATGGTGTTGCTAATTTGTAAAAATGAGTGAACGTGGATTCCAAGATTTCACAAACTTCTCTGACTAGCTTTTAGATCCATAAAACTTTTTCTATGACATTTGAACCCTGGTCTGACTTTCTGTAGGTGATAGACTCTTTTTGAAAGACAGCTACATTTTCTGAACTGGAAGGGAAACATTCTGTACTGGGGGTTGGAGGCCTAGTGCCCTCAAAATTAGGCTGATGTAAATAGGTATCCTATATTTGGTACATGTCATCTTTAAATCTTTCCCCCTCATTCCCTGAGATTTCACAGTCTTTCCTAAGCAGAATATGAATGCAATAACATGTAAGTCCGATGCTTAAGTGATTTTTTTTAACTGGGGAAAAGGAAGTCTGCCTTCTCTGCTAAACAGTAATGAATAGGATGGACTGAACTTTTTTTAATTATTATTTCTAAAGACAGTTTGCTGGGAGTTCATGACTCCTTTAGGATGAACTATTCAAGTAATTTGATAAGATGGCTGGTGCCAAGCCATGCTGAAAAGGAAGAGAAGCTATAAAGAATGTGATTGAATATTTGAGAATTTGTTACATGTCATTAAAACCGCTGAAAACTGGGGTGATGATTATTTGGCTCCATTCTTGGAAGCTATGGCTTTCAGTGCTGTTGGCTGCAGGTGGCAATCTTTGAGTGCATAGAATTTCAGGATGCTGCCCTTATAAGTACTGAATGTGCATATGCTGTGTCACATTAATGGTCTTCCGATTTTTTTAAGAAGAGCTCTGCACAGTAATATCCGTTCCAGTGAGATAAAAATGGCAGTGTGCTTTAAACAGCGAGCATGCAACTAGCATGGGGGGAGCCTTGCACTTTCCTGACTGCTCTTAAGTCACAGAGAAGGCTTCTGAAGGCTGTCTCACTGCAGTGAGAGGAGAGGAGTCCACTGATAATTGTCCAAGATCAATCTGATGGCATTCCAGAAGATGAGGAGGACTGGGGTTTGGCTGATAGGGCGTGGAAGAAGCAGCCTTGTTGTGGCTTTTCTGCTGGCAGTGTTGGGAATAAAAGCAGCAGGTAAGGACAACCCATGCAAGAGGTAGCATGTTGCTGACTGTTTTCAAGCCCAGGCTAGAAGTTGGTTTTCTAGGATTAAAGAGAGAAGCTCTCTGGGGAAGAGGTGTATCTCGGTACCCTTTCTTGATAGACTCCAAATCACATTTGTCTCCTCATATCTTGACTGGGGAAGTTAGCTCACTACCATAGTAACTAAGGGTATGTCTACACTGCAAGTGAAAGGTGTGATTGTAGCACTGTATCCATGCTCACTTTAATCTAAGTTCCCAAGAGGCAGCCATGTTAGCTTAGTTCAGTAAAACAAACAAGGAGTCCTGTGGCACTTAAAGACTAACAAATTGATTTATTGCATGAGCTTTTGTGAGAGCTCTTGCAATAAATAAATTTGTTAGTTTTTAAGTGCCACAGGAATCCTTGTTAGCTTTATTCTAGTGACAGCAGCAGTATAGGCATGGGGGCACAGGCTTAAGCACTAGCTAGCAAAGATAGCACAAACCCTCCAGTGATCCTGGATGCATACTCTGCTTGCTAGTTTGTGCTGAAGCTGTGCACCCATGCCTACACTGTTGTTATCCATGCTGGCTAGATTAAAACTAGGATGGACTCTGACTTCAGGAGAAGTCCTATCTAGAGCAGGTTAGGAAAAGGTTTATTTCCCCTGTGAAACATTGTGATTTGTTTTATGAAAAACTGAACATTTCAGTCAAACTACTGAGAATTGAACATTTTGGGCTTTTAGGTTTTCTGATGGAAAAATAAAACATTTTTGAGACAAGCTGGCATTTGTCAAACCCAGTGCTCTGTGGAGGGTTTTTTTGGCAGAAAATGTTTGACCAATCTACGTGCATTAGAGCATATAGAAGATAATGGAGGAAGATTGTGATATTCCCTCCTTATACCATTCCACAGAAGGGCTGGCAAGAAGCATTAAGGTTATGGAAAAACCCTCATTATTATCATTCATATTAGTGAAGCATCTGGATGCTTTAGCTGAGGTCAGGCCTCATTGCAGTAGGTGCTGAACTTGCAGCATATGAGAAGGTCCCTGCTCCAAGAGTTTGAGTGACCCAAAAGATATTAGACAGGATAATGCTCACATAATAGCCTGTCCTGTTAATATGTCTGCTCTTTTATTCCCCAGGATGTGAAAACCTTCAAGTCACTTACCCACGAGGTAGCATTACCCTTAAAATAGGAGATCTCCTGAACTTGACTTGCACAGTAACGTATCAAGGGCCTTCAAAAGCGGAGATCTACTGGTGTAAATGGGCGGAAAATCAGAGTGACTGTGCTAGGGTTCACAAAGAGCTGGAACGCTTACAATTAAATCCCCAGGGAGCGGTCAATCTCCTAGAGATTCACAATGTCAGCCATTCACACAGTGGTCGTTACCAGTGCAGTGCCAAAGAAGGTAATCAGACTGCTATGGGTCACTATATCAGTGTCACGGTAACAGGTAAGCAGCAGTTTGTTCTTCCAAGGTTGGCTTGGGCAGGAAGGTGTTAGAGGAGCAAACACAACACATTCTTGTCCTTTAAATTTGCATGATAAAACTGATGACAATGAATTGCATTATCTCATTTGGATGCAATGATTGCATACATTAATTTAACATCATAACATAGTTTTGCCAATATTGTGACACCCAGAATCAGTTTAAGGCTTTTAATTGTCTCCACTTTGGCTTGCCAGATGTGGGATAAAAATGTGAAAATTGAGGCGCTCTTGAATTTGATTGGCTGGTGGCCCCAGTTCATCTATAGGGAGTGAGAGCAGCCTCCCGTGTGCATTGTATTTTGGGTATCAAAGCAGTTTTTGTAGGTAAATGTATATGGGGTGCAGTGGGAGGGGAAAGGCATAGTGAGATGTGTGTGAATGATGTAACTCAGCAACGCAGTTCCCTTCTATGCTGGCTTGCCTGATAGTGGTACATTCTCCTATTTTTAAGTACAGAACAAGATAAATCAACACATGGCAAAGAAATGTTTTGAACTGATGACTGGGTGCATATGAGCATGTAATGTAATCCTTAGTGCTGTATGTCTGGGGCTCTCAGTCTTTCCAGACCAATGGTTTTCAAACTTTTTTATTTGGGACCCAGTTGAGAAAAATCATTTATGCCCATGACCCAACTATTACATTTTCCAGCAATGCATGCCAGTCTTTTGGTGGTAGCAGGTGCACCGTGACCCCATACCTGAAGGTCATTGAGTCAGTACTGGGGCCCGACCTGTAGTCTGAAAACCACTGTCCCAGACTACTGTACCCCTTTCAAGAGTCTGATTTGCCTTTGCCTACTCTCAGATTTTAAAATAAATCATTGGACTATAAAGACTGTACTTACATTTCAGTGTCTAGTATATAGAGCAATAAAAAAAAAATTCTGTGTGATATGTAGATTGTTCTGACTTGCTTGTGCTTTTTACATAACCTGTTGTAAAACCGAAAAAATATCTAAGTGAGCTGATGTATCCCCCTGGAAGATCTCTGTGTACCCTCAGGGCTAACCGCTTGGATAGGTGAGGATAACCCATGGTGGGCTTGTGGTGCATGTAGATTTAAGGAGGGTTGATGCTCACAGTGATTGGGTTCACTGGGTTGATACTGAACTACTCACAGAGCTGAGTGAATTCTCCATTTCATATAGATAAGAAAAAATGCTTCCCCTGAACCTTCTGGAGTCCCTACCAGTATCCCTTATGGGTAAAATCATTCCTGACACAGAGCTGTGCTGAGTATGGAATGCTCCTGAGCCAAACAGAGGAGTGTGACTGAAAACCCACCTGTCAAACAAGAGCTGTTTTGGGAAACTCTTCAGACATTCAGGGCAGCATTGCCTAGCTAAGAAACAAAGAGGCAAGTCAAAGAGAAGGGGGAGTACGTAGAAGCACAGCCCTGAAGGAATCACTGTGTTTCCCCTTTCATGCTGCCTGGAGCTTTCTCCAAAACCTTTCAATTTGCTTTTCATTTTTTAAGATACCTTCTTCTCTGCCTTAAGAAAGCTGCCATGAAACACAATAGATTTCCACCAAGTGTTTTTGCTTACCTGCAATTTGTTTATGCTTGTAGTGGAAGAATTAAACCATGTGAGTTCTCTGAATGGCACAGGGAGTTCAGGGGCGGTGTCTCAAAACAGCAAAGGTCTGAGGATGGATTCTTGGCTGGAGAAGATGCAGATACTGATCATGGTACTCTGGCTAATCTTTAGTTAAAAGGTAGGAAAATATGTATAAATTCCCCTTGGAGGAGATTATCTGATATGCTCTCCTCTAAAACACTAATAGAACCACATTGCTGGATTTTCAGCAAGACCCTGGTTTCCTTTTTCTTAAGAAAACTGCTGTTTGTGTAGATGCTGCTTCTCTCATTATTGGCAGATCATAGAACAGCCAGGGATGGCCAAACTTATTGACACTCCCCCCCCCCCCCCGGCAGAATCCTTTAGAAGTAGCTCTGAGCTTCCCACCTGAGTCTGGCGGGTGGAGAATGGGGACGTGGCGGGGGCCCTCAGTGCTCTCCACAACCTAAACTTTAACTATAAAGAGCTGTTGCTGTGGCTCACGAGCCCCACTTTGGCCACCCTGCCCTAGAGATTAATTGATTAACGTCCCCAACCAGGAAGACAGTGTGATCCCTGCTGTTAGTAGAGCCTGTGCTTTAATAAGTTTGGCACAAGGCACCATTGCTCCAAGCTTGGTCTCCTGCCAGCAGCAAAAGTGACTTCCATGATTATATGGCTGCTTCTTGTATGAAGCGGGTCATAGCTTTAAGGCTATGTCTGCACTGACAATTTTGAATTAAGGAGGCTTAATTCGAACTAAATTAGTCCCTGTCTACACTGAACTTTCATTTAGTTGAATTAAGAAATTCCTTAATTCAACTTAATGAAAGCTTAGTTCAAGTTAATAAGGACTTCCTGTTAGTTCAAACTAACCCTTAATTTGACTCCTTAGTTTAAACTAAGGATTGTGTAGACCTGGAATAACCCTTAATTTGACTTTATTAATTTCAAATTAAAGGCAGTTAGGTTGAGTTAACAAAGTGGACTAAGTCGACTTAAAATTAAGTCGACTTAGCCCACTTGGTTAATTTGACTTAAGAAGGTCGAGTTCGGTTCAAATTAAAGTCAATCTTATTAGTTTGAATTAACAAATTCAACTTAACTTTTTCTAATGTAGACATAGCCTAAGTGTTGCCTAACGTGTGGTTATGAGCCCTTTGGGATTTGTGGGCAACCCTGGTTCGTGGTAATGTAACCTGAGTCATCATGCAAACAACTATTGAGTATGAACACGCCAAATTGATTTGAAAGTGAGATGGCTGCCTTTGGGGCATGATAACCCTTCAGTATGAGCTCTGGGATGGCTTTTGGGGGCTTAGTGGTCTGCATTTGGACAAGTTTAGGCTTCATTAATGTGGCCATAATACTTGACTCATTAATAAGCCTATGGTTGTTTTTATTTCTTAGGGCACATATGAAGAAGATACAGTCTTTTGAACTTGAGCAGATTCCTCTAAACAGCCCAGTTAAGTTAACAGACGACACACCTATAAAGTTATAATAGCAAATTCATTGTATTGTATGCAGAGCCTGGACTGCATTTCAGTGTTTTGTGGAACACTGGTCCTGAAGAAGGATTTTCAATGGCTCAAGGTCTGAGCACATGAACACCGCTCTCCAGAATTATTTATTGCTTCCTACACTGGTGGTTAATACATCCACACCCCCTCATCAGCCAAAGGGATTTACACACCCATTAGTATTGGAAGTGAAATTCTTTAATCTGTGATATCAGTCATCTGTGTTTTGTTTCCACTGTTTCTGAGGATGGATTTCAGCATAGAGTATTAAAAGGTCAGGAAGAGATTTCTTTCCATCTCTTCTTTCTGGACTTACCCAGAGAGATATTCTAGTACTCCTCGCCTGACCCTGCCATCTTTAAAGAAAGATTCCATAATGCTGTTCTCTCATAGCCTTTCTCTCATCTGTATTGTCTCCTACCATGTTCTGTCCTACCAACCCCTCTCTCTGGCTGCTTTAAGTGCGCTGGGAGTCTCTTATCTAATCCCAACCATTGGGAAGTAGAATTCTATGAACAAGATTTGGCAGCTGATGTTGTATTAGGATGGATAAATGTGCAAAGGATTTTTAAAAAGTTCTTCAGTTTCAATAACTGTAGTATTTTAAAATAGAATATTTTATCTCAACTATGTTCTTTTAAAAACGGGACTTTTTGGTTTTTTTCCCAATGAAATTGTTTAAATCCACTTTTGTGGGGATAGGGAGCTCCTTTTAGATGCAGAGTTTGCTATGTGGGAAGGTGCTGTATTCATATCTGTTGGCACATGTGTGAACATGATGTCTGGTGATATTTTTGTTTCAAAGTCCATGAGTAACTGCCCTGATTCAGGTGTTTGATAAGCATTTCTGACCTATGCCATGTTGTAATAGCTGTATGTGCTGCATGAGAATTGTCCTATAAATGAATAAACTGTATAAATCATATGATGTTTATTACTCTGACAATTATCCTGTTATTACTACCTCTGAAGGGCTGAGCTTCTTTGCAAGTATACTGCGTGATTTCTTTCATCACAAGTAACCTGACATTAAATTCTCCATCTGAGTCATTGAAGTAACAGTGTGTTTATGGCTGACAGACAGTAGTTAAAGTATAATTTGAGGGGCCCCAGAACCCTCCTAATCTCTGGGCCTGCTTCCTGTATTGTCATGGCCTGCTTCATGCATGTGCGGTCCCCAGCCCAGGTAGACATTTTTTAGACCCACCAGCTCTTTCCTCACAAATGAAGCACAGCTTCAAATCCACATCACCCAGACCCTGTCCACTAGTGCCTACATCAGACCCCTCTTTACCCATGTTGTCCTCAGCCCCCATCCCCATTCCCTAAACTCCCTGCCCCCAAGTCCCCACTCCAGCCCTCCTAACCCCCCACCTCTGCTATCTTCACTCCATCTCTGGCCCCCACTCCAGCCCCTCACCTTCCTCTGTCCCTCCTCAGCCCCCCCACCCAGTCCCCACTCCAGCCCTTCATAGTTCCTTCCACCACTACCCAGCCCCTACCCAGTCTCCTTATCCCCATGCCCTCTCCATCTCTCGGCAGTCCCCCTAACGCCCTCTATCCCTCCCCAATACCCTATCCCAACCCATTGCTCCTAGCGACTCGTGCTAGACCCAACTACCCCCAACTCTAGCTATGAAGCTAATACTAGCAGAAGGAAAGCCACAGCCCCCATGCGGAATGGAGACAGATCAAAGGCACTGGCAATGAAATTTTCGCCAGCCCCAAGCCCACTTGCAAGCAGGAGGTCCCAGCCTGGCTGGCCACAGGTCTTCAAACCCTTGCCTCTGGAACAAGGCAGCTGGCCTGGCCCAGGCCCAGAGGGGCAGGCAGGTGCATGCTGGGACAGCTCTGTGAATCTGCAGCTGCTGCAGAATCCGTCAGGGCAGGGTTTGCAAACTTAAGTGTGGCCGCAGCTGGCTGCCAAGGGCACCCCCTCAGACCCAGGGGAGTATCACACCAGGCCAGATCCTCCAGCAGTGCAGCTTGAGCACCTCCAGCCCAACCCCCCATCTGCACATCTCAAGGAGGAGGTGCCCTCTCATCCCCATTCCCCCCTTCCACAGTCAGCTGTTACTCCCAGATGTTGGCTGGCCTCTCCCGGCCAAGTTGTTGTGCCTAGTCTGCAGCCTCACCTCCCTAGATGATGTGCTGCAGAGCCCTTGTGCCAGTCACTGTTCATCTGGCCCCCCAGGAGCTGCGTGTGCATAGCAGTAATTGGTGGGGGTGCTGCTTCACTAACAGCCATCCTGGTGGCTCCCTCACTTGGGAGAGAATCGTGCTGCGAGTCCCAATAGAGACCTTGACCATTTACCAGCAGAGGATCACAGTGGAAATGCATGCGTCCCTGCAGGCTTCACAGCCCAGCCCTGGCTCCAGGCTCCCCTCCCTCAGTCCCATCAGCTTCCCTGAGTGCCCAGGGCATCCTTTCCCCTGGCTCACTGTCCTAGACTTCCTCAGGGGCACTTACCTGTCTGCCAGAGCTGCTCCCGCTCTGCATGCTCGGGACAGGAGATTTTAAACTCCTCGGCAGAGTTCCGCTTCTGGCTGCCTAGGGACCACAGCTATGCATGCGCTGGTGAGTGAGGGCCATGCACAGCTTACAGGGAACATTGTGCACATGCACAGGAGCTGGGCTTTCCTGGGCAGGCTCCACTCTCTCTGGCGCCGGCAGCCAGGGCTGGGGGGAATGTGGCGGAACACTGTTCTACCTTGTTTTTCTACTTTTAGGGGCCCCTGAATGCTGACCCCTAAAATTTGTGGGCCCCAAAATGCTGTTCTAGGGCATTCCAGCTTACTTTAACCCCGGCTGAAAGAGCCTGCTGCTCAAAGGCTCCTTAAGCCATATAAATAGTGTAGTGGCTAGCCCCTCTGCTTAATATGCATAAGGTCCTGGGTTCAAGCCCTCGGGGGTTGTATTTGATGATCTCATGAGGTCCCTTCCAACCCTATGATTCTATTCTATTTAACTTTAAGAGGCAGCATACAATAGACCTGCTTTACCAGCCACATGAACCAGGCAGAGTACTGCATACAGCTGTTGTTTGTGTTCCTCTAGGATGACTTAGGTTTTGATGGAGGTGTTTTTAGGACTTTTATTCAGTAGATAGAATCCTGTTCCTACAGAGTTCTGTTTCTATAGCAAGGTACGATAATAAATTTCATCCAGGGGTACATAGATAAGTAGCAACTGACTACTAAAGAGACCAGTGAGAACTCTTTAATGTTTTAAACTTTGCAAACCATTGAAAGTAAGGATTGTAAAAGCAGAGGAAGGCACTTTACTTAAGTTAAAACCTCTCTGAACTGTCTTTAGTTTCTATAGTCTGTACAACACAAACCTTTCCACGTGCAGCAGCTACAAAACAAGTCGCTACAACCTACAACCCCCAGGTTACACATTCTTATCAGAAAACTGTTCTTCCCTTGATCACAGCAGGCTACAGATAATTATATTATAATTATATATTATATATTATAATTATATATTGTTATATATATTATAATAAGACACCATTCTGCATTTCTATACTGAGAGAAAAAGATTGAAAGGTGCTTCTGTAATGGCTTGGAAGAAACAGAGCACATTGCTCAGTTAAGCTACACTCAGTGTGACTTCAATTTCTATGGAATACTTATCTACACATTATTTATATGTCCAATGCTGACAAAAAGTGAGGTTCCTGGTAGGTGTAGAGATTCACATGCAAAAAAACCCTGTAACATGTTACAGCATGGACACTTCAATCCAAGTGCTATTCTAGCATGGGAGAATTTGATTCTCAAAACTCAGGTGTTGGCAAACCAGGCAGTGCAGAGTTAAGGTGACACATCACAACAACACAGTCTTCTTTCATCTCTGCCCCAAGGAGAGATGTATCCTTTCCTTACCTCAGCCTCTGCCAAGAAGCAGCAAGTGCTCCCCAGATCAGTGATGCTGCATAGAGCACAGGAGGGTCTAATAGACAGTTCCAGTAGAAGCCCTGACTTCGAGATCTTCTGGGCACAAAGAAAATAGCAGTTTGGGGTAGGATGGGTTTAAGATATTGTCACGCTTCCAGTATCTAGGGGAGGGCGGGAGACACATTTGGACAGCTGGCCAAATTTTTTTCTATGAAAGCTGTTTTTCAGTGGAAAACAGCTTTTGACAATGAAATTCAGAGGAAAATTTCAACTTCCTTTAAAATAGAACAAACACTACCTTCCTCCAACTGCACTCACACACTCTTGCTCATAGTACTTATCTTTACGTTTCTGGCTGAAAAGTTGAAATTTTCAGTGAAAAATATTTCATTTTTCTGATCAACTGTACTGTTGGCCAAACTCCCTCATGAGATAGAACCTAAATCTGCTGTAGGATTTCTAGGAACTGGCTGGGACACATACACTTTTGGTTGCTGACCTCTCTCTATTTCCTAGTAGAGTAAATTGTTAAGCTTAGGGTATTGATTCTGGAGACGGTGGATGAGCTTTTAAAACAGCTGGGAGACATTTGTTGAATCACAGTGACTCTCTCCTGTTCAAGTCTCTGACAACGTGGGATTTTCTCCCATGAAGGCTCATGTAATAAATAAATTGGTTAGTCTTCAAAAGTGCCACAGGACTCCTGGTTTCTTTTGCAGAAGGAGACTGACACAGCTACCCCCCGCCCCCCCCCCTTGAATCTCCCATGTGGTGATCAGAGAAGGCCCTATCATTTAAAGTTACAGCACAGCTTAAATGGACATATTCTATAATGTTAATACCTGAGGTATTATGAGTGGCTTGCCAGAAGCTGCCAAAAATTCTGCTAATACCTCCCTCTGATTCAATTCTATATCTTTTTAGCTGTTGAGCAGTTGCTGTAACACATAATGTCTCCTACAAAGTGAGTCATAACAATACACAGTGTAACAACTGCACACAAATCAGATATTAACGATGCAACCATTCAAAAAGTGCAAAGAGCTCATTTTAATTAGTTAGATTAGGGTTCTCCAAACTACAGCCCGTGGGCAATGTTCCCTCTAATTTTTTGTAGGCTGCATGTGCAAAAAATTTGTGAGCAATTTTTGTATGCACAAATATTAGCACTTGATTTTTTTTGTGTGTGCTTAATTTGTTGTGTGCATGGGTTTCACAACCTATGTGTGTGTGGGCATCCGCGTGCACAGCTGAGACTGAACAGTGCCCGCTGGCCCTATCTGGCCCGGAAAGCACTGTCATCTGGCCCACAGGGAGCTGTGGTCATGCTGGGGCGTTTTTCAGATCTCCCACCCTAGCACGCTTAGATGCGTGGCTCATGGCTGGAATAGCCTGATCAGGGAGCAACTCAGGATGCCCCTGCACCTCTGGCCAGGTAAGGGGGAAGGGGCCTGGGAGGGGTGTCATGGGATGCACAGCTGTGCACCCAGGGTTGTGATCTATTTGATTTTTCTGTTCACTTGTACACTGTGATTGTATGAGCTGATGCCAACTTGAGGCAGTGGGAGACAGACAGAACTCTCTGCCAGCAGCATGTAAACAACCAAAGCAAGCAAGGAAACATGTGGAAGAGGTGACAAAGATATGTTAATTGAGGTCCTGGGCTCAGACCAGACAAAGGCTATGTCTCCACTGACAAAGTTATTTTGAATTAAATATTTTGAATTTAAATCAACATTGTTTCAAATTAGAGAGTCTTCACTAGACTCGTAATTTGAAATAAAATAGAGTCTTCACTGGACTCTCTAATTCAAACTAGGGAAGGTAGGCAAGTTAATAGGGAAATTAGTTCAAATTAAGCCTACTCTGTGGCTAAAAGTGGCTTAATTCAAACTAATAACTTCAGGAACAGTGCTACCATTTCTGGCGCCACCCCCTCTCCCCCACAAGCACAGCAGATGCCAGGGCAAATGAATGGCTATGTCTACACGGCACTTTTATTTCGAAATAACACTCGTTATTTCGAAATAAAAGAAATTTAGTCTACACGACGTTTTCTTATTTCGAAAGGACAGATTCTGTCCTTTCGAATTAAGAATCGTTGTTTCGAAACAGTTAAACCTGGATGTTTTCGAAATGGCTGTTATTTCGAAATGGTAATTTCGAAATAATGCCATTTGGACATGTTGTTTTGGAACAAATGGATTCTGAAACAACATGATTTGAACTTCATCCCAGGGTGCTTAGCACCCTGGGAGGAAGAGCCACCCCCTCAGCACCCTGGCCAAGGTGCTGAGGGGAGTCAAGCCGCAGGACATGGGGGGCTGCCCCCAAGACCAGCGGGGAGCCCTGCAGAGGGGTGCCGATGCCCCGCTCTCCCCGCCGCTGGGGCTGCTCAGAAGCCCGGCGGCAGGGTGCAGGGGCTCCCTGCTCTGCCCGCTGCCGGGGCTGCTCCCAAACCCCACATTGGGGTCCGGGGGCGCCCGGCTCTCCTTGCCGCCAGGGCTGGTGGCAAACCCCGCAGCAGGGTGCCAGGGCCCCCGCTTTTCCCCACCGCGGGGGCTGCAGCCACGGGGAGACGGGTCCCACCGGCCCCTCAGGCCCTGGACTCAGAGGCAGCAGCGGCTGCGAGCCCCGTGGCTCACCCCGCCACCAGCTCGGGGGCCTGCAGCCGCGGGCGGGGTGGCCGCAGCACCCCCCAGCAGGGCACGGCGTGGGCCACCCTGGTTGCGGCCACCCCACTGGGGGCTGCAGCCCCCTCAACAGCTGCAGCCCCTGCGGTGGGGAAAAGCCGGGGCCCCGTCACCCTGCCGCGGGGTTTGCCACCAGCCCTGGCGGCAGGGAGAGCTGGGCACCCACGGACCCCACTGTGGGGTTTGGGAGCAGCCCCCGCAGCGGGCAGAGCGGGAAGCCCCTGCACCCTGCCGCAGGGCTTCTGAGCAGCCCCACCGGCGGGGAGAGTGGGGCATCGGCACCCCTCTGCAGGGCTCCCCGCCGGTCTTGGGGGCAGCCCCCCATGCCCTGCGGCTTGTCTCCCCTCAGCACCCTGGCCAGGGTGCTGAGGGGGAGGAAGTTCAAATCACGTTATTTGGAAATAAAGGTTTTATTTCAAAATAAGTCATTTCGGAATGACTTATTTCAAAATAAAACCTGACATAGCCAATGATGTGAGAGTGCACTGCAATGGCGCGCTCCCCATTTTGGCATCCCCTCAAGCGTTGGTGCCCCCCTGCAATGCTTACTGGGTTTACTGCATTGCGCCAGCCCTGAATAACTTTGAAGTAACCATTACTTCCAAGTAAAAGGAGGTTTTATTATATTGAATTAGTGCTTCCTTAATTCAAAATAAGGAAAGGCTAAATTTGATATAAGAAAAGCCTTCATGGACAGGGATTACCAGTAAATTATTTCAAATTAAGCCTCCTTAATTTGAAATAACTAGTAAGTGTAGATGCACCCAGAGAGATCACCTCTGCTGAGAAAGGGAAGGGTCAAGGGTTTTTTTAAACAAAAGGAGACACTTGGAGGGATTTGGGGGCTTTTTGCTTGGGAATCTCCATCCTGAAACAACCTCAAGCAAGATGTGGGCCCTGCCTGGACTCCAGCAGAGACTGGCTGTACAAACACCTGACAGCCAAACATCTTGAGCATAAACTTGGGCTCTGAGGTCAGTTTGGGCAGAAATATTAGGTTAGTATGCATGTTTTACCTTTTATTTCCTTGTGGTTACTCCTGACTCATTTATATTGTGATTCTGCCTTGATTGGCCCTATTTTACACTTAGAATTATTATCAGATTAATAAACTAGTAGATGTTTTATCTAAAGCTGTGTAGTCTTTAGAGGGTGTGAGTGAGGAAAGCTGGACACGATCCATTTCTTTGTTAAATGGATGGCCTTGAGTGTGTGGTGATTGGAAGTGGGTCCCAGGCTCTAGACAGTGATTCCCACAGTGGTATCTGGAGCCAGGGGTGCTTGCTTGGGGACCATCCCTCAAGTAGCTAGAGGGCACACACCTACTACCTGGGACAAATTGCATGCGAGAGGCTGGAGTGACCACTCATTCCTGAGTCAGTCCACTTGGCAAAGCGGGGCAGATCAGGAATTCAGGAGTGGGAATTGGAGCACAATGGACCAGATCTGGGGAGCAGCTTGTCACAGGTGGATCGGGGAGCCACTGGGGAAGGGCTTGCGGGGGGTAAAAGAGCCAGCGGGTGGGTTGGGGAAGGGGTCACAGGGGTTGGGGAGACAGTGGGGAAAGGGGCTGGGGAGCTGGCAGGCAGGTTGAGGAAGGGGGTCAGGGAGCTGGTGGGCAGGCAGATCAAGGGTCTGGCCTACTAGTAATTAAGTAAAAGCAGATTTGGCCATCAGGTGAAAATGTCTGGGGACCCCTGCGTTAGATAACAAGCTTCTAAGCCTTGGCACACCTTGGGACAGGTTATTCTCAAGGGTCGAAGTCTGGCCTCTGCACTTACTGTACCAGTGTGGTTGGGTTTACAGGCTGCAAGGCTTGGGGCTAGCCAAACCTCATTACAGAATAAGCCCCACCTGAGGGAAAATCAGACAATTCACAGTAAAGGACAGAAGAAGGCTGCAGTAAAAGGGGGATGGTAAGAGAGAAAACCAATAAGTTTCTGTAGGTCTAGGAGGCAGGAGAGCTTGGAGAATAGTGAATACGGGATCCTTGGAGAGCAGGTGACCTTGTCTGTGTTTGGGGCCAGATGTCAGAGCCCCTGTGAAGGAGGACTGGCTGAGCAACCAGACCAGGAGGGAAGAAGAGCCTTGGGGGTAAGAGAGCATGCCCAGGTATGGACTTTTTCTTTGTGCTGTTGGAAAGGACTTTCATTTGGGAATCTGGGTTATTGTAAACTGGTTCTGGTATTAAACTAGCTCCAGGCAGGGATACTAACCAGAGAAAGTCTCTGTGTTCTTAAAGGGTCCTGAACAGAGGAAAAACAAAAGAGGGGAATCTGCAGAGACACCCCAGCCAGTAATGAGTGCTTAGTAATAAACACTCTGTTACAACCATAAACTTTCCTTTCCCAGGCTTTGTCCACCAAAACAGTTGCTTTTTGGTCATTCTGGGCTTCATAACATAATTTGAGGTGTCTTCTATAGGACTTTGGGATTGTCACAGAAAAGTTCTGAATATACTAACTAGCTGATTCTTGATGCTTACACACATGTGAAATCCTTTTTTTTTTTAATTCTAATTCTCTTGCACGATGGGGGAACTGACCTGCCATCATAGGAAGGCCTGTTCACTGGACCCATAATCTCAGGTGTGGGGAAGACACTGTGCGTACCTGGTATAACTAGTGCAATCTGAGGGGAATTATGTGCATGTCAACCGGAGTGTGGTTCCACACTGGTTAACCTTAAACTTGAGCTGGTTCCTGATATGTTTAAGGTAGTCTCCAGCATAATTTATCTCCATGAGGCTGGGGTTCCTATTAAAGTGACTTGACCTGACCCTGGAGCACAGTGCTCTAGTCATTGAAATGGAGGGCAGAGGCATATTCAAGATGACCAAGTATCAGAACCAAAATTTTAAGGATCCCTCAGAACATTCCTGACTTGCTTTGTCCCCATCTACAAGAGAGAGGCCCACTGTTCCTTGAAATTTTTCTGCACATGTTGCTCACCTGCATCTGAACAGATTTGTCCTCCTCCTCTGCTATATAGACTGCCTCCTTCCCACCTAAGGTGCCCATCTTAAGCTATACTCTGTATTCTGTTTTCCCTGAACCAACCAATACTTACCAGCCAGAACCAAAAATAATGCATTTAAACCCCCTGATTGCCATCAGCAGTCAGGCCCTTGTCTCAAAAGCTGGTGGGTCGATTCTCTCTGGTGTGTTGCTCATGTAACTGTTGGCTTTACTCTCTTCAACACAGGAATTCACACATTCAGCCAGCCTGCGCAGTCATGCCACCGGGCAGGCTAAGTTTGCTCAGTGCTATCATCTCTCTTTTGTGTAATTTGTATGGCATGATGGGTCACTGATCGGACTTGAAGGACTGGGGGAAAGTAACTGCATTCATGGTGCCTTTCCTGTCCCTGTTATTTATGGAAAACAGCTAGCCAGCAAAAATGGACTGAAATCTGTCGCCAAGGACAATAGGGTGTGGATGGGGGAAAGTGACCTGATAGGAGTGGATGAGTACAGGGGAAGGAGTCTCCTCCTTCCCTTAGCTGGGGCTGAATTCTGATCACCTAGCAGTGATGTTCATATGTGAAGCAGATTACTTAGGAAAACAAACAAGGAGTCCTGTGGCACTTTTAAAGACTAAAAAAAATTATTTATCACATGAACTTTTGTGGGAGAAAATCTCACTTTGTCTGACACTTTGAAGATGGGGAAACTTACAGAATGCAAGGAAATAAATGGAGGGAAATGTGAGTCAAAGGATCAGGTCACACTGTAACAGCAAATCAAAGCATTTAAGATTCAAACTCTGGAGAACAGCATATAGAGGAAGATGAGGTCAGCTCATCTGTTGTAATGAGAAAAAACAATCCAAAGTCCTTCTTTAGTTCTGAAGGGTTGGATGAAGGAGTACCCAGAGTTTGTAGATGAAAACAAATTAGGAAGAGTTATAAAGGCTTTCGAGGACAGGATTAGAATGTAAAAATTATGTGGGCAAACTGGAGAACGTGTGAAATAAGTAGTCCAGTATGAAGAAATGAAAAGTACTCTGCTTAAGAAGGAATAATCCACTGCAAAAATACAAAATGGGTAACAGCAGCCTAGGAAGAAGTATGGTAGGAAATGAGCTGGTGGTTAGAATGGTTCACAAATTAACTACAAGTCATAGAAAAAGTTAATGTTGTTCGGGGGTGTGTTTGCAGGGGTGTTGTAAGAAAGACATGAGAAGTAATTCTCCCACTGTACTCAGCACTGTTAAGCCCTCACTTGGAGTACTGTGTTCAGCTATGAGTGCCACACTTCAGGAAAGCTATGGCCAACCTGAAGAGGGTCCAGAGGAGAGAGTAAAAAAAAAACTGGGTTTGTTTAGTGGAATAGAGAAGAGAGAGAACTTCACATATTGTACGTAACAGGTTATAAAGAGAAGGGTGATGAATTGTTATTCTTGTCCACTGAGGACTAGAAACAAAACAATGGTCTTAAACTTCAGCAGGAAAAATTTAGTTTAGGTGTTAGGAAAAACTTTCTCATGATAAGAGTTGTTAAGCACTGGAACAAATTACCTAGGCAGGTTGTGAAATCTCCATCACTGGGGGTTTTTAAGAGCAAGTGTAGGCACCCTGTATTTTAGGGGCCTCTGAAATCAAGTAGGAGGTTAACATTTAAGCAGTTTCTGTGTGCTGTGAGTTTTCCACTGAGGGACTACAACTCCCATGATCCCTTGGAAGAGGGAGAGAAGGAGACCCTGGTGCCCTCCAGGAAGCAGAGGGGAACAAAGGGTCTCGGGAGAGAGAGAGAGGCATGCCTGAATCTGGAAGCCACTGTGAGTGCTCCTTGGGCTCCCGAGACTGCTGGAGGCTCACTCAAGCAGGGAGCTTCAGAGGTTGGTGGCTTACTCAGCCCAAAGCAGGGTCTGAGCCTAGAGCTGGCTGAGCTGGATCTGCAGTGAGGGTGTGAGTGTCTGTCTCTCCTCCTCCAATCTGGAGCAGAGCTTGTAAAGCAAGGGAGTCTGCTGAGAGACTGACTGGGCCTGAGGGGAGGCAGTGTGGCAGTCCCCTTGAACCAGGGCCAGCACAATAGACCATTGGTTGGGCTCACTACAGATCTGCAGCGTGGTTCTGAGCGGATACACTGGACCAGCAGCGGGCTGCCTTGTCTCCTTCATTGAGCCTCCAAGAGTGCCCACGCAAGCAAGTGGTTGGGGTTCTGAACTCTGGGAAGTGTGCCCTCTGAGTTGGAAAAAGGGCTGTGAACATGCCAGTTAGATAAGCTTCCTGTAAACTGTATTCTGTGTCTGCTCACTGATTTATTTACTTGCCTCTGTGTATTCAAATTAATAGTAATACTCAATTCCATCCTGTTATAAGTTTCTGTGTTAAGTAAAGGTTTGTTACATGCAGTTGATCACTATGAATGTATTACACATATAAGTAGTAAGTTTGGATTAGACCCATCCCACAGGTTATTCTTATCCACATGGACTTAGTCCTGGAGGTTCCCAAGGCACACCACTAAGTGTGTACGAGACCCAGCCACGTGGAGGCACCGCCAAGCTTAATTTCCTGTAAAGCAAAGGGACTGCAGCAGAAGAGTGGATAGAGGATTCCCACAATCCCAACATCACCACTGGGAAACTCAGGATCTCTTTGTCATCAAACTTAGGTGCATGTGCATACATGAGTGTTCCCTGCTCCCAAATAACCCAGGGAGAAAAGGGAGAGGGTTACACAAGCTTGGCAAAACACCTGTCAGGCATAGTCTTGAGGATACTGACTAGAACTGGACTTGGAACAGATCCCTGTGGGACCCCATTCCTGTTCTTTCTCCCCACAGGGCGCCCTAATGCAGGTGGCCACAAAGGCAGCTATTGACAAGGCTGCAGCATCAGGTGCTCATCTAAGCATCAGTGATCCTCCCTCACACTGGCAAAGGGCAGATCTGAGCTCCTGGAACTCCTCAGCACTGCCAGCATTCTTTACAGGGCCGCTGATGCTGAGCACGGCTCTGAATGAAGCCAGTGGCACATCCTGAGGATTCATCTTTCCCTGGAGTTCACATCAGTCTGCTATGATTTCAAAACCCTTGTTATCACCGCCGGTTACCAAAAGGTCTGCTAATTGCTTAACTGACAAGCCACAGAGGAAGGAGCGAACTAAACCACGGGTGAATCACTCACCAAGTCTTGCAACATCACAGGGGCTGAAATTGTTCCTAAAATTGAAAACCTAGTGCTTCAGCGGAGGTCATGTGGTGCTAGAAGAAGCAGACATGACTAACATGACTTCAAACGTAGTGTTGACTATAAATAAATGAGGTGGTGATGTTGCTGGCTCTGACAGTGAACATTATGCTTTTGTTTCATTTTTACAGGGGTTGTGAGGTTTTCCAACAAAGACATGGGTTTATATTTCACATCTTCTTGATTGTGTTATGTATTGTAAAAGACACAAATGAAAAGTCACTAGAATACACTCAACTGTTTTCCGTTTATTCCACAAGATTCCAAAGTGCTTTGCAAACTCTCCATACATACATACAGTAACACTGGATTGCAGGAGGACAGTAGCCAGATGCTCACGTGTGGGAAGGAAAATTTGTATAGGGCTACCAGCCATACTCTTTAAGTATTATGAAAAATGCTGTAGGAATCTAATGTTCACCCACAGAAGATATAATCCCAGTTCTCTTTTCTGGTCCCTATGGAGTATCACTATAGCAGATGAAGTTCTTAAGTCTTTGTGTCTGATTGGCCACAGTTTTGCAACGTCACTTACACCTCGTGATGGGATGTGTAAACCCCTGTATCCTGAGGGCTGGGAGGGGTTAATGTGGGCCCTGGAAGTGGAACACCTGGGTTCGGTACAGCTGTACTATAAATAGAACTGAGAGGTCCACAAACCCACAAGTTAAAGGATCCTGATAACATTTGGAGCAGGAGCTACTTAGTGTCACTGACTGTTTCTGTACCTTTATCCTCTTCCAAATGAAACTTAGAAGCCTCAAGGGATTCTTGTTTTAACTGGTGCTCTTGAGACAAGTAGCCTGGTCATCAGAGGTACTGCACCTCTAATACTAATCTAAATTTGTTGACATGAATGGGAGCTGCAGGTGCCCCGTACCTATGTAACTCATAGTATAAAGGGGACAGTTATATGTAGGTGACTGCAGACAATGGGAGACATTTTTTTCATTTGTAACCTGACAAATAAAAGGTTGCTGTCTTTCTTAAAGGGAAAGAAATGATTGTGGGAAGTACTTACCACAGACACTCTTCAGTGAGCTGTACGAAACAGAAGTGAAATGCTACCCAGTGAGAATTTTCCACTTACTCACATCAGTAGCAGTATTTCTGCATTCACTTTGCCGAGGAGCAAGTGGAATCACATTGTCAAGGAATGAAAGAATTAGATCCTGTGGGTACCCAGAGGTGTATTGTACTCAAACTTTCTAGTTGTATCAGAACACTTTCCCCGCCACTCCCCCACTCCCAAATTGCTTTCTCTTGTGGAAAAAAAAATGGCTTAGCAGTTAATGAATAGTTTTGTATGATTGCCCCCCCCCCTTTGCTAGATGAATGTTAGGAAACTTGTGCTTGAGCTTTTTCCACCAGTGAAATCTGATGATGGACTGGAAGTTTGAGAGCCTGTGAGAGAAAGTGCCACCAGACTCCTTGAGTGTTTTCAAAAACACTGGAAATTGACACTCCAGCCACAGGAGTTTTAGGACGACAAGCATGGGGTTCGGGTGGTGAAGAGGTGGCAGCAGTCAAGGGTAAAGCCAGGAAAGGATTAGCTGACTGCCTTGAAACAAAAGGTGGTGAGAGAAATGTTCAGGCTGGCAAACAGCCGCATTAAGAGAACTAAAGACAATGGCGAAAATTCACTGATGACGAAAGTGGAAATGTTAGTCAATGAGAATGAGGTTCAGGGCTAGATTCATGCCCTTCTGGGCCCAAGCTATATTAAGATTTTGTGGGGCACCTCTCCAGCCTGGCCTGCCTGGGAGCAAGAGAGTGGGGCCTTTGGTACCCAGGCAGCCATACTTTCATTGGTGGTGTCCCCTCCACCATCAATGGCAACACACTATGAAGGTCTGTGGACTCCTGTCCCACTCTCCGCCAGCAACATCACCCTGCAGGGTTGGAGAGAGTCTGTGGGCCCACATCCAGATCTCCCACTGCTGTGGGGATGGTGGGCAGCCATGACAGGCTCTCCATAGCTCCTTCTCTAACCCCAGAACAGGATCAGAGGACAACCTGGCGGCCTGCAAGCTGTGACAGCCTGGGCATTGGAGCTCCTGCTTTCATATTCTGCCTTCAACTTCCACTCCCCTCTCCATACCCCCCTTTCCTTACAGTGCCCACCCACTCACATCCTTCTCTGCTCCAGCCTCCTTCCCCCAGCCCCTAATCTCCCTGTCCCCTGATTCTGCTGCATCACCCCATCCTCCCTCCAGCTGCCCCCTCCCACCCTGTCCTGTCCCTCTTATCCCCCTTCTCCTCCTCACATCCCTGTTCCCCCATCTTGTCCAGTTCCTCCTAACCCTCTCCAGCCCCCTTGCACCTCCAGCTCCCAGGAGTTGAATGGCAACAGGCTGAATCCCCCAACCTGCAAAGGAAGTCAGTCAGCAGCTTGCTAGAGTGACAAAATCACAGTCAGCTCAGCTGGGAGCAGCCTGAAGTCAAGTTCCCTGAAGCTGGGAGGTGTGTGACTGGGAGGCTATGCTACCCTGAGCAGAGGAGTGGGTTTCAGGAAGGTCTCTTCTACATTCCCTCCAAGGTCTGCCTGCTTGACAGCAGGGGACAGGTGATCGGAGCTGGATTTTTTGCAGGTCCATTTTAGCCTGGGGTCCTGGGCTTTAGCCCTTGTGTTAATCCAGCCTTGACCATGCTAAGGAACAGTGGCGAAATTAGTCTGCAAGGATATCATAAAATCAAACTAGAGTCTGGTGGATCCAGTCCTAGGGGCAGAAGTTATAGAAGCATCTAGCAGCATGAAAAATAAGAAATCTCTTGGCCCAAGTCACATAAGAGCAAATGTATGGCAGTGCCTGGGACAAGTGGGCTTTAACGTATTCACATACCTGTTTAATTTCATCATGAGGACTCAAAAGGTGCCTGGAGAAGGAGCACATTAGTACCAGTATTTAAGAAAAAAGAGATGGTGGTGGGGTGCACTCATTTCTTCAGTGTCCCTGTGCCATCCCAATAGCTTTCTGCCATTCTCTTTGGCTACCAGCACACACTTCTGGCTTTCAGCCTGCCGCTGTGGCTCAGCTTTCCAGCCTGGTCATACAGCCAAAAACTCTCTCTGGGCAGGGCTAGTTCAAGGGTTTCTGGCATCCTGGGTGAACAGTGACTTTGGTGTCATTCCCCCACCCCCTTGTTAGGCAAAATAACACATTCATATATATTTTTTAAATTGAAAAAAAAAATCAGTTCCATATAATTTAGTGCCCCTTAAAGCCTGATGCCCTAGGTGACTGCCTAGTTCACCTATATGGTTGGCCCATCCCTGCTTCTGGTGATTTACTCAACAATAAAAACAGGTCTTTGCCCTTCAGAATTAGTAACAAATAAAATAGTTTTATCCTTTCTGGGTTAAATTCCTTCTCTAGTATTGTCAGCCGGCAGCTCCTTATTTCAAACTGTGGGGTCTTGATAAGCTGTTGCTGGTTCCTAGACCTTCTAACTACCGGAGGACTAGAGCCCACTGCTTCCCAAAATGTTGTTGCCCTCCCCCATTACAGTCCTTTTCATGGGGTGGGGTGCTGCAGAGAAGAAAGAATTCTAGGTGGGGGGGTCTCAAAAGCGTGCTATACTCCATCATAGAAACGGGTAACTGTGGTAACTACTGTGGTATTAAACTCATGAGCCACACAAGAAGATTTGGGAGAAGGTTATTAATAAAAGTTTACAAAGAGAAATGAAGTTCAGTGACAATTGGTTTGGATTCAAGCCAGAAAAGTCAACAGTGGATGCTATCTTTGCACTAAGACTGCTTGTGGGGAACACACAGAGCAAAGAAGAAAACCCTGAACATAGGCATTCATTGATCTTGAGAAGACTTACGTGACTATGTTCAGAGCGAAGTCATTTGGTGGTTTAGAGAATGAATGGTAACTGAAGACTGTCAGACTTGTCCAAAACATGTAGGAGGGTGCTGTTACCATGGTTAGAGTAACTGCCATAATGCTGTTACCGTGTGAAGAAACCAAACAGCTTCTAGTATGACTTTGAGTACATGAGGGCTTGGCAATAAGAATCTTTTTGCTCGTGGTGGTGATTAATGCATTTACAGAAAACCTACAAAGAGTCATACTTTTTACATGCTTTTTGAAGATGTTGGGAAGAGCAAAAAGGAAATGGAAGAAGCTTTAGAAACATGGCAGTGCAAGAGCAAAAGAAATAGCATGAAAATCAGCTAAAATAAAATAGTATGGGGTCTGTAGATTCACTGATACCATGTGAAAATACAGTGAGTCTCCAAGATGGGGGCGCCAGACACTACGAATGGTACAGAAGTTTAGGTATTTAGGTTTGGTAGTATAGGATAATGGTCAACAATGAACTTATAAGCAGGAAAGGCTTGACCTAAGGGGAGAGAAGTGAGCAGAGTGATCTGCAGTAGGAGAGTGCCTGTCAAACTGAAAAGTAACATTTACAAGATAATTGGGCCTATACTTTTGTATGGCTCCAAATGCAGGGCTTTAAGAAAGAGACATGAGTGGATCTTGAATACAAAAAAAAAAAAATGAAAATATTAAAATGAATGCATGCAGTTATAAGAAAAAAACCATCATCAGACCAGATGAATTAGAACGATGGTACCAATTATTAAAAAAAAAAAAAATAGCCGAGGGACTCCAGTTTACATGGTTTGGTCACATGAAAAATAGACCAGAAGCATATATGTCAAACATGGTATTACTCCCTGCTCCTAAGTAGAAGAGAAGGGTTAGCAGACCCAAAACTAGATTGATGGATGTCATACAAAAGGATCTGACTTGCTGCAGACAGGGGCTAAAGTAAGCCGGAATGCAGCAGAACACCATTATGGCCCCCACTATTTTTAGGGGGGGCAGTGTTCTGGGGCCCCTAAAATAGAAAATGGAACCAGAATCCTGCCTTCTGGGGCCCCCCATTTAAAAAAAGACCCCAGAAGGCAGCTTTCCAGCTCCATTTTCTATTTTCAGGGGCCCCAATTCTGAGCCCCTAAAAATAGCAGGCTCCAGAACACCGTTCCACCACATTCTGGGAGAGCAGGGAACTGCCCTGGCCCAGACTGAGGCTCCCACCAGAGCCTGCTCTGACTAAGCATGCTCAGAACCTCTGAGCATGCTCAGTCAGAGCAGCCTCTGGCCAGAGCCTCAGCCCAGACTGGGACTGCTCCAGTGAGATGGTGGCCAGGTAAGTGGACCCTGCGGGGGGCTCAGGGCAGTATTCTTCCCAGGACTTGAAATTGGGGGGGGTGGAGGGGGAAGTTTGGTGGGTGTAGGGGGTGCTCACTAATTTGGTATAACACTGTTACTAGCAGACAACTGGGGGGTGTTGTGAATTTTTGGGGGGGTGTAAGGGGGTGTTAGGGAAACCCATGGTTCAGGGACAGGCAAGCCATCCCAGAAGGGAAAGGGCACAGAAGAGGGGGTTGGCCTGGGGCAGCAGGGGAAAATTGCATGGCATGGCATGGGGTTGGGGGACTAGCAGCAAAAGGAGGCCAGGGACAGTAGCTGGGGTGGGGGGTAGGTGTGTAGGGGGCAGTAGCTGGGATGGGGGACAGGTATTTGGGGAAAGTAGCTCTTCTTGTCACACTTGCAACCAGAGCCCTAGAATCAACCATATTTCATGGGACAGGACCTTCTGGGTCCTAAAACTTCTAAAAGGAATTTTGATCTCCTCAGACTTCAAAGCTTTCTTCCTCCTCAGGATGATTCGGTCTAAGCTTCCCATTGTAACCATTTTCCACGGCATGCTGGCAGGACAAGGGCTGGGTTCTATATCTAGGGGATTCCAAATAATGTAACACCACCAACTGGCTTGAGCCCCCCACCCAGGTTTCTGGGGAATCCTGCACTGTTCCCTGGGCACCACAAAGGGGCAAGTCTTTCCCTCTCACAAGCACAAGTCTGAGTGTAGCAAACAGAATTTTTAATAGTAATAAAACAGAATGTAAAAGGCCAAATGATAGAAATCAGCACTGATCTAGAAAAATCAGTAGAGAGCAAAGTTCCCAACAACTCACACTGCATAACAGAACATACAAGACTTAATGCAAAACCTTCCAACATGATCCCACATATCATAACAGCAAAGGTAAACTCATTAGGAAAATCGGCACTGATCTGGAGAATCAGAGCCAACAAGGCTCCTGACCTACCCTAGGTACACAGAGACTGTCTTTCACGCCAACTGTCTGCCAGCACCAACCACTGGTCACTCACTCCATCCTCTAGCCCCGTCCTTTGGGTCCGCCTGCTGTCCGCTGGCTCTGCCCACCAGTCACTCGTGCCACCCAGCTCACCGCTGGCTGCTCTCACCATCCTCTGGCTCTGCCAGCTGTCCACTGGCTCCAGCCACTGGTCAGTTGCACTACCCAGCCCACTGCTGGCCCTTTCACCATCCGCTGGCTCTGCCCACCGGTCACTTGCACCACCCAGCTGGCCGTTCTCACTGTCCGCTAGCTCCTTTTCAGTGATTTCAGCTCAGAGAGAGGGGCTTTTCTCTCTCTAGTGATTTTAGCTTAGATAGTTTACCTCTCTCAGTGATTTCAGCTCTTAAATCTCTAGGGATATGTCCATACTTCTCTTTTATTTTGAAATAACACTGATTATTTCGCAATAAAAGAGATTAGGTCCACACGACGTATTCTTATTTTGAAATGAAATAAGAGCTGTCATTTCGAAATAGCTTAAACTGTCTTTAAATAGAAACGGCTGTTATTTCAAAATGGTTATTTTGAAATAACGCCATTCGGACGTGTTATTTCAAAATAACCACTATTTCAAAATAACACTTTTGCCCTTCTCCTTCCTAGGGTGCCTTCCTTTTAGCCTATATTGGGTGGGGGCATGGCCCAGGAAAGGGGCCATGCTGCCACACCTCCCCTTGTGCCCCTCTCCTAAAGCAAAATAGCAAGTCCTGTGTTTGGACATGCTATTTCACTTCGAGCTTTTCCCTTAGTTCAAATTAACATTTTCTTAATTCAAATTAACTTATTTTGAAATAAGGACTTTATTTCAAAATAACTCATTTTGAAATAACTTATTTCACAATAACGAGCTACAGGAGCATCACTGACGGCTGGCACACAGGGCCTATGCCCCGAATCCTGGTGTCAGTGTCCTGGGTCCTGGTGGGGCCCTTGCCTCTCCTGTTCTCCAGATGGATCTGGCCTGAGATCCAGGGCCTGGCCAGTTGCAGCAGCAGCAGCCACTTCTGACCTCTTTCTAGGCTGGGCGGTCCCACAGCCACAGCTGTTGCTCCCTGCCCCGTCCCCAGCCAGGGGGTTGCTTGCAGTCAGGGCCCAGGCTGGTGCCCCACATCCTTCCCTGGAGCAGCCACGCTCCTGACAAGCTATGTATGGACATAGCCTAGTGGCTGCAAATAGCTACTTCCACAATAAAAGAGACCTCAGAGAAGCCCAGCCAAATCTATCATTTGACAGTTGGGTCATTAGGGGTGACAAAATGCCTCAGACACTGCTCTAGAAGGAACTATGCAAAACCCCACCCCATCTTAACTTTTCCAGACTGAAACATGCAGTAGCCTCTCTTACAGGTCTCTTTTTCAGTAACGGTAGCTTTTACCCTTTAACTAAGCCAGACAGATTTGGAACAAACATCGAGTAGCACATCACAAGAAGACAGTATTTCGTATTTCCCCTCAGTAGAATTACAGTTATTGACAGATTTGTGATCAAATAAACTCAAATACCATTACCCATATTGCCCTGCACCCATAGTTTGAATATGCTGATGCATTCTTTGTGATTATATGCAAACACAAAACCCGTGCAGATTAGATGCCCCTGTTCAGAAGCTGTTAGGCACAGCTCCTAAGCCTGCCTTACACGATCACATAGCCATAACACCAAAATTTTATAAAGAAAGCAATGTTTATAAAATTATACCAAATCAAAGGAAAATGGTTCAAAGAGACATTAACCTGAGTCTGGGTAATCAGTGTGTTTAGGTAAGATGCTTATTTGTAGATAATTTTGTCAATAGAGCAGATAAAATTCTTATCTCTCTCACTCAGTTAAAGTTAAGGTTACCCAAACTCTTTCATTATAATTCTCTGTTTTTAGTCACTTGTAACTTTTCAAAATTCTCAGATTTGGGGCAGAGTTTGTCCCAGGTACAGCTGCCTGAAGGTGAAATTTTCTGAAAGTTCTGTAGAAATGGCACAGCCACTTATGAGTCTGAGAAGACTGAGGGGGTGGAGAGTACATTTTTTCTATTATAATTATCTTAAAGTGCAAATTGCCCACTGCTGTACTAGTGAGGGCTCAGGAGGGTACATTGTGGGAGGAGAGCATCCTTCAGTTTTCATAGGAGCCGACAGTTGGAGGTGGTGTGGGAGATGTGATGAGTCAGCATATTCCTTGGCCAGTTACTCATGTTTCTGGGAAAGTGTTGGCTGGTTGCACACCTCTGGCAGAAAGAGACAGAGAAAACAGCAGGTACAAGACATCTGCAGCTCCTTTCTTTCACAAGGGGGGTACCTGGTATTACACAGGGCTGTGCAACCACATTCCCAAAAAGCAGCTCATTATAGTGAGTTTGAGAGAGGTGGTGAAGAGAAATGGGTTTGATACAAAGTATTCATGTGGAGGTGCACTGCCTGTCACCAGATCTAAAGTAGATCCTGGTACTGCTGTGAAGGATTCTGGCTACATGGAGAAAAAATGTAGGAGGTTTAGGGAATGCAGCCTTGGCTCATTCTTTTGGCTATCTCTGCTGTTTTATACTCTGATGTGTTAGATTGTGTGTTTAACAGGGCAAGTTAACATTTGCTATGAGCATCTTACTTTTTTGTTCAGTTTGAAGAAGTTATAAAAATTATATGGAGGTGGCCTCTTAATAAAATGTCTATATCGGTCCCTTCTTCCCTTAAACTGTATGGCTCTGTGTAAGAGAAGCTGCTTTACCTTAGAAGATGGGAATCTACTATACAAGGTAAGAAACGCTTTGAAAAATGCAGTGGTAACTGAGGCCATGATTATTTGTAGACAGGCATTACACAGTCCTCATGAACTGCACTGTTTCATACTTAAAGATATATCATCAGACTGGGACATTTTAGATCAGTGGTTCCGACCAGTAGATGGTGATCTACTTCTGAAGGGCAGTTGCCATTGAAAACTATGACCAGTGCACCATCTGCTGGAAAAAGGTTGTAGACTACTGTTTTACATGGTTTAAATTAGTGGTGTCAAATTCATTCAATATGGGGGGGCCACATTGTAGGGCAGGGCACCTGTCGTGGGCCGTGTGTCCACATGGGCTCCCCAACTCTTTCCCCTACCTCGTTGAGAGTGGTATGGGCTCCCCTTGCCCCTCCCCTGCAGGTTCTGTAACACTTTCCCTTTTCCCTGCCCTCCGGGTCCCCCTTTGCCATGCTGGTTCCCTGGCCCCCCACTTCTCTTCTTGTGCAGGTCCCAGATCCCCCTTCTGCTGCTTGGTGCTCCAAGCCCCTGCTTCCCCTTCCCTTTCCACTTCTCCTACCATTCTGGCAGCAGGCAAACAGTCTCAGTCACAGTCACAGGCAGGCTGAGCTCCTGTCTCCCCTGTCACTGCCTAATCTTTGGCAGTCATTCAGTATTGTGGTCTTTGGCTGGCTGAGTCCTGGCTGGTCTTTGATTGGCTCACTCCCATGTGGGCCCCGGACACTTTTTCCTTTCCTTATTTGTGATTCATGCAATGTGCAGTCAATCAGATCAGCATGCCAGCTGACTAACAGGGAATAGTTGAGGTGGGGGATGATGCAGTGGCTCTCTGGAAGCCAGCCCAGCCTGCTGTGACTGAGACTCTGATTGGTTAGCAGATCACAGCAGAGCTGAGCCGGGGTTGGCTGGAGTGCTCCTTTGTTCCCCTGTGCTCTGACTCACGTGATCCAAATCACATGCAGGCTTAGCCCTGCTCTGCCAGCGGCTGTCTTTGTTGTTCACTGCTGCTGCTGAGCGCTCCCAGGTACAGCCCAGGCAGCAGCTCTGTGGGCCGGATCAGTGCCCTTGGTGGTCTGGATGCTGTCTGCCTGCCATAAGTTTGACACCCCTGGTTTAAACTCTTATAGCATCAGTGGCATTCTGAGGGTCTCCAATGCCCCTGGGCATAAATGTAGGCTTGGCCCCCCAACCTACTTGGCCAACCAGGTCAGGAGATGTCCCTGCATCACCCCCCAGCTACCTGGGTGGTCTGTATCTGTGGAGCAGAGGGTGCAAATGTTGGCTTGGCACCACTGCCCCCTGACTCTTACTCACTGCACAGTGCTATCTGCTCTGGCAGGTGTGCTTTGCATGGCCAGCTTTATTCAGTATTTTTGCAGGGGAAGTGGTGTTACTAGTTACTAATGGCAAATAAGCACTTGCCCTGCTTTCATTTATTTGGTGTTTTTAAGATGCTTAGTCACAGATGCTGTGGGGGCAGGTAGGTGTTAGTTGCTTTCCTGTCCCCAGCTTTTTCAGCCTAAGCAGCAGGAGAATTAGGGGGAACCCCCATCCAACCAGGTTCCAGTCAGCCTTTAGCCCACCCTCACCCTCAGCTCCAGGACTCCCCCTGGCTCCTACCCTCCCTTACTCACCACATTGCAATGCTAAGGAGAATCCCTATCCCAGCCAGATAGGTCATGAAACTTGCAGCCCTGGCTCCAGTGGATGGACTGGGTCCGGAGGGGGACTTGCAGCTCCTAGCCTTGCTCTCCTGACTCCTTCAGGGCTGGAGGCATCAGATTTTCAGCCTCAGCTATTCAGTGGGAAGGCTGGGGGGGGGGGGAGCAGCCCCCTCCCTCACACTACAAGGTAGCCAGTTGCAGTGAATCCAGATCAACTCTTATCTCTGGCCGATTCATACTTACCTCAGTGGTGAGCAACCTTCAGGCAGAAGCAGCAACTCAGGGGAGCTGGCCTTGGTGAGGACCCACACAGCACCCCCTCCTAGGGCAATGCCCAGGGGAATGGCCCTCCTCGGTGTGCCACCGTATCGTATTGGTGCTCATGCCTACTTTGGTTTAGCTTTTTTTTTCACTGCTTTGCATAACACAGGTTTTTGCAGCTTGTCTGTTGCATGCAATAGATAAATCTAACTGGTTAGTTTGATACTTATAGGTAGTTCATGTCTCTAGATTTTTGTCTGTGTGGCCACATCCTCCTTGAGGTGTTTTCATACTGAAGTCTAATCTAAACTGAGGTGAGGTGTAGCAGAGGTGCACAGTTCTCCTAGGCAGTGTGGCAAGAAGGTTTGGTTCTGTGAGAGGTCAGTGGTCTTAATTGCTTCTTTAGAGTTACAGAGATGATAAAAAATATACCATCTAAATAGTGGTGTTGCACACAAGTGTAGAAGGGAGGCAGATAGGCACCACAAATATAACCAGAATTAGGCAGGCCAGGACTGAGAAGGTTTCAGACAGGTAACAGTCATGGATACTACGGTGAAAAAGAATGAGCAACGAAGAGCTAAGAACTGAGAATAGAAATTGTTTCTAGCTTAATAATAAATTTGAGTAGAACTTTACATAGGGTTTGCTTAAAAAAGCACCATGGAATATTATTTAAAGGTTCTCTGAGTTTTCTGTTGGGACCATTGGAACTTGGACCTAGTAGGAATTTTTGGTTTTTAAAGGGGTTTGATTGAGTTTGGAATTCAGAATAATAGTTCATGGTTCAGGTTGGCAGTGATTAATTGAAAGCTTTTTTGTATTTATTGGCTTTTTGGCCTATGTGGATATGAATTGGGGATCTTTGCTCAGCTTCTAGAGAGCAGGTATTCACAAAATAAATCCCCATCACAACTTGTACCTTTATAGGATGTATCAGCTTAGAGGTCAAGGATTGAACAGACATAGTAGCAGCCAACTTCTCATTCCCAAGGGTGGTTATTTCAAAAAGCTGTAGCACATTGTCACTGCTGATGCCCATGCTGCTCCTTACCTATGGCCAGACAGCTTTCTCCAGGACTGGCAATCAAGTACCTTTCACCCACACTCTAGTTCATGAAAAAGAAAACAATATTAGCAGTATCATTCTCCGGCTGGAGTATCAATCCCAGTGAAAGGAATGGTGCATGCATTATAAAGGCAGTATCTGGTTGCTATGAGCAAATCTGAGTGACAGTTACCATTTAATGTTACAGCAGCAACACTTTTTAGCTAGAAGAGTGTAAATTATACAAACTCAAATCTGAAAATACTCCTCTTGATTTGCTTTTCAATGAGTTTTTCAGCCATGTTCAGCCCTCTTATATGTTTGGCTTTTCACAGCACCTAAATTATTCAGGAACAAGTGAATCTTAAAAGTCACAAACAAAGTTCTTTATTTAATGTACATACATCCAAAGATGAGGCAGAAACTATACTACCTCATTCTAACCCACTGACTAAAATGGTTCCATTTTCAGTCATTCACACCCATCCCATCAAGTTAAATATGCATGCACTGAATAAATTTAGAAAGAATCATAATCCTCTCATAGTAATCCACAAGCAAATATTTTATAAGTAGTCTTATCTTGCAAATTTTTAGCTGTACTGGAGCAAATGGTTAGCAAATAGATTGTTAAGGTTGAGTCAGTGCCTTCACTCAAACCCCTGTTTTCAGGTGTTTGAAATTGTATTAAAATTACCTGCTACATGAGAAGTTTCAGCAGAGGTTCTCATTCCAGATGTGTGTTTCTTGCAGGAGGAAATTACGAAGAAAATCCATTAACTATTGGATGACTATGTACATTACATACACACATGTGTGTTGCGGGGGGGGATGCATCTCCTCTGGCCACTGCCCTTCTCCTTGTCCCCTTCTGAGCCACAAAGGACTCAGACTCTAAAGGTCACTGTTACCCATGGCTTATTTACATTTGCTGCATCTATACGGGAAAGCAATTTCGAAAAACTTTTTTTTGAAAAAATTATTTTGAAATATATCCGAAATAATTATCTTGAGATAACTTTTTTCAAAAATGCTATTTCGGGAGAACGGTCCAGGGACCACTTGTTGTCCCGAAATACCGTGGCTTTTTTTCCCCCGAAAGTGAAAGTCTACACCGGACTTTCTTTTTCAAAAAAAAGAAAGGCAATGGCAAAGATAGGCAGGCTTTTCCGAAAAAAGCCTTTACCACATCCAGCGATGGCTTTTTTTTTTGAAAAAGCTATCTCAAAAAACACTTTTTATTTTGAAAAAGCTGTCAGGTTTAGCTTTTTTGAAAAAGTGCACCAGTATCTCAAAATACTGGCGTGCTTTTTCGGCAACGCTAAACTTGGTTACATTTAGGAGAAAAGCCTTTTTTGAGACAGCTTTTTTAAAAAAAAGCCATTGCCGGATGGGGCAAAGGCTTTTTTCAAAAAAGTCTGCCTATCTTTTTCGTTGCCTTTCTTTTTTTCGAAAAAGAAATTCCAATGTAGATTTCCACTTTTGAGCTAAAAAAAGCCACAGTATTTCGGGACAACAAGCCAGTCCCCAGACCGTTCTCCCAAAATAGCATTTTTGAAAAAAGTTATTTTGAGATAATTATTTCAAATATATTTCAAAATAAGTTTTTTTTGAAAAAAGGTCTTTTTGAAAATGCTGTCCAATGTAGACATAACCAATGTGCCATAGAATCTCTTATTACATACAGCACCTTGCCTGGGTCAGCCAGTGTAAAGGCTAGGCAAAGTCCAGGAAGACCACACCCCCTTTCTCCTCTGGCCTTCCAAACACCCGGGGGCTTGGCTTTATAACCCTGCTGGGCCAAAGGACAATTGCAGAACATGGTCTAATCAAACCTAAGGGAGGTTGCTCGGCCTGTGTCTACACACAACTGCGTCCCGTCAGGCAATCAGCCCCATTCCAGCTACCTGCCCTGCTGCCCCTGAACTAGTCAAACTAGCATGGCAGGGCACTGACCTGGGGTTTGCCTCCCCTTCTCCTAAAACTCTTAGGTCTCTTCTTCCCATCCCTATCTTCCCTCTGTGGGGGAAGGGGTCTTGATGGGGATTCTTCTTCCTTTGAGGGCCATCCAGTGCTCCCTGGGGGGTGTTTGGGTTTCCTTCTCGCTTCCCTGGTGGCATGCCAGCCCTACATGCTTGCTTCCCCAACAGATCCTGTTTTCAGCTCCCCCTCTTGGATGTTTCTTTCCCTGCCTCCTCACTGGGCCTCTGTAGTGGCCAGGCACTTGAGGATTGTGGGGATTACCAGGGACTCTTGTCAACTTTGCTTCTATGGGCACTGGCTTTGCTGAAGTTCGAACTGGCTGGTAAAAGCACTAGTTGCAGCAATGCCCCATTTCCTACAAGCCCAGCACTCCTTGACCTTGATGGGCTGCACAGGGTCTGGGTTACCAGTCTCCATCTCTTCCTCTTCTCTTGGCCCCTTCCCCTCACTCTCAGGCTTGGTAGGGCAACTGTCTATCCTGACTCTATACTTTTTGTCTAGGGGATCTCTTTCTTTTCAGGGCTTCTTGCCCCAGGGATACCTGACCCCTTCATAGGGAAACCCCCTGGGTTTTCTGCAGTAGGTGCTCTACTCCCCTCACTCCTCTTTCTTGTTTGGGAGGGCTCCCAGTCCATGCACACCACTGCTGGGTAGGGCAGTCCCTCCACTACTGTTAACTGTTTCCATTGAAAGTGGCCCTGGACATCCAGGGACACCTGAGCCAAAGGTGTTGTCTCATGTCCCCGAGGACGCATTCCACATTGAGTCTTGCCCTGGGGATCCTCCACTGAGTCTTAACCAGCTCCTTCCAAAAAAAGGTGTGGGCAGAAGCTGTGTCCACCAAGCCCCTCTGAGACTTTCTCCCCACCCTCCCAGGTATGCAGAACTTCTTTCTAGCCACTCTCCTCTCATCAGTCCAACCACAAAATTTGCCCATCCTACAATTCATCTGTGGGCATTGCTGTTGCTTATGTCCAGGTTGACCACACTGTCAGCAGATGACTGCTCAGGCCCCTGCAGAAGCTCTCTGACTGTCCCCCCACCTCCTTTTCTTCTCTGGAGTCCTTCTGGGTAGAGATTCTTTGGGCTTTGCTCCTGCTACAGGACCTCTATCAGGTTTGGCCTTTGGGGGTATCTGCCTCTGTATATTCCTCTATCAGGCATATGACCACCTGTACTGTGTTGGGCTGGTGTTGCTTTACTCAGACCTGCACATTGTTTGGGAGTCCTTGTAAAAACTGCTCTAGGACCACCATGTCCATAACCTCATCCATTGTCTGGGTGCAAGGCTGCAGCCACCAACTGTCCCAATCTCTCATCTTTGGGCAAATGCCCGAGGCAGCAGTTTTCCCATACACCTTGCTGCCTGAAGTTTCTGGCAGTGTCATTCCACAGACAACACAACCCAGTCTAGGGTGGTTGCCTTCCCCTCCTCACAGTCATAGGCTTGCCTTTTTGGCTGCCTGGGCCTCCCCAACCAGGCAGTGTGCCAGTCACAGGGCCTAGGTCACTTTGTTACAGCTGGGCCCCATGAGTACCTGTAATAAAAGTCACCAAGGAACACATCTAGATCATTGGCCAGGCTCATTTTACACAGTCTTAGCCCCTGCTGCAGCATTCATCAGTCGATGCTGGACCCCACCTTGTTCCTTGATAAAGTTTTCCAGGACTCTACTGATCCACCTGCCAGATCAGCAAGGTCTGTCTTTTTAGCTGATGTGATTCCTGGAGGCTTTGGTGGGCCTTTCCCTTCACCTCCTGCTGCTTGACCACACACTGACTGCATCTTTGGATTCCCACATCTCAAGCTAACAGATCCTGGACAAGACCTCACTTGGGGTATGTCTATACTGTGGGTTTAAGTCGACTTAAGAGCCCTTAAGTCGACTTAAACAGAGCCCTGTCTACACTGCCAGGCAATAAAGTCGACTTTAGGGCCCAGTAAAGTCGACTTTATAAGGTCCACTTATAAAGTCGACTTTACAGTTAAGTCAACTTTATTAAGTCAGTTTAAGGCAACGTGGACTCACTAAGTCGACTTAGTGCAGTGGGGCCATTAAGTCGACTTTATAAAGTTGACTTAAGCCAGGGCACCCATTTAAAGTCGACTTTATAAAGTCAACTTAATAAGGTCTACTTAAAGTCGACTTTAAGTAGACTTTATTAAGTCAACTTAATAAAGTTGACTTAGCTTTTACAATGTAGGCATAGCCTTGAAGTGCAGCATCTGTTCACTTCCCCTCTTCTTGGTCCTCCTCTGGACCACAAAGGACATGGACACTCTTAAGCATACTGTCAGCAGTGGTTTATTTATAATGTGTTGTGACATCTCCCTGCACCTTGCCTGACCCAGCCATTGCAGGTGCTGAACTTGTGGTTTTGTTTCAAACTACAAAAGTGAAAATAATTCATGACATTCACAGACTAATGCGTACACTTATAAATACATTAGGATAATAAATTGGAATTTCTATGCACCATAACAGCACAGTGCCCTATACATATGATAAAAACATGGTCCCTGCAGCAAAGGATTTACTTTTTTTTTTGCCTTTATCTTGCAAATAATGGTGCCCATGTGTATAGTTATGCTCGCAGCATTCTAGTGATGTCATGTGCACAAAAGTGACTTTACAGGATCAAGTGCTATATTAGACAACAGTAGGCCATGAAGATAAACAAAAGAAGGGGATAGTGTATGGCATGGGAGTTAAAACAACAACAACAAAAAAGGCATTGTGAGTGAGTCATAAAAGTGTGATCATTTTTAAAGAAAGCCTGATTAGGAGCAAATAGCTGAGGAGAGAAGTCAATAGTAGAAAATGCAAAGAAATGTGCTTAAAAAAGGGAGTTGAAGGATGAGAGCAAGGATTAGAGAAGGTCAAAAGTTTTCCAGCAAACAGTTTCTTTGGAAAACTTCATGGAAAATGTAACTTCAGAGAATAAGGGACTGACAAGACAAGAAGTGAGTTCAGGGGTGAGTTGTGGAGAGATGGGAGATGAGTTTCAGGCAGTGCAAAACTATGTAGAACCTTTAAAAATAGGGCAAATTGGGTTTAAAAAATGGAATTTGCTGTTAGTTTCTAAAGATCAATTTAAACCCTAAAATCATAAGGTTCCAACCAAAAAAGTATTTTTATTCTCAGCTGCCATGGACTGGCTTGATTCTAACTCTGCTTCAAAGTGTGCGAACATTTTGTACTTTATGCAGAAGAGACAGGAAGTCATAGAGGGGTCTTGAGGAACATTATATTAGCTGCTAAACTGTGACTAGAATAAAGAGTGCAGATTAAAGACTTGTGGAAGAGGTTACCATAGTTTAGGGTAGATAGAGACACCACATGAACCATTACTCTTGTAAAGTCTACTCTGCAGCTTTTAAAATGCTCTCAACCTAAGCTGCTGAAGCAGTCACACTTCTGCGATTCTGGAATTAAGGTAAACAGAATGCTCAGTAATGTGGTTCTAAAATATCTATTTCACCACAGAACTTCTTATTTTCAGAGCAACTACAATCCACTTGTTAAAACACACAAGAAGTCCTGTGGTACTTTTAAAGACTAACAAATTTATTTATCGCTTGAGCTTTTGTGGGAAAAAATCCCACTTTTTCAGATGCTCTTACAAAACAATACAATCATACAAAAAAACATACAAAACCAACCTACAACACATTCTTCCACATGGCTGGACTTCAGAAAAAAGAGAAAATGCATCTACAACTCATACTTCGCTCTTCTACAGAGAAAAAAGATACCGATTTGTCTAACCTATTGTGCATCACAAGGGACAACAACAGCGACACCTTCTACCTACCCAACAACATTGTTAATCTTTCATGCTACACACTTACTTCAGCAGAGGAATCTATGCAATCTTGGGACTTTCTTTCCGCCCCACAACCCTCACACTTAAGATAAAATTTTGTGGTGACCTGGCACATTACTTTCACCATCAGGGCCAGCTCAAGGGGCTGTGGTGCCCTGAGCCGGCTTTTGGTTTTGCGCCCCCCCCCCCTGGAAAGGGGGGGAACCTGACCTCCGCTCCAGCTGGCTCACCCCACTCCCAGGGCAGAGAACAGCTGGCCTGGGGGCAGAGATGGTCAGCCCAGAGGTGGGGCTCCCCTCTCCTGCCCCTCCCCTGGGCTGGCTGTTCCTCCCTAGGGGTGGGGAGGGCTGGCCAAGAGGTGGGGCAAGAAAGTAGAGCCTGCCCCATGGGCTGATCTATTCTGCCCCTCCAGTGGAGTGGCTGGCTTGGGGAGGGGCAAGAGTGCGGTTCCGGCATCTGAGCCGGCCCGCCCCGCCCCCGTGCAGCACCGTGGCCACCGCTAAGGCAGTGCTGCCCGAAGCCACTGCCTTGTTTGCTCATCCGTTGAGCCGGCCCGGTTTGTCAGCTCGGACTCAAGGAATATTTTCACCACACCAACGATCAACACAATGACCTATAGATACCTTCCTCCCCACACTGCAAGAAGAAATATTCTTCGTGGACTCTTCCTGATGGTTGGAACAACAGATTAGACTTCTACATTGATTGCTTCTGCCACTGTGCAAAGGCTGAAATCATGGACAAACAACATCCCTTACACCGTAACCTCAGCCATGCAGAACGAATGCCATCTAGAGCCTCAGAAGCAACTCTGACATTGTTATTAAGGAGGCTGACAAAGGCGATGCTGTTGTTGTCATGAATTAATCAGATTATGATCAGGAGGCTTATAAACAGCTCTCCAACACAACATTCTACAGACCACTCTCCTCTGACCCCACTGAAGAATACTAAAAGGAACTACACCACCTACTCAAGAAACTACAAAGCAGCACAGGATCTAATAAAGACAGACACACCACCAGAACCCCAACCAGGGATATTCTGTCTACTACCTAAAATCCATAAAAAATGAAACCCTGGGCACCCCGTCATCTTAGGTATTGGCACTCTAGAGCAGTGGTTCCCAACCGGTGTGTTGCGGCAACTCCTCGGCTGTGTTCAGACAAGAGTTTTATTTCAAAACAACAGCTGTTGTTTCAAAATAAAATTTCTTATGTCCACACGACGTTCCATTATTTCAAAACAGTAAAACCTCACTTGAAATCGAAATAGCCGTTGTTTTGAAACAGCTGTTTCACAACAGTGGCTTTCAGACACGTTGTTTTTGAAACAACACCATTGTTTTCGAAACAACACCACAATTTGACAACTGTTTCGAAACAACATGTCCAAATGGCCTTATTTCGAAATAACCATTTTGAAATAACAGCCATTTCGATAGCAGGCTTTCCCTTAATTCAAATTAACATTTTCTTAATTCAAATTAACTTATTTTGAAATAAGGACTTTATTTCGAAATAACTCATTTCAAAATAACTTATTTCAAAATAACAGTTTATGTGTGAACATAGCCTTCCAGTGTGCCACAGGAAAAATCCTCGAGCCGTGGCCACGGGCAGCTGCCCCACCTGAGGGGGTTCTCCAGAGCCAGAGCTGTGGTGGCGGCCCCACATGGCCCCAGCTGGGGGGTTGCCAGGACCCAGAGCAATGGCAGAGACCCAATGTGCTCCTGGTGGAGGGCGGGGATTCCTGGAGCTGGATCCACCATGGTGGCCCCACATGGCCCTGACTGGAGTGGGGGGGGGGTGCGGGCAGGGCTGTCCCTAGGGTAGGGTGATAGGGCGGCTGCCCAGAGCCCCACGCTTTGGGGGTCCCTGCACAGCTGCACTGCAGCTCCCCCCATGCCAGGGAGTGGGCGAACAGCCAGAAGGGCAGCCCGGTGTAGGGCAGCCAGTCCGCCCCCTGCCCCCAGCCACGCACGCTGTTCTGGACTCCATTCTGGAGCAGCGGGGAGGAGGCGGGAGGAAGCGCAGAGCAGGTATCACAGCCCCCCCACCCTGGCCGTGCTGCCTCCTGCCCCCTCCCCGCTGAGCCCAGAGCAGTGCGCATGGCTAGGGGGTGGGGGGGCAGACCAGCAGCGCTGCACTGGGCTGCCCTTTTGGTCACTTGCCTGGTCCCCAGCATGGGGGTGGGCAGCGCAGGGGTCTGCCCCTCCCCTGGGCCGTCAGGCCCCACCCACCAATGCTGGGGGGGGCTGCGGAGTGGGGGGGCGCAGAGGGCGATTTGGCGATTTGCCTGGGCCCGTATCCCCCTATTGATGGCCCTGCCCACACACCCCTAGGGCCGGCCCTGGTCCCTGGAGTCAGAGCCCTGGCAGAGGTCCCATGCGTAAGGCTCCCACATACCAAAGCTTGAAAAGGAGGACAGGGAAGTATGAAAAGGAGGACATTGGAAGACACATGGAGAAAATGTAGTGGTAATATAATCGTTTTCTGGTTTTAGGGGGCCCTGGAATGCTTTCCCCTAAAAATAAGATATTCTGGGGCACTCCAGCATACTTTAACCCCTATAAGTAAAAAACCAGACAAAATCATGTATTTTAAAATGCCTGCGAGACAGAGGATGTGAAGGTAAAAAGGAGGACATGTCCTCCTTTTGCCTGACATCTGGTAACCCTACCCATGTGTTCCCGGCCGGGGGTGGGGGAGTGGTTCACCGGAGCTCCAGTGGTGGCCTTATGTGGCCACAGCTGGGGAGTTCACTGGAGCCAGAGCGGCTGCTGCGGGTGGCAGCCCCATGCAGCCCCAGCCAGGGATTCTTCCTCAAGCCAGAGTCCCAGCTGTGGGCTGCAGCGCCACGCGACTCCAGCTGGTGGGTTATCCAGGGCCACAGGTGGCAGCTCCATATGGCCCCAGCCGGGGGCTGGGAGGTCTCTAAGTTGGAGCCATAGGTAGCAGCCCCAGCTGGGGGTTCCCTGAGTTGGAGGCCCAGGCTGCAGCCCCACAACAGGGTGCCATGGCTCATGAATATTCATGTTAATTTGAATATTCATGAGTTTGGCATGGCAGTGTGCCGCGTCATAATTGAAGGCCTTATGGTGTGCTGCAGTAAAGAAATGGTTGGGAACCACTGCACTAGAGCAGGCTTATCTGGCTATATGGACTCTCTCCTCAGACCCTATGCTATCAACACTCCTAGCTATCTTTGACACACCACAGACTTCCTGAGAAAAATCCAATCCATTGCTGAACTTTCAGAAAACACCATCCTGGCCACTATGGATGTGAAAGCTCTTTACACCAACATCCCATGCAAAGATAGATTACAAGCCATTAGAAGAACTATTTCAGATGATGCCACAGAATATCTCCTGACTGAACTCTGTGACTTTGTACTCACCCATGACCATTTCGGACTTGAAGATAATTTATAACTTCAAGTCAGCGGCACTGCTGTGGGTGCCTGCATGGCCCCATAATATGCTAACATTTTTATGGCTGACTTAGAACAATGCTTCCTCAAGTCTTACCCAAAGCACCTCTCCTCTACTCACACTACAGTGAAGACATCTTCATCATCTGGACCCACGGTAGGAATGCCCTTGAAGATCTTCACAGAGACTTCAACAATTTCCAGTCCACTACTAAATTTATCCTGGAACACTCTACACAGGAGATCCACTTTCTAGACAATACAGTGTAAATTAGTGATGGACATATGAACACCTCCTTATATGGAAAACCTACTGATCGCCATAGTAACCTACATCTCTTGAGCTTTCATCCAAGAAACACCACATGACCCATTATCTACAGTTAAGTCCAAAGATATAACCCCATTTGCTCTGATCCCTCAGACGGAGACAGACACTTTCAGGCAATGTCCCTGCTAACTAGTCGTAGACTGTGTGCACAAACAATTTCTTTGTGTGCACAAAAACATTTCTTTGCGAGCACCAATATTAGCACTATTGAATTTTTTTGTGCGCACTTTATTTTGTTGTGTGCGCAGGTTTCATGACCTGTGTGCGCACGCACACGTGCACAGCTTAGAGGGAATGGTGCTTTCAGGATCTCTATCAAGCTTTCTTAAAACTACAGTACCCACCTGCAGAAGTGAGGAAACAGATTGACAGAGCCAGGTGTGTACCTCAAAGTCAACTGTGAAAGGAGAAGCCCAAGAAAGAAAACAACAGAATGCCACTAGTCATCACCTACAACCCCCAGGTCAGACTTCTATAGCACATGCTCAGGGATCTACAGTCTGTTTTACAAGATGATCCCTCACTCTCAAGCCTTGGGAGACAGACGTCTCTTCACTTACAGGGAGCCCCCCAGCCTTAAACAGATACTCACCAGTAACTACAGACAAGACATCAGAGCCATTAAAGCAGGCACATATCCCTGCAACAAACCACGCTGCCAACTTTACCCACATGTCTACACAAAAGACACCATCTGCACAAAAGGACCTAATCAAGCCAGCTAGTCCATCAAGGGCTCAGTCATGTGCTCATCCACTAATGTGATTTGTGCCAGAAATGCCCCTCTGCCTTACATTTTGGACAAACTGGACAGTGCCTGAGCAAAAGAATAAATGGACACAAATCTGACATCAGGAATCACAACATTCAGAAATCAGTAGGTGAACACTTTGATCTTCCTGATCACTCCATTGATGATTTCCTAATAGCTGTGCTCAAACAAATGAATAACAAAACAAAGCTTCAAAGAGAAACTTTAGAATTGGAATTCATATGCAAATTAGACAGTGTGATTTGGGGACTAAATAAGGAATATGGATTTTTTCTTTACAACCAGTAATTTGACCTCATCTTCCTCTATATGCTGTTCCCCAGTGTTTGAATCTAAACTACTGCATTGATTTTGCTGTAAGTCAGACCTGATCCTATGACTCACACTTGCCTGCATATATTTTCTTCCCACTTTATAAGTTCTCCATCTTCAAAGTGTCTCACGAATTGGGATTTTTCTCCCACGAAAGCTCAGGCAACAAATACATTTGTTAGTCTTTAAAAGTGGCACAGAACTCCTTGTTTATTTTGCTGAACTAGACTAACACGGCTGCCCCTTTGGAACTTGTTAGTTATTATCTTATTGTGATAGTGCCAAGAAGCCACAGTGGAACAGAGTCTGTAGGGCCAGTGCTTCAGAAAAATACACTAAGCTACAGTACCTGCTGTGATGAGCTAATGACTTAAGGCCTTGATCCTGCAATGACTGTGAGTGGGCATAGCAGTGGAACCTCCAGGAGACCCATCAGTTTTAACAAGGTGTAGTGGTGTCTTCCCATATAATAAGTTGCAGGATTTGGACCTAAAAAGAACTGACATGGTCAACAGGATGTGTTGTAAGCCTGAAAACTGGACCCAAACCATAGATCCGTAATCTAGTGCCATATAGAACACACTGGCTGTGTTCACACAGCACTCTTATTTTGAAACAACAGAGGTTGTTTCGAAATAAGAAATACCCTGTTCACACGATGCACAGTTGTTTTGAAACAACAGCACCCGTTGTTTCGAAACAACAGCACCCGTTGTTTTGAAACAACGGCGTTGTTTCAAAACAACGTAAACCCCATGTGTGGTCGAAACAATGTTGTTTTGAAATGATTGCTTCGAAACAATGCTGTCCGAACATGTTGTTTTGAAACAACAGTGACTTGTTTCGAAATAACTGTTGCCTGAAACTGTTATTTCACTTTGAGCGTTTTTCCTTAATTCGAATTAACAAACTGTTAATTTGAATTAAGTTATTTCAAAATAAGGCATTATTTTAATACAAGTTGTTCTGATGCAACTTGTATTGAAATAATGCCTATGTGTGAACACAGCCACCAAGTCTTCCATTTAAAAAAAAGTCTGTATGTGACAGCCAAATGCAAAAACTATCACCCATTTCCTTAACAACAAAATATATATTCAGCAACAGCTAAATGGATTTTCTTCAAAATTCTCTGCAAAACACATGCTTCTGGGCTGAGAACCTTACAAAAACTTGTAATGTAACAGGTAATCTTTTAATGATATTTTAAGCTCCTGAAAATAAGTTTAAAGGAAAGCACTGTCTCATCCTTAATGATCACTATTTCAACATTTGCTTTAGTGCAGCTAATACCTTGCAAAAGTAATTTCTTGAAGGAAATAATCTATTTGCTTGCAGAATATAATATTGTATGATGATACTAAATTTTATTAAAATACAGCATGCCTTATTCCTGCAAAGAAAATTAGGAAATAAACAAGACCTCATTTAAAAAGAGTTGTGATCATTTTCAGAAAACTGCTGTCCATTTTGTTCTATTACAGAAATGGCATCACTCTTACAGAAATTAAAAGCAATGAGCGCATACCAGCCATTCCCATTAGTGAATGTTGGTGCCCTTTCAAGTAAAGCAAGATTAGACCCTGAACATTGTTATACATACTTTTGCCCTAGTTTTCACAATGGGATATAATGTGTCCAAGTTACTATTACAGTTGTCTTTTCTTCCTCTTAGAATATTTGACTGATAAAAAGATCAAATAAAAACACAAACGAAAGAGGGGTAGCCGTGTTAGCCTGTGTACAGGAAAACCAACATGAGTTCTGTTTCACCTTAAAGATCAACAAATTTTTCTGGACATTAGCTATTGTGGGCTCCAGCTTACTTTGTCAGATACATCTGACAAACTGGGTTGGAGCCCACGAAAGCTTATGCCCAAAGAAATTTGTTAATCTTTAAGGTGCTACAGAACTCTTGTTCTTTTTACAAACTAAAGAGCTTTCTATCAGTGAAAAGATAGATACTATTACTAAATAATAATAAATAAAGTCAGATGTACAGATCCCGAAATCAGCCCAGGTTTGAATTTGACATTATTTGTGAAATAACTTTTTCTTAATTTCCATGAACTTTTGTTAAAACTAGATATAACCTTTGCTGATGACCCTTCCTGAGGGGTTTAAAAAAAATCGGAAATGACCTGTCAATGGATGTTTTTCAGAACATTTATTTTTAGGGGAAACAGATGATTTGTTTCATGTTCTAACTGTTGCTGTTCTCTCAAAACAGGAAAAAATTTTTTGGAGGGACATACACAGTGAGTCGTGATTCCAGGTCATCACAATTGCCATCATCTTGTGCAATTTGCCCTAATCCCCTCCCAAGACATGGTCCAGATGTGGCCACTTCTCACTGAGTTCTTTCTTTTCCTAAGTCAAGTGGTTGTTCAAGGGCAAGGTAAGTGGGAAAGATCATGAAATAAATGCAATCGTGTGAGTTCCAGAGGAATGTTAGTCTGCTGTTTCAACACTGATACCTTAAAATCAACAAGGAGGAACTATTGAACAAAGCAGGCCACAATGCAAACAAATGGAGAGGCCCTACTGCAAGAGGAAAATAAGCTTTGCGCAGACTCTGTCAGGACAGCAGGAGTAATGCTACTACTTAATGGAAAAGCAGAAAAGTGACATGAATTAGGATTATACATAATTTTTTGGCACCCCCGGATTTCCAAAAGGAGGTGCTGCTGGATAGGAATACAGCACAGATATCATGAAGGCCCCACATACAATTTAATGCAAACCAGCAGGGTTGAAAATTGTAGAATAGAAAGGACTTATCTGTGTCACTGTAACTGCACTAATGCTGTGGGCAACATGAAGTTTTAAGATGGTCACAAGTATGGTGTTAGATTCCGTCTATTACTGTGTTAGCTGTGTTGCAACCAAGTCACCAGAGGAATTTCCTTCCTTTCTTGAATGATTTTCCTCCACCCTCACCACCACTTTCTCAAAGGTCTCTATCAAGGTGAAAAAATTCTTTGACAGTAGAAGCTTCCATGGGGACTTCTAACTCACTGCCATGAATCAATATAAAGCACTGCAAGGCACTGTCTCCATGACATACAACCAATTTCTGATAGCTAGGCAATCAGGCGACTATTCATGGAAAGTAAACGCACCATTTATATGGCAGCACAGATCACTAACTGTAATGTTGGTGGTATAGTGGCTGAATTTTTGAGCAACAAATAGGTGAGTCAGGCTCCATCTTCAGAGTCTTTAACTGGTGATCGAGTCTTAGAATCTGCAGTAGGAAGGAGGTTCTGCAGCAGGTAGGACCAGTGAGATCTGCCCTGGAAGCTGATGTCACTCTGGCATATCTCAAGTTCTTGGCTAGTTTTTATGCCATAATTATACAGAGAAGGCCCAGATCTGCTGCCGAGAGAGCTTCTAGGGGGGTAACTGTGTTAGTCTGTATACAGCAAAAACAACAAGAGTCCCGTGGCAACTTAAAGCAATGGTTCCCAACCTCTTTGTCTCAAGGGCCACAAATATAATTTCTATGAGCCAGAAGGGCCACCACTCTATCAGCTCATAAAAAATGTTTGGATGTCTACACCATTAAGGACTACTCATCACTACACAGTTAAAGGAAATGTGTTGATGCTACTGTGCTCATTTTTACTTCCACTATTTTAACCTAAAATTTACACACAGTATGTCACACACTCACAGACAAAGCACTAGTGTAGATGGTGGACTGTCACCACACACTGAAGCACATGGCCTGGCAGCTAAATCACAGTAGGTGACTTGCTCAGTGAAGGCCAAACCAGAAGACACTGATATTTAGAATCCTGCCCTTCCTCAATCATCATGGGTCCTGGGGGCTCCTTCAGCAGCTCCCCATTGCCCCACCACAAGAAGGAGTTCAGAGAGGGAGCTGTCTTCATGCTGAACTCACATCTCCCTGGGTGCAGCAGGAAAATCGCATGTGCCTTTTAGCTCCATGCACTCCAGTTGGGTCCTAGGCCGAGGTTCCCTTCTGCAGCTAGGGAGACGTGATATCAGCGCTCCCCTTTAGCTGGCTCCAGCAGGGACCCCAGCACCTAGAGACCTAGGCAGTAGAGTGCTTGGCCCTGTTCCCTGCTGGAGCCAGGGTAGGGGAGTGCTTATCTCTTGTTCCCTTAGGTGCGATAAGGAGCCTGCACCAGTCTTGAAGCCCCAGGGCAATATGCTCCACTGGATCCTTAGACATCAGCTCTCTTCTGCAGCCAGCAGGAAGCAAGCTGTGAGCCACTTTGAAAGACCCCATGGGCCAATTTTGGCCCCTAGGCCACAGGTTGGGAACCGCTGCCTCACAGATCAACAAATTTCTTTGGGCATAAGCTTTCATGGGCTGCAACCCAGTTCGTCAGATTCTGGGAGAGGTTTGATCCTATTGATTTTAACACTCCATAAAGTATAATACTGCCTGACTGATGTTATTCAATTTCCTTTTTCTCCCTATGTAGTTGACAGCACAGTGTCTGCAGTGGTTGGTACCAGGGCTGTGGTGAGGTGCCCTGGCACCTCTATGTCACCTTTGATTTTGGTAGTATGGAAAATAACACCAAAGAATGGAACTCACTGCTTGCTGGCATATAGAGTGGATAAAAATGAGACAAGAAGAACAAACTGCAGTGAGAGGATGAACTGGGCATCTCGACCTCATCATGATCCTGCCCTTCAGATTCACCCTGTGACACTCACTGATGATGGTAATTACACCTGTGAAATTGTAACTGCTGAGGGGACTTTCTTCCATGTCTCTGCTCTCACTGTGTTAGGTAAGAAACACCTTGTGTCCTTCCATTTTTGTGATCAAAGTGACTTGATTCAGCTCCAAAAGACCACTTTTCCTTCTCCGTGCACAGCAGTGCTGAGAATAAGGGGTTCCAGAGCTCTTCATTGTGACTTCCCAGTATTTTTCTTATGTGAGTCGATCTTCCTGGGCTGAGGCAGGCTGACTGGCTCCTCAAAAAGAGAGAGAACATTTATGATGGCAGCAGGGAGTTCTGCGGAGAGGAAGTTCCAAAGGGGCAGCCATGTTAGTCTTGTTCAGCAAAACAAGTAAGGAGTCCTGTGGCACTTAAAGACTAACAGATCTATTTATTGCATGAGGAAAAAAAAGTGCCTGACGAAGTGGGACTTTTCTCCCACGAAAGCTCATGCAATAAATAAATCTGTTAGTCTTTAAGTGCCACAGGACTCCTTGCTTGTTTTGCAGGGAGGAAGTGATTCTTTCTTCCAAACCATGGAAGGGTGGGCATCAGAGGAGGGTTTGAGAGGTTCCCTCAGCAGCATGCTTGGCGGGCTTTTGGATGCAACATAGAATGTGTTTGGTATGCCAGATTTTATGTGGGCCTGATAGAGCACCATTATGTGCAAATAGAACATCGCCAAGAAGTATTGTCACTTTTCAGTAGCTAAGGGAACAATCCTTGCACAGCCAAAATTCTCATTGAAGTCAAGGGATGTTTTGACTGACTGAGGACTGAACACAAAGTAAGGACTTCAGAACTTAGCCAAAAATATTTAGTTTACGTGCCACCCCCCCAAAAAACAGTGAAAGCAATTTGAATAAGCCCAGTTCAACAAAAATTTTGTAATCCCCCCATTTTCAAGGTGTTGGGAAGGGTAAAATAGCATCAGGAAATTTGACATTGTTTTTCAGAACCTACAGATTTTGTCTGATTTGCCTTGAATTTTTGGAACATTCTGGCCTTTCAGGGTACTCTGTTCTGATCAGAGTGGTTAAGATTTGGCTATATTAGAAGGAGATCATAAGAGATTTAATCTATAATCACCATCCTAATTCATGTTTGCTGTGTTGTTGTCGCTGTGTTTCCCAGAGAGATGAAGAAGAGCTTTGAGGAGCTCAGAAGTTGGTCATATGTATTTCTGGTTTTTAGACTGAATAGCTCCATCTGATTCCTCCTTGCCTTCCCTGCTTCCCTTTCATTTGGTAGTTTTTCCTTTGTATTTCATAAACATTCCAACTGTGATTTCACCATGATGTGTTCTCGTCTATCTGTTTGTCTGACATTCAGACATATCCCTTCTTGTGACCATAGATTCTAAAACTGGAAAGAACATCTGTAATCATCTAGTCCAGTGGTTCCCCACCTGTGGCCCTGAGGCCAAACGTGGCCCATGGCTCCTCTCCTGATGGCTGCAGAAGGGAGCTGATGTCTAAGGATCCAGATGGAGCATATTGCTGTGAGGCTACAAGACTGGGGCGGGCTCCTTGTTGCGCTTAAGGGAACAGGAGTTAAGCACTCCCTTCCCCGGGCTCCAGCAGGGAACAAGGCAAAGCACTCTACTGTGTGGGTGCCTAGGTGCTGGGGTTCTGGCTGGAGCAAGAGGGAAGGGAGCGCTGATGTCCCATTCCCTTGACTGCAGAAGGGAACCAATGCCTAGGGACACAGGTGGAGTGCATGGCTCTACAGAGCACATGCAATTTTCCTGCTGCACTCAGGGAAATGGGAGATCAGCATGGAGGCAGCCTCATCTCTAAACTCCTCCTTTTTGACTGGGGTGGGAGTGAGGAGCTGATGGAAGAGCAGCCACAATCCACCATGATTGAGGAAAGGCCAGAGCTGGCTCAAGGGGTTGTGGTGCCCCAAGCCAAATTTTGATTTGGTGCCCTCCCCATCTCATTCATGGAGGTTGTAAACAGTTTTCTAAAGTGCATAAATCTCCAGCATCTGGCTGCAGAGGGATTTAAAGTGCACTCTGCCTACGTGACTTAAGCTGCAGGTTGACTAACAGTGCCTGAGCTGCTAGGAAAGAGTTGAAGAGGCGGAAGTCTGCCTGATCTTCAGGTGGGCTAGGCGCCCTAAGAACTGTCACCTGAAGCCATGCCCGTCTTTTGCCTCACAGTAGAACCGGCCTTGGGAAAGGCAGGATTCTAAGTATCAGTGTCTTCTTGTTTGGCCTTTGCTGAGTAAGTCACCCACTGTGACTTAGCTGCCAGGCCATGTGCTTCAGTATGTGGTGACAGTCCACCATCTACACTAGCAGTTTGTCTGTGAGTGTGTGACATACTGTGTGTAAACAGTAGGTTAAAATAGTGCAAGTAACAATGAGCACAGTAGCATCAACATGTTTCCTTTGTGTAGTGATCTGTAGTCCTTAGTGGTGTATATGTCAATACATTTTTTATGAGTTGATAGAGTGGTGGCCCTTCAAGTTTGTAAAGTGATATTTGTAGCCCTTGAAACAAAGAGTTTGGGAACTACGGATCTAGTCGGCCTTCCTCACCATAACATGGGATATAGAGCTCCTCAGAAATAATTCCCATTTGAACTAGAACATACCTTGTAGAAAAACATCCAATCAATTTAAAAATGGCCAATGATGAGGGATCCTATGCCCTGCTGCTAACTGCCCCTCCTTTCCCTTCTCTCACTCCACTACCCTCATCTCCTGCTTTTTGCTGGGATTTTCAAGTCCAAAACAATATGGGCCAAGACTTTCAAAAGTGACTAGCAATTCTGAGTGTCTAATTATGGCCTTTTTAAGGCATCTTGATTTTTTTTTTTTGTAGGGTAGGTGTTCAGCACATTCTGAAAATCTAGCCCCTTTTAGATGTTTCAGTTTGGGCACTCAAAAATCACTAGTCACTTTTGGAGGCCAAGGTAGGGGAATTTTTTCCTACTGCAATTAAAAACAACAAAAGCCTTTCCCCTTCTTCTCCTGTAATTTGTCCTGTTGTGTTTCTGACTCATGATAGCAACGGGGCTGTTGTCTGCCAGGCATCTGCAGGGAAACCAGCTGCAGAAATCTCACAGGCCCCAGCGACTGGTCACAGCGTTGAGAACAAAATTCATCACGCCAATGGAACAGTGACCCTACTCAGCATGCTGGCCAGGATCAATACCACCAGTCCTCACGTCACCTGTTTCGTTACCCATCCAGCCATGAATGGGACCCAGGTCATAGAACTCTCACCAAGTAGTACTGCCTCCATGTAACTGGTGTCTCTTGCGTGGTACCTGCATGTACATTGCTACTTTTATCAGTTCAAACAAGTCTCAGTGCAAGTTGGGAGGTTGTGTCAAGGAGTTCTGGCTTGCAGTAGACCCTCAGAGTTATGAATGCCTCAGGAATGGAGGTTGTTCATAACTCAGATGTTTGTAATGCTGAACAAATATAGTGCCCCCCCCCGCCCAAAGTTAAAAACAGACCATTTACTTTGAAATTTTGGTATGCTGAAGTAAAATGCTATTTTTAGCCCTCTTATTTAAAATGAAACAAGCATAGCAACAGTTTCCTAACCTTGTCAGATCTTTTTTTCTTTTTAAACTGTCCCTTTCTTTTTAGTACTTTTTTCCACATAGTTTAAAGTACTGTACTATGTTTTCTCCTTTGGTCTCAGCTGCTGCCTGAGTGCACCCTTCCAGTTCCAAATGAGGTGTGTGGTTAACTGGTCAGTTTGTAACTCTGAGATGCTAGTGTACTTTGATGTACTTCACTGTATTTTATACGTGGAGAGCTCTAAAGGAAGACTCTGTAACAATAGACAAATAACTCCTTTTCTATCCTCAACTTTCTATAGAATATTGAGCTTTAGGGAGTGAAGCTATGGTAATGGCTTCTGGAGCAACCCACACAGTGCTTTCTCCTCATTGACTGACATACAGTGAGAGTTCCCATTCCCATTTCAATCTGTTTTAGTCACTGGAGACAGTCACGGTATCTTAACTAGGCCCAGATTTGTCACACTAGTTTTAGAAGCGGAATTTGAACCCCAGATGCTGAATTTAGGAAGACATATAGAAGTCCCAGCTTAGCACAGTCCTTATTACTGGTTGAACAAGGAGACATTTCCTTTGGACTCATCTCGTAGGACTATCTATGGTCTCTAGGGTCTTTGTCCAATGCTTGAATGTGGCAATGTGTAGGGTCACCCCACTGGAAGTTCAGCCTCTGCACGGGGGTCACCACTAGCGATTTGGAGTCCAGTTCTGGTCTCTGCTAATAGCCTCTAAAATGAGCTGGGCAAGCGTCCACATCACAAACTCCCAACACAATGGACACCAGAAGAATCTTTGTCACCAATCTGTCCTTGCAGAATAATCCCTTCAGGTGTTGCATGAAGTGCACAATTGTGTGGGTCCAATTGCCCATACCCCAGCAGATGCTGTAGGGCAGTGGTTCTCAATCTTTTGTGGGTCACGACACACCTGGCAGTATATTGCGACTCTACAGGACATGCTAGCTCACTCCCTCCAAGCCAAATCCAGCCATCTCTCCACTTATTTGTGACACACTTAGTGCTGTGTTACGACACAGTAATGTGTCCTGACACAGTGGTTGAGAACCACTGCCATAGAGTGTATCAGTCTAACAGGCTAGTTTTCAGCCTTCCAGCTGAGGCCTTTTGGCTGTTTCTTCCCTCCTCAGGGTTCTAGGTGAAGCAACAGGACAGTCCACGGTCAGCAAACCAGGTTAAATAAAAGTCAAAAAGGAAAAGAAAGAAAATCTTTAGGCAGCTTTTGTCCAGATATTAGCTTTTCTTAGTTCAGAGGGCCTTGAAAGTACCAGCCATTGTCAGAATTCACTGGCCTCTAGCAGAAGTCTGTCTCCTTCCCCTTCTTAGCCGAAGGGATCCATATCCTCCTTCTGTGAGGACAGGGACTCTACTGGGTGTCAGACTTCTCTCAACAGCCTCTTCCCTTTCCAGGTTTGCCCCCTCCTGAGTGGAGATCCCTCCTTTTAAGTCCTCCTCCAATCATAGCACAACTTGCATGTGTAGGGGGCAGGGCCAATCCATCCCCAAGCAGCTCTTTAAGTCCATCAGTGTTGGCCCATCTGTTCATACCCAGTTATAGTTTTAGTTACAAATCATAGCAGAAGCATCAAGCCCTGAACAGGACATAAAGACTGAGTTACACTCACCTCTCCTGAGGATGGTTACTTGTTGTCAGAGTTGAAGCACACTGTCAGGGGACTGAGGGGAAACTCAGTCTGATGTCTCCAGGTGTGAGTTTACTTGACTAAGAGAGACTTGGTACCCTTGGCATTCCACCCACAAAGAATAGATCAGGCAAATCTACCTCAAGAGTGACTCCTGAACACCAGGAGAACCATGGTAATTCTGGGACTCCACTGGGATTTAAAACTCTTCCAAAGATGTCGAATTAGATGTCCATACAGTTTTCAGAGGAGCCTGATGTAAGACACTGTAAAAAAACTTGCTAGAGGGGTACTTGGGTCTACCTGTCTGTCTGATACTCCCTATGAGCAGAAGGAGTACTCACCTCTCCCTGGCTTGGGTAAAATCTACTGGTTATGTAATCTGTGGATTTCTCCAGCAAACTTAGTAACTTTCATTGTCTTGGTATCTTGGCAGATACTTCTACGGCTGTGACACTTTCCCCCATACTCTACTATTCTCTGATGGTTGCCTCTGCCTGTTTCATTGTTGCAGTTGTTGTTGTTCTGATTTTATACTGGACACTAAAATGCAGAGGTAAGCTGCTTGGAACTTAGCCACTTATTGCTGCAGGGGAGCTGGAAATGCCCCAGAATCACATTAGTGACTCCAGGAGGTTTCAAGGAAATATACCTCATCGCTGACCTGTCAGACCTGGTTGGAGTTGAGGGAAATGCTCAGTGCTCCAGTTACTGACCATGTCTAAGACGTACAGAACTGTGCAAAAAACCCCAGCTTTCTACAGAACTTTTAACCAACCCAAGAATTTCACACCAGTAATATAATTCTCTATTACATTCTACATGTGGCTGAAAATTTTTATAGACTAGATCACTATTATTACAAGATGGGGGGGGGGGGTTGAGTAATTAAATTGGTCCTCTGGTTTTAGCTGTATCAAATTCTATGGACTTTGCTTTAAGGGCCGTGTCAGACCATATTCAGATACACAAAAATGTTTCATCACCTCATGACTGACTTATTTGGTAGAGGGAGATAGCCCTTAATTCTGCCTCTGACTGTGTCAGATGGTCGAAGTGCCCCCCTGCTTTTACTGACTGTCTGCACAGGTGCACTTCTCCCACACAATCAGTGATGTTTTCCTCGACATATGATCGTTACCCTCAGACTTGGATTGTAAGTCTACACAGCAAAAGCTGTGCATGGGCTAGATGACCTGAGCTAGCTTCAACCGACTAGAACAGGTAACTAGCCCTGTAAAGACAGTATAGCACAGGCTTCAGAGCTGTGTATGTACCCAAGGTCCCTGCCAGGCTTGTAATGAACTTTACTGCTCTTGTTACCATGCTAGCTGGATTCAAGCTTGCTCAGGTTGGCTAGTCCAGTGGTTCTCAACCAGTGGTATGCATAGCACCAACAGGATACAGAAGTAGTCTAGGTGGGACATGGGGTTTTCATAACAATTACTAAGAATAATAAATTTATAATAAAGCATTATCACATCTTTCCTGGTGATGCAATTATTTCTTATCTTTCTGTTTTACAGTTATGGCATTAAAAATTATTGCCAACAGTACTATTGTGGTTTTTAACTACTAATGGAATTATCTCTGTTTGTTTGTGTTTTAAAACCATAGCAATAAAAGTTACACCCAGCGATACAACTGCAATTTTTTATGTCCTTAAAACTTACCATAAATGATAAACATAATAACAGAATGCTGTAAACATATAAATGTCTGTCTTGGAAAAAGTGGGCTTTTCGTTTCTGACATGATGGGACCCAGGTTCTTTGGCAGAAAGATTGGTGGGATGTGCAATACGAAAGGTTGAGAACAAGCAGTCTAGTCCACGCACAGCTTTTTCTGTGTAGACGTACCCTGAGACCATGTCCAGTACCAGGCCTGTTCATGTTTTTTCTGTATATTTTAGAATGGTTCAAAGAGAGCATTGAATTTCACTTTTGCATCTTTCTAGGAGAGAGGAGAACACTGGATTATCTGGTGTTTGGTTCAGCATCTTTCTCTTTTCTTTCACCATTTCCAGGTTATCTAAACTCCTGTGATAATTTCTTCCAGCACAAGGGTCTGATGTGAATCTGCTGCTTTTAGTTAAGATGGAAACCTCTACCCATGGGAACATTTAACATTTCCAAAGAGAAAATCCTCTTTGGTTAATGAGGTTTAGTTTCTTATAAAAATTAGTAGAGAGGCAGGTTAAGTGTCTTCCATAGGACTAATCCCTAATGAATGTCCAGTCCCAGAGGAGAGACCCCATCTTTACTTCCTAACAGTGGTATATATTTCAAGGAGTCTGTTGCTTATACATACTGTATAAACAGTTTCACAATCAAGATTTCTTACAGCCCATAATGGAGGGCTTTAGTGTTCCAGATGTTTCCACCTACTGCAATTCTAAGGCTTAAAAATCTTGATGGTTACCCTTTAATTCCATTTTTAATCTTTCATTAAGGCCAGACCCAATGAGCATGTCGGTCTACAGCAAGTCTCCCATAAACTTCAAAACCATGTCCCAACACCATGTCCCATCAGGTCCATACTAAATAAATTTGTACTGAGGTGGAATCTAAAATGAGATTTTGCTTTGGTATTGACTAGAATGAGGTAAAAGAGTCGTGGGGATCTGATTGGGTTAGAAGACAGAGTGGGAGGGGTGAAACAGGCTACTTGGAATGGGAGGTAGTTGTAGCATCAGCTGGAAAAGAAGTGTGGCTTGAGTACAGGAAAAGCAGACGGACATAAGGGAAGGTTGTATGAAATGGGAAGTGAGGGGAGTTATATGAGGGGTAGAAGGGAACTAGTTTATTTTCCTCTCCCAGAATTATTTCTTTTCACCTTTCTCTCCCTTATTGAATGTACTCAAGATTGTTTCCTTCTGGAGGTATTATATTGCAGCTGTGTATGCTGAGAGAGTGAGGGCTAGATGAGTGGTGGTTGCTGATGGCAGGCAAGCCTGAAGAGAGGTGGGACTGGCAGGAACTGAGAAGGTACGATACAGCAAGGAAAGGAAGAGACAGCTGCTAAAATCAGTTTCCAACAAATGATTGCAGTAATGACATTTGTTTGCAGTGGTTTGATAGGTGACCCTCAATGGCTACCACTGCAATGCTTTGCTGATGTACGAGAGTGAAAGGAACTTTTTTTCCCCCTACCCATCAGTTCAATATCTGTAAGCTTCTCAGAGAGAAGACTTTAACTTTGACATATTCTTATCTCTACTGGAGTGTTTGAATATGTTATCAAAATGAAGGGTAAAACAATTGCAAACATGGTGATGATAAAAGAATTCTAAAAATGACAGTAAAACCACTGGTTCAACCAAGTAGGTTAGCTGTGTTTGAGATGAAAGTGCTTCAGCCAATAACAGAAGAAATATAGATGATAACTACCAATGGTGTCTTGTTCTATCAAACCATTTTGATCTGATATCTTATTTTTCAGCCTCCCTGTTATCTTGTCTGGCAGATGATGCCACAGTGCCAAACACAGTAAGTGGAATTTGTTCATATTTCAGATTGATGCCTACAGTTTCATTTTAACTTGTCTGGCCTCCCATAGCTCCCATATGTCAATTTCTTATTTGTGTCACTGTATGTAGTTACATATTAATGGAAATGCATGTTTGTGTTTGTTTCTATGTATGTTTAAAATACGAGAAATGTAATGTAGCACCTTCTGCCTGAAAATGTAATAAATTACATATCAGAAAGGTAATATAATTTTAAGACTGAGCTTTTGAATACACCAACTGTCATGAGATCAGAATTATGGTTCCCATGGCAACCTAAACTCTCCCTTTTGTGTATATAAGCAATATACTAGGGTCTTCTATTCCAGATAGGATTCTATGTGACTAAACAAATGATGAAAACAAAATGTTATGGATATCCATTAAAATTATCAAAAAGGTGCATTTGTTTTTCTTTGTATTGTATTACTTGTTTAGCTGTGTTATGTTGCATGTGCCGGTGCTTTGTGATCAAGTAATGAAAGGCAATATGCACATTCTAGGGGAAAGAAGTGAAGTGTTTGTGGGAGCTGGCGTTCTTGTTACTCAGGGTTCCACAAACCCGTAACTTCATTCTCTCTGACGTGGTACTAGGGCAGAAACCACAAGAGATGTAGCACTTCTGTCTGTTATATGGTTAGCACAGTCAAAACCAAGTGCTTTATTAGTTTCCTGTGCTCTCACTGGAATGCCTTCAATTAAACTTGCAGGGTTCTCAAACATGCAGCCTGCAGGCTGCATGCAGCCCCTAAAGCTATTTCCTGCGGCCCGCAATGACACTATCGTTACCGATATTTGCAACATCATTGTATGGAAAGGGGTCCCGTGCGACCCTTGGGCTAACATACTAATCCTCATGTGGCCCTTGTGGTCATTTGAGTTTGAGACACCTGAATTAAAGTCTCTGCTTTTAGCCTCAAACACAAACAAACATAGTAGGCTAGAGGATGTATTCAGGCATCAATTATCCATGGTCTAGAGGGGACTTGATGACAAGATTCAAGTGGCCAGTTATCCACCTGTGGTTAGGGATTCCAAGAGGTGTCCAGAAAGTCAAATCCAAATTCCCCCTAATTGTCTACCCTTTTTATGTTAGTGATTGCTTTTACATCAACATGTCACCCAAAGGCAAACAACTTAAACAAGCACTTTTAAGCTGTTAGGTATACATAGTAGTACATAGATAGATATATTTACAGGTTAGTTATATAGGTTTGTATAGTTAGATATAGTTATATTTCATAGGTATGTTTTTGCAGAGTCTCCAGTTCCATGGACTCCAGGGGTATGTCCACACACACTCCTTATTTCGAAACAACAGAGGTTGTTTCGAAATAAGGAGTGCCATGGCCACACGACGCACGGCCATTTCGAAAGAAGCAAACCGCTTCTTTCGAAATGGCCATGGTCTTTGGGAAATAACTTAAACCTCGTTACCTGTCGAAACAGAGTTGTTTCGAAACAGAGGTTTCAAAACAGCCCTGTTCGGACATGTTGTTTCGGAACAAAGTGTTCCGAGACAACATGTGCCCCTCCTCCCAGGGTGCTAAGCACCCTGGGAGGA
>ML682018.1:10122604-10159480 GCA_007922195.1 Podocnemis expansa | reverse complement strand
CACACACACACACACACACACACACACACACACACACACACACACACACACACACACACACACAGAGGAGCCCCTCATTGCAGAAATGCCATTCTTGTCTAGCTGGTGAAATTAAAAGCTTTACTGGGTAGGAGGAATGGTTTACATCCAGAACTGATAACATGGGCTTGACAGCAGCTGTTATAACTTATTCCCTCTGACTTTTTAAAATTATTCTGATTTGTATAGACCTTTCTTTTGGAATGAGAGAAGTCAAATGCTTTCAATTATAATGAGAGAAGTCAAATAAATGAATCTGAACTTGATCAGTGAGTGGAAATGAATGGTTCAAAAGCTGAGTTCAAGTAAGCATCTGAAAACCGTGTTGTGACCCGGGCCTCCTGGGATAACCTTTTGAATGTGCCAAAAATCAGGGCAAGCTGTAAAACTAGGGGTCAAACCCCCAAACCACTGATGAGTGGTACTTAAACCCCAGTCTCCCAGTCAGTAACAAAACATGCTCCTGACTCCTCCACTCTGGTCATCACCAAGCCTAACAAAATAGAAGCAGCCCCCTTACTGCACATCAGTTCCTGAGGTCTCCTCTAGCCACTGGGTCCCTTTACAAAATAGGTTCTCCTGACCCCCAAAGGGCCAGCCACATCACCCAGAACAATATAGGCTTGGATCATACCCAAAATACCATGCTGCCAGCCAATGCTTTAGTAACTATAACTAATGGTTTCATATAAACCGAAAACAAGCTACATATGAGAGATGTTAAAGGGTCCAAGTCAATCACATACATATAAATGATTTAGAGTCCATAGAAAACAAATCCTTGAAGATTCTGTAGTTTGCAGATTAGTCCCACTCCTCTGGTGTGCACCCAGCAGCAGCAGCAGCTGGGTGGGTCTCAGTCCTTTGTTCAGTCCCAGAAGAATAGTTCCAGAGGCAGGTGTTGGTTGCAGATAGCCTGGAGACTAGATACTAAAAGACAAAATGGAGAATGGGCAATGGCCTTTTATCTCAGAGTCCTTGCCAGATCAAAATGGAGGTGGGCCACATGGTCAGTCTAGGTAACTGGTCAAACAGGTTTCCTCTTGGGCCCACTGTAGCTGGGAGTCCCCTCCTGATGGGCCATTAACAGGACAATAGTTTGCAGCGGCCCAGTCTGGGATTGCCTCAGCTCAAACAACTTGGAACATACATAAGACAAATAAGATTCCTAGATTCTATTACAAATATGATACCTACATATAAATCATATAATCCTTCCTAGCATGTTACAACCTTTCTATTGATACCAAACATGGCATACCACATATGGATTATTGCAAATATGAAATATCAATATGAAAAATAATCATACACAGTCCCCTAGACCCAGACAGCATCACACATGGATGTTTATCTAAAGTGATATGCAGCCCTCTTTGGCATATACTTATGTGAGCACTTAGAAATTAATGGCCATATAATGCTCACTTATTCATATGAAGTACTTGGAGGACTTCAGAACTGAGTAACATAAGAATACAAAGGGGACAAATTGTGAACAGCATGTGCAACAGCAAAAAGGAGAGAAACTTACTCCAAATCCTTATGCAGCCTTCCTTGCATCTTGGCACATGGAGACAAATGGAGGCAACTGTTGCTCCAAACATCTCACAAGAACAGCCTTTGTTATAACTAGAGCTGGCTGAAACTTGGAATTTACATTCTGAGGATTTTAGTTCCATTCTGATTTGGAATATCTAAAATCTAAAATTTTCCCATGGGGGGAAAAAAAACTGCAAAAAATGTTATTTTGAAAAAATCAGAATGTTACTCTGAAGTCAAGCAAAGTGGCTTAGTGCCCAGCTGGAGGAAGAGAGACTGGTGGAATCATGGGCTATGTCTACACTTACAACCTTAGTTCAGATTAACTGAATTCGAACTAATCAAGTTGAACTAATAATGATCAGTTTGAATTCAGTCAATTCGAACTAACATGTCCACACTAGGAATACCAATTCGAACTAGCATGTCCATGGACAGGACTTGCTAGTTCGAATTGAAAGAGGGGCATCATGGGAGGTGTGACAACATGGGCCCCAGGAATGGCCATGCCACCACCCAATCTTCTGCCAGGCTCCAGCCCTCTGAGCCCGCACAGGAAAAAGCATCCTCTGCCCAGCTCAAGCTAGAGCTGGGCAGGGGATGCTTTTCCCCATGGGGCTCAAAAGGCTAGAGCCTTGACAGCACTGGCCGGGCAGGGGGAAAAGGGATTCCCCCCAACCTGGCTCCAGCTGGACTGCCTGGGCTTTGGGGACAGGACCCTGGGCACCACTCCAGCCCCGCTTGCCAGCGGAGGGAAGGGATCCCTTCCTTGGGCTGGAGCCATGCTCCCCAGGTGTGGGGATGGGGTCCCGGGCACTGCTCCAGCCCCGCTTGCTGGCATGGGGAAGGGATCCCCGCATAGGGCTGGAGCTGCACTCCCCAGGTGCAGGGGAGGGATCCCAGGCACCTCTCCAGCCCCACTTGCCAGTGCGAGGTAGGGATTCCCATGCGGGGCTGGAGCCGCACACCCTCGGCATGGGGAAGGGATCCTAAGCATTGCTCCAGCCCTGCTTGCTGGCATAGGGAAGGGATCCCCACGCGGAGCTGGAGCCACGCTCCCTGGGCATGAATGCAGCTGCGTGTGGGGATTGAGTAGCACCTGCGGAGCGCAACTCCAGCCCCTTGCAGGGATCCCTTCCCCATGCCAGCAAGTGTGACTGGAGCGGCACCTGAGATCCCTTCCCCATGCCCAGGGAGAGCGGCTGCAGCCACCTGCTGGGATCCCTTCTGCCCCTGAGTGAGTGTGGCTTGAGCTCCGCGGGGGTTACTTCTCCCTGCAGGGCGAGCGTGGCTCCAGTCACAAACAGAGATCCCTTCCCCATGCAGGCAAGTGTGGCTTGAGTTTGGCACGGGGATCCTGTCCCTGCACCTGGGGAGCATTGCTCCAGCCCTGCTGAAGGTCTGGTTTTTCCTTCCAGGGTGCCATGCACCCTGGGAGGAAGGTCAACCCATATTAATTCGAACTAACCTTAGTTCGAATTAACACGGCTACAGTGCATCAATTCAAACTAGCCACTTCGAAGTTATAGGTGGTTTTATAACTTTGAAGCATCCTCTGGTCAATTTGGCCTAAGGAAAGCCTTAGGTCGAATTAATAAAACCTAATGTAGACATGGCTTTTTTTTATTTGACCTAATCCTATCAGGTTGAATGAAAATGTGTGTGTGTAGACATACCCATGCAGAATTGGGGGTGTCTCCTATTGTGGGAGAAGGACCCTAAAAGCTGAGGAGTGCCAGCTGTGTGATATTTGGCTTCCAGCTGTAAGACGAGGATAGAGTGCCAGTGATGCCAAAACAGTTTTTGAGATAAAGTGACTGCATGATCAGGATGTGGTCAAGATTCAGGGGAAGTATTTGTCATTCATTTATGGTTGTTACTTTTAGTATTTTCTATTGTATATCCAAGTCTGGTTCAGAGGAAGACCTGACAGTAGCCGCTACAGAAGTCTGATCATGACCCCTGTCTGGAGCAGTGGTGGATTAAGAGCCTTTGGGCCCCTGGGCCACCCCCACTGATGGGCCCCAACTTCCCTCACCTGGGGCTGCAGCCCCTCCCTGCTCCATTGAGGAAGGTCGGCGCTGGTGGGGTATTGAGGCTAGAGGCTGGCCCTAGCCAGTCTGATTGCCCCCCCCCCCCCCGGGCAGCAGAGCTGACTGGTGCCCACGAGCCAGCTTCCAGTGTGGCCTGTCCATGTGCTACAGAGGCCGTATTGCATGGCACAGCAGATGGCCCTGCCCCGCCCCCAGGGATGGACCGGGCTGGCCCAGGGGCAGGACAGGAAAGCAGAGCTTGGACTCTGGGCCAGCCTGCCCCACCCCCAGGTGTGGACGGGCTGGCTCCCGGTGGGGGTGCGGCAGGAGAGCAATGCAACTGGAAAGCCCAGCCCCTGGACCAGGGCACCTCTGCTCCCCCACAGAGATCATGACGGTGGGCCCCCACATTGTGTGGGCCCTTGGGCATGGTCCTCATAGGCCCATGCTTTAATCTGCCCATGGTCATAAGAAAGGTATTTGGGTTTGGATACCTGATCTAGATTATGTGCTTGGGCCTAGAAAAATAAATTCTCAGTTGCTTGCCATCGTTTTGGGATGTCACAACATTATTATGTACTTGCACAAGTACACAATAATGCTGTGACATGCCAAAACGATGGCAGACAACTGAAAATTTATTTTTCTAGGTCCAGGCATATAATCTGGATCAGATACCCAAACCCAAATATCTTGCTTGTGGCCATAGTGATGTATTGGCTGCACCAGCTTAGCTAGCTGGTGCTCAGGTTCCTCTTGGTCAGCTGCCATTATGGTCTGCTGCCACCATGGACCAGAGAGGTGAGTGGAGGAGCAGCAGCTGTGGACAGAGTTCCAGCTTGTCTGTACAATACTCAGCCTTGCATAAGAGACTGAGCCTCAGGATTTTCCCAGCCTATGTGCCCTTGCAGCCCCAACCCAAAAGCAAAAGGCCCCAGGACTTTGTTCTCCAACTGCCTGCTCTACAGGTAATGGCAGCAGTGGCAGCTCAAGAAACTGGGCCTAGTGGGGATGATGTTTACATGGTGGGGAAATACCATGAAGTGCAGGGAGTGGAATGGAGGCAGGAATTTGGGGCTGAAGGGCTCCTGGGGGTGTGTATGTGCGTGTAAGAGAGAGAGAGAGAGAGAGACTTAATGAAAGATGAGGCATTGTTTGAGTAAAGAAGGGGGTTGGCTGACTGCTGGGAAGAGCATCATGGGCATATTTAATAGGAAGTAAAGGTGGTTGAGTAGTGAGGTGTGGGGGAGAGTCCCTAACAGTATGACTGTAAAATGAAGTCTCCTCTTTGGTTTGCCAGCCTAGCCATTGAGCCTAAAATGTGGTAATACAGCCTCACCATTAGTTTTGGAAGCTAACTTTTAGAATGTTCTAGAAGAAAAACTAATATAATATAATGAACTATTTGTTATGAAATAACTTCAAGAATTCTTAAACTAAGGAAATTGCATCTGCCATTTCAGTCTTTTTATGGGGGAGGGTCCTTTGGTCCCCTCTCCATTTGTATAGGTTGGCGCACTTCTCTGACATGTTCCACCAAATAGATATTAGATGGGCAGGTGTTTCTCTTCACTGGCAGCTCTCTTAGTAAGTTTCTGCTGTCCCACTGAATGTCAATAATATGTTGATATCACAAAGTTATATGCAGCATTCAGCATTCTCATTGGCTCTCACTTGGCTACCTCAGTATCTGGAAGAAGTAGACACTTGGATGGATAACAGCAAGCTCAAAGTAAACCCAAGTAAGATGCTGGGGTAAGGGGACAGCTCGTAGATGTAGCAGAATCCATGGTAGCTCCTTCAGTCTAAGGAGGCATGTGAGACGCTGTCACTGCCCCTATTCTCTGTTAGTACAGAAACCTGCTCATACTCCTTTGGTTGGCTTGCCACAGTGTTGTTTGTTTCAGAGCCCTGTACAACTATCATTACAGGTTTTGAGTGGCAATGCTACTTACAATGTGCCTTCTATCCTCAGCCCTTTTCTCAGGGCCCAAGAGAAGAGTTTCCCTTTCTGGAGATCGCTCTGACTCTGGACTCAGTTCACCTTGCTCTTCCCCCATGCATGTCCTGTTTGTGCCTTTTTATCAGTCCTCAGCAGATGGACTAATTAATCCTTTAGCTCACTGTTACCCTGATTAGCTAATCATATGTCATTCCTCAGTCAACCTTATCGGGGGGGAGCCAAATAGTGCCAGAGTGCAGACTCTCCTGTCACTCCCTGTGTCATAATGTAGGGAATTATCTTTTAAGTGTCAGGGAGGTGCACAATTTGAGAACTGAAGTTGGATTCTTAGGTTGCTGTTGCTGTCTCCATTTGAAAAAAAAGACAGTATCACCATCTTGTGGGTGAAGAATCAGCTACAGCTAGCCATGTCTTTGTTATTTTGAGGCTAGCCAGCTTCAATGGTGGCTGTTGAACTCACATCATGTCATCTTTACAATACCCTGCAAGAACTCTTTTACAAACGTTATTGCACTAGCTAAATTCTGAATGGCCAGATGATGATGCTGGAAATTGGGAAGCCCTTTGGAGAAGTTACTTCTTCTGTAACATTTTCCCATTATAGAGGACACCTGCCCTCATATTAAGATGGCATGCAACCTTGGCATTCATTAGATTGTTCAGTACTAGTAGATGGCAAAGTGCTATTTAAGGAAAAACAAAAGGCCACTTCCATCTTTATCTGGTCAGAAGATTGTCTCATTCTATTGGATTGGTAGTGATGGTTATTTCAGTCTGCGACTGCCACATTTGTTAACTGTAACTCTTCATCTCGAGGAATGAAGCAACCCTTGCTGAAAAAGCTCCATCTGCTACAAAAACCAGCAGTCTGTTTATGTAGCACCACAACTTATCTTCACAAGTTATCACAAACACCTCATCCTACTGCTCTAACCTCTGCATTGACTCCCCATTAAATACAGACAACAGTTCAAGATCCCTGCCTTGTAACCCAAAATCCTATATCTCCTAGTTATCTGAGAGAGTGCCCCACCCTTCCTGACCAAGCAGTCTGACAGCTCTGTTCTACTGAAACCGTAAAACTGTAGATAGAAATTTATGGGCCTGGGAGACAGAAATGTCTCAAGAGTTGTATATAGATCATGGAACTCACTCCTACTAGCGACAACAATAATCACACAACTAACCACTTTTCACAGCTAAATGCAGAACATTTGGCAGTTTTCTGTTTCTATATGTACACAAATACAAAAGAGTCTCTCACACAACACTTAAAACACCCTCTGAACTATTCAAACTATTGCTCCTAGAGCCTGGAATTAATGAAAAAGTAATGCATAATTTAACTACTCAGAAAACACTCAGATACTGTGGAATTGGTGGTCTATATGCCAAACTAGGCCTGAAAATCTTCAGAGAAAAGGACACGTGTAAGAATTCTAATATCAACTTTCTAGCTGAAGACCCAGAGCAAAAGTTATTTGTATTGCTGACCAGAATAATAGGTATGAGTTAAAGAACACAACAAAATCTGTGTGAGGAGCAAGAGAGTGCTATCAGACGGCCTGTACAGAATGATGAGAATTAATTTTTGCACCATTCCTGAAATACCACCTCAAAGATCTCTACAACTTTCTGGAGTGGCTATGACAGTCAGCAGGATATTTAGTGTTAGGATGAAACTGTGATAATATCTTGTTAATTTACAGTTTATTAGTAGAGAGCTGGCTGAATGTGAAGCAAGCTCAGGCACTCAGCGTATTTACCTTGTGTGTCATTTAAAGTTTTTAGTTAGAACTTATTGGGCTTTGGAGTGTAACTATTTGTTATAAAATGAAGAGGGAAATTGTGCTGGCAGGCACTCAAAGGCTTAACACTGTTGGTCTCACACTACAGAGAAGTAACACTGCTGTTGCTTCACATCTGAGTTCTGTCAGATACAGCTGCAACCCCGTGGACCTTCTCTGTTCCCCACTTCTGCCTGCCCTAGGGCATGACAGCAAACAAGGAGAGGAAGAAAGAAGAGTAAGGAGGATGCAACCGCATCTGCAGTTGGTGCTGTCTGGTAGCTGAGGGAGACAAGGCAGGCATCAGCATCAGCTCAGTGGCATGATTCAGGTGGGAAAGGGTCTAGCTGTTCCTAACAGCCCAGATCTGGGAGCCTATCAAAACTTCAGCATCCTCCCAGAAAATTTCTCTAACTGTGGGCCAATCTGGGTCAGCTTTCATCACTGGCTTACTTCAAAGCAAAAACTATTGGACTCAAGCAAGTTCCTGCTTAGCTAAATTAACACGCTGCATCATTTCTGGAAGTATCAACATGTCTCAGTTTCTTAATCATTGTACTGGACTCATGGGACAAAACTGACCACTTGAGGTATGTAATCTGTAATCTTGCTTTTCATGCACTCTGGCCTAGATTCATAAAGGGAATCAGGTGCCTAGCTGCCACTATAAGGGAACAGCATCAACAAGAGAGATTGAGAGAAAGCCATATCAGAATGCCCCATAGGTCAGTGGTTAGAGCAGGTGGGAGTTCCCCGTTCTGATTCTTCTCCATCAGATAGATGGGAAAAATTGAACCTCGGTCTCCCCTGTCCTGGCTGAGTAATCTAATCATGGGGCTAATGGTTATAAGGGAGGCAGCCTCCTCCTACCGCCAGCAATCCCACAAGAAATCCCTTATGCACTTGAGTCCGGGAAAGAATTCAGAGGTGTGCATCTCTAGCAGTCATAGGTGCCTCCCCCCAGCTCAGACTTAGGGGCCAACTGCACTGAGAGGGGTGGGATTTAGGACACAATCCTTGGGTTGGCCTCTCTCATTGGCTAGTTTAAATAGCTCCTCACTCAGTGTGCTGTTTCGGAATCCCATTCTTAGGCATCTGCCTTCCTCCAGTCTTTGTGTACACATCCCAGGTGCCTAGCTCAGGCTTTGTGAATCCCAGCGGTTTTCTAGTGGCCTAAAAGTTGGGTGGTGCAATGCTCAGTCCCTTTGTCTATTTACCTCTGTGTTCTGCCATCATGTCATTCGTCAAATAATGGATGTTAGGCCAGCAGACAATATGTATTTTAGTTCAGTGGTTTCTAACCTGGAGTGCAGGACCCCTGGGAGGGGGCACCAAAGATTACAGGGGTCTAGGAGGCTTCAATAATGTTGAGGTTATTTAGTCCACCAAGCTCCATGCTGGGCATAGCAGCCTCAAGCTCTGCACTGGCTGAATACAGTCCCTCCTCCCATTCTTTATGCTGGCTTGAGCCAAAGAGCAAGTTCCCTAAGGGAGGGCCAGCCTTGATTTCCACTCCAGCCAGAACAGAAAGCCAGCTCTTTCCAGCCCTGCCCAGCTGGAAAAGAGCAGTTTCACAGTGGTGGGGGCCATGAATGGCCCCAGCAAACCCATCAGGCCTTGTCTGCATTACTCTCAGTTCACGAGAGTCTGGAGAAGGTGCAGCCACACTGGGCATGTGGTGACAGATACTCTAGGAAATGCTTAGCTTCTTACTCAGGTAAGTATTATTGTTGTTGTTGTTGTTGTTATTATTATTATTATATTGTGTGCTTGTAGGAGTTATATATTTGTGAATGGTTGGGAGGCAAATAGGGTGTATGTTTTACCTAGTGTTATCTAGTGGGGCTTTGATTTAAGAGGTTGGGAACCACTTGTGTAGTCTAATTAAGAAAACAGACTCTGTGATTAGTTTGTCCTTGTGCTTATTTGTTCTGTGTGAAACAAGATGTGGTTAGCTATCTTAATTCTAAATTGTTTCCCACACCCAGTGAAGCAAATGAACAGACTGATGCGTGTCATCTTTGAGTTTCAAGACATAGGCACAATTGGTCTGGTGTAGGGTGACTGATCCATTGCTTTAACTGTATCTTCTCATAACAAGAAAGCAATATCAGACCAGCCAGATTCACAATGGACATTCTGCATCTATGATCTGGCAGGTTTCTGGACAGGTGCACAGTGCTGAGAACAAGTGGGTGTCAGAGTGAGAAGAAGAAGAAGAAGTTAGGAGTCAAGGCAGAATGAAGCTTGCTTGTGACTCTTATTAATTACTCTAATTACAATGGGATTGTTATATTTTTGATTTGCATTACATGTCCATCATGGTGGTATCTGAGCACCTTTCAGAGATACATGAAGTGATGTGACTGGTTTCTGCCTTGTAGGTTGCTATTGGTACTGCTGTCTTCTCTCAAGGTGAAAAATTGCCTGTGGGTTTTATTGTTATGCATTAGGTCATTGCTTCTCAACTGGTGTTCCATGGAACACCGGTGCTCTGAGGACGCAGTGGAGGTGTTCTGCGAATAACCCCTCCACCTCCCCCTTTGAGGCTGGGGAAAAGGCTGAGTCAGGGGTGGGGTAGGAACAACATGATGAGATGATGTGTCCTTTGCACCAGCTGGGGCATTTCAAATTTCCTGCTTCTGTTACAGTCTGCATCAAAATCACTTGGACATAACTTTCACAGTAAGACTTTCTTTGATGAATCTTACTATAGGAATTGATTGTTTGTTCAAATGTTCAGGCCCAAAATTTCTATTAAAGCTTGAGTAATATTTTCAGTTTTATGTTGTGTGCATATTCAGATACCTATTCTTTAGAAATAAATGCATGCTGTATTTGTAAAATTGTCTTTAATTCAGTTTCCTGAATCATTTTCCCAGGAATGTGTGGTACACAGATATGAACATTACAGCTAGCATACGCTGGCTTTTTCAAGAAAGTTTTCATCAAGTGTTTTAAGTAAAGTAATTAATTAAACTACTGTTCCCCAGTCCACTAAAGGTTGAGAAACACTGCACTAAGTGCTTGTATTTGGTATAAAGGTCTAAGAAGAGGAGCATCTCACACTTGGGATGGAAAATGGAGAGAACTGAAGTGGCTCTCATTTTTTTTGGAACTGAGTTCCACAGTCTTAAATCAAATACTGAAGCAGCTCCGTGTCCTGCACAAATGTAGACTAAGTGTAATGTGGTTATTGTTCTTGTACAATATATTTTAAAAAGGTAACCATAGGCGACTTATAATGACATAGGGAATGGTACATATAGCTCAGATTCGTTGTTTTCTTGGCCTGTGTACCAGGAGTTGGTGGGACCAGATCAGTTTATGGGGAGCGTTGTAAACACCATAAAAAATAATCGGAGCTGACATTAATTTGAATTGCACTTTTATTATCAGTCTTACTAGAAAGGCATGTCTACACTACAAACTTTAGCCAGTGTATTGATATTACTTATGGGTGTGATATTTTTATATTGTCAGAAGCCATAGTGTAGTTATGTGAAGAGCTGATATGAACTATACCACGAACCAGGTTTTTGCTGGTTGAAGGTGTGCCTACTCTAGCTTTCACTGATAATAGCTATACCAGCCACTCTTTTTTCTAGTACAGACTAGACCTCATTCATCTGTAAAATGGGATGCCGTGGATTTCTCTCATCACAAGGACATCTCATCCTGGCTGCTCTAGGGGTTAGATCTTTCCATGTACTGATACCTTCTTCTGACAGTTGTTGCTCTCCCTGCCAGCTCTCTTACTTTCTGGGTGCTCTCCCTTTATGAGCTTGGCTGTTCAGCCAGATCACTAAGTATTTTATCACTTACAGTATACCAAAGTCTTTGCATATGAATTATTTCAGGCAGTCTTCTCATTCACGGTTCCAGTTCCCCAGTAGCTGGTGAACCCAAGCCTGCTCTCTACTTTGGGTTTCCTAGCACAGGGACCCTCTAATCAGCAACTAAGATCTGCATCATCTTAAACTTTGCTGCCACCTCTCTGAGCCTTTTCCTACACCCTTTACCTTAGGTTCCTTCCTTCTCTCTCTAATGCTCAGAGAGTGGCTGCAGGTTCTCCCATTGCAGCCCCCTTCTGCTACTGGATTCCTGGCTTTAAGCTATCCCTACCTGTTGTTTCTCAGTTGGCTACATCATCATTTAGGCGTTAGCTAGGCCACCTAACTCCCTTCATTTGTGACCAATCTGGTTGATTGACCTCCTTCCAGTTCATCCTCCCCACCAACCTAGAAGTTGTTGATGAAACTGGGAAAGGGACATCCCAGTGGGATTACAGAATTCCCTAATTTACTGGGGCTATTGTAAATCTCCCACACTGTGGCATGCCCAGGTATGTGGCCTAGGGTGGGAGATGTAAAACATTGTGACCCCACTGGGTCTGCTAGGAAGTGGGTTCCAGCAGGTGGAGGCTGACCCCTTTACCAGCGAGGGTGAGTGTCCCCAGCTGGACAAGGAGTGGGGGGATTGGGAGCCAGGTGAGGGGCCGGTGAGGGAAGAGATCGGGAACACAGGGCCAGGGAGAAGACACAGGGAGCCTATGCCCTGAATCTTTCTTTCTACATCAGTGCCCCTGGTGGAAACTTTTAATGCCACTGACTAATGTGCCGATAACAGTCTTCAGTCTCTAAGGCTATGTCCACCCTTGCTTTTAAATTGAAACAACAACTGTTGTTTCAATCTTAAAAAAGTTATGTCCAGACGACATTCTGTTGTTTCGAAATGACAGAGCTCATCATTTCGAAACAATGGAACTCAATGTGAAACAATAAAACTTCAAGAGTAATCAAAATAGCCCTTGAATTGAAAGGGCTGTTTCGAAATAACACCTTTTGGTCACGTTATTTCAAAACAGACCTGTTTCGATTCAATGGTTTGACCTTCCTCCCACACACCCCGGAAGGAAGCCCCCCCCCACCGCCCCATCAGCACCCTGGCCAGGAAGAGAGGGGAGTTCAGGGGGGACTGCAGGGCTCCCGGCGGCAGAGCTCGCTGGGCGCCTGGAAACACCTGCCACTGGTGGGGCGGCAGGAGCAGAGCCCCCGGGGCGGCCCGAAACTCCTGCTGCTGGCTGGGCAGCAGGAGCAGGTCCCCCCACCACTGGCCAGGTGGCGGTGGTGAGCTCTCCCAGCACCCCAATCCCCCTGCCACCAGGTGAGCGGTAGGGGTGAGCTCTCCTAGCACTCAGGAGCCCCTGCCTGGGAAGGCGCAGGGGCTCCAGGGCTCTGGGAGAGCTCACCCCGCCACTCAGCTGGTGGCAGGGGGACTGGGGCACCCTGAGAGCTTACCCCCTGCCACTTTGCTGGGGGTGGGAGGACCAGGGCGCCCCACAGCTCTGCCCCCACTGCTGGGCCAGCAGGGGGGGACTGGGGTGCCCAAGAGCTCACGTCTCGTCGCTCCACCAGTGGCGGGGGGACCAGGGAACCCCAGGAGCTCTGCTCCTGCCACCTAGCCAGTGGCAGGAGTTTTGGGTGCCCCAAGAGCTCTGCCCCCACCACTCGGCCAGTGGTGAGGGTACAGAGGTGCCCTGACTTCTGCCTCCCACCCCATCGCCAGCAAAGCGGCGGGGAGGAAGGGCGCACCCCCCATCTCTGCCCCCCTGGGGCTTTTTTCCTCTGCAGAGCCAGTGGCAGGGGATTGGTTGGCAACATGGCCCAGTGAGGGGGCCATGTTGCCACACCTCCCATGGGCCCCCTCTCCTGAATCAAAATAGCAAGTCCTGTGTGTGGGCTTGCTATTTCGATTTGATATTTTTGCTTAAATCAATTCAAGTTGAATCAATTTAATGCTTTCTATTTCGAATTAGCTTAAATTGATTCAACTTGAATCGGTTTAAGCACCTAGGTGTGGACATAGCCTAAGAGTACCGGCCCTGCACCTTTTACCAGCACTAAACTCATAATTTTTAAAATGACAGAGTGGCATTTTTTGGTTGTGGCATCAATATCAACTGAAGGAATGAAATTTGGAATACATAATATTATGGCTGCAACAGTGTTCTAGCTACAGTAATCAAGGAAGCCATGCTAGTCCCAGGATATTAGAGAGACAAGATGAGTGAGGGAATATCTTTTATTGGACCAACTTCTGTTGGTGAAAGAGGTGAGCTTCAAGGCTTACACAGAGCTTTTCTTCAGGACATCACCCTTCATCAAAATACTTTCTTCAACTAGCATCGTCTTTGTCTGGGTTAGATTGATTCAGTCAGCTGTTCTTTATCCATGAGCTGATTTCATTCAAGCACTGGGCCATCTTGTTGATATCAGTGTGGTTGTACCTGGTGCAGGATAGAGTTGTGCATTATCTGCAGCTGCTGCATTTTGGGACCATGTTATCAAACCATTTCACTGAGTGGTTGAATGTAGATACTGAAGATGACCAGAGAGAGATTGTTGTGGAACCTCAGAAGTAATGGGTCTACTATTTTAAGTGCAATTTCTCATCACAGTTCATTGGGCACGTCCTTCTACGAAGGACTCCTGCTATTGTAACATTACTCTGGACCCCTACCACCTCCCTCAGGCAATACAATATTATGTCATGGTCATCAGTGTTGAACACCGCAGGAGGATGAGCATGATTTTCTGTCTGTACTTTATCCATTGACAGCAGACGATCATTCATCAGTGCCACTAAGGCAGTTTCAATTTTGCAACCTGTTTCAAATCTGATTTGTGCTAGAACAGAGATGTCCAGCATTTTAGCATGAGGGATCACATTACAATTTTTTCACATTTGGGGGCCAGTGAGGAAGTTTTGGATGGGGGTGGGGCTACTGCTCAGCTGGCTGATATGGGACTGCAGGGAAAGGGGATGATAGAGGTGCCAACTTTTATTTTGTTGGTGGGTGCTGACAGGGTGAGGAGTTTTTCGGGGGGGGCAGTGGGAGGACATGTAACTGATCATGTGATTCATGTGTCTCCCTCTTGCCTATAGCCACTGTGTTCTTCCTACTCCCTGCCCCACTTACAGGGATTGCAGAGCTGGCACTCTCCTTCTCTGCTGTCCTCCACCATTTCTTTTGCTACTCTCTGTGGCAACTGGATGAGTGGATGGGCTCGACTTCCAGTCTGATCCCTACTGCCTGCAGGGGCTTGGCTGGAAGAGTGGGGGAAGTGGCCCACTTCCCCAGCTGGCTGCCAGACTGGTACCCAAACGAACTAGCCTGGAAACAAGAGGGAGAGGGGGGGTACCTGGGAGCTCTGGTTCACATGGCCCCTGCCCCCAGTAACCAGCCTGGAAGGAGAGGGGAGGTTGCTTCCCCCAACCAGGCTCTTCGAGGCACCTGCCACACAGCAGAGTCTCAGTGAGCGGAGGCTGCTGCAGAGTGCAGGCTCAGGGTGCTGCAGGGTGCATGCCTGCCAGGATTGACCAGCATGCAAAGGGGGCAGAAGGGAGAGCACTGCCGTCCAGAGAGAGGGGAGCTGCACAAGGTGCTCAGTGTGCAGCTGCAGCAGTGTCTTCTCCCAGCCAGAAATGGCTCATCTCCCACCCCACCTTTGCTCCTGAGTTTTGGCTGGTGCAGTGCAAGGTGGTACACAGGGCTGAGTGTAATAGAGGTACTGCTCCTGGTTGGCACAGGACTGAAGGGGAGTCACTGCTCCTCTGCTCTAACAGGATGTATGTATGGCTGGGGGGATTGCTCATGCATTCAGTGGCTTGGATAGCAATCCTTGGTGGACCACATTCTGGGCCATCGGTTGGACAACCCAGATCTAAAATATTAGGTTTCATTAGCTGAATTTGTAATTGGCCTTTTGCTGGTTTCTCTGTGAGGCTGTTCAGGAAAGGAAGATTAGACACTGGACAGCAGAAATGACTGAAACTGAAGCATCCAGGCAGTAGTGAACCATAGGTCTCTGGCTCCCTGAGGCCAAGCCTGCATTTGCATCCGCCCATCTTATGTGACCCCTCCCCCATGGAGGGCAGAAGGTTCCTGGCATCACCACCCAGCTGCCATGGGGCAGTCTACATGTGGGTTGAGTGAGACCTGGGGGGAGGGTTGCAAATGTAGGCTTGTCTCTGCTCCCACCTCCCACTTACTTGCTGTGTGGTGCCTGTAATGATCTTGAGGGTTCATTAAAGATGATACTGCAGAATGAGTAAGGAATAGAACTTTAATCATACAGACAGGTATCCAGGTGTGTACCTGGGAGCAGCCATTTTAAATCTTCTCTGGGGCACATCTCCCAATTTACACAACAATGGCCCATGCTAGGGAGTCTCTAAATTCACAGCCTTCTACAAGCATATCACTACAGTGCCATCCTCTCCCACTCCAACCCCACAGCCCATCATTGACTCAGATGGGGTGGCTCCACTCCCCCAGCCTGGGATGGAAGAGGGGGTGGGCCTTCATGATGTATGTGGTGATGTTGGTGGGTGGGGGATGGCTCAGCCACCTCTCAGCCTCTAGTGCTGTCTACCCATCATGGAGGCCTGGCCTGGTGCCCCACGCTTACTTGCTGTTCTAACCCTGCAGCTCAGTAACAGCTCAGATAGGGCATGGGGAAGGGTGCTGAGCTGGCCCTTCACAAAGTGCAGGGGGCAGAGAAGGGTGAGTGCTATGGGTGTTACCTATAGTCACAAGTCCACATTGAGGAGAGGAAATCTGATCTCTTGTAACTTGGTCTATCCACACTGTATTTCTCCTTTGCCCAGCAAAACTTTGGACTAGTAAAGGGCACTCCCAACTGGAGCTCATTGGTCTAAAGGAAGACATAACATACTAATTAATCTTTCCTTGGAGATCTCTTAAGTTTTCAGAGTGGTTTCAAAACCCAATAACATCTACTTCAACTAGCTGTATGAGAGAATCAAGTATAGAGATAAGACAATCAGCCACTGATGTGTATTCTTCACAAACCATCAAGCCTTGTAGCATCATTGGTGCTGAAACTGTTCTTAGAATTACAAGCCCAGCACTACAGAAACACTTACACAGTGCAGACAGAAGCAAGTGTGGTCAACAGCCATTCAAAGGTGCTACTGAATATAAATATCTCAGCAGTTGATGTTTGTCTCTCTGACAAAGGACATTGTGGTTTTCTGGCTGAGGTTCCCGAGGTGTAAAGGTTTCCATCAAAGACTTTCATAAGAGGATAGTGTGTAAGGGTTCTTATTTGTTCCATTTGACTGTAAAAGACAAGAGTGTAAGAGCTACCAGATTCCCTCCTCATCTCTTGATGGTATCAGCCCCAATTACACCAGGGAACACAAAGTGCTTTACAAATTCTTCAGTGTATATACAATGCCAGTGGAATATAGTCAGCTGTGGAGTGGGAGAGCAGGAGCCATATGGACAGCGGCTCAGACGTGACTGGGTAAATTTTGTTCAGCAATCTCAGGCCATACCCTGAATCTTATGAAAAATGCCGGGGTGCTTTAGTGTCCACCCAAAGCAAATATGAATTCTATGCTCTCATTTTTTTCTGGTCACTACTAAGCAACATTATGGAGATTATCTTATTTTGGATTTTTCCTGTCCACAGCTTTGCCACTGTGTTTAGTCACTTACACCTTTATGAGAGGGCCTGTAAATGCATTCTGAGGAACAAGAACAGGTTAACGCAGGGCTAGGAAGAGGCAGGATGTGGACCTGCTTGGCTGCAATGCAGCCCTACTGTAAATGAACTGGGGTTCCAGGGCAAAGTGTAAGCTCTTGCTAAGACCTCTGAGGGGTGGGCTGATAGACTGCAAACTAAAGGCTCTTGCAAGTGGTTCCCTGCACATCATGATGGGCCAGCCTGGGTGCCTACCCACAGGCCAATTCTGGGGGGCCTGGAGTCCCCATCCTATTGTCACTGGCTGTGTTCACACAGCACTCAGATTTCAAAACAACAGAGGTTTTTAAGATTTTAGGTGTAGACATAGCCTAAGAGTGCCCTCTCCAATCACTAGCACAGCAGCTGCCTCCCTTTCCAGGCGCTCCCAGCTGAAACTCTACACCACGGTCCTGTGCTTTGGTGTCTACCAGCCCCTTGTTCAGAGCTGCTGGTTCTGCTGCTACTGGAGCAGCTGTTCCTTCTTTGTTCTCCTTCCAAACTTCTTGGGCTTATTCTTTCTCTAACCCCTCAAGTCCCCATGACCTCAAATTCTTCCCAGTGGTAAGCAATGAATTCTGTATCCTTGTTTTGGAATGGCAGTCCCTGCAGCTAATCAGGTTTGGTTGTTGTGTGGCCAAGTCTATACCAAAGACTGCAGCACGCAATGGAGAAAGAAAGAGGAAGGGTGCCACCCAATCCCACAAAGGGGCAGGACTTCTGTAAACCTAGAGAGAGATTTTGAAATTGTTAGTTAGGGTAACTTATGTGCATCAAGTTAGAGTACAGGGTTACTGTATCTTACGTGTTGCCAAGTTCCACAGGGGCAGCCCTGTTAGTCTAGTTCAGTAAAACAAACAAGGAATCCTGCGGTGCTTAAAGACTAACATTTTTATTTATTGCATGAAGTTTTGTGGGAGAAAAATCGCACTTTGTAAGATGTCCCCTGTCTTCAAAGCATCTGACCAAGTGTGATTTTTCCTGTGAAACCTCATGCAATAAATAAATTTGTTAGTCTTTAAGTGCCACAGGACTCCTTGTTTGTATCCTACACCTTTCTCTGATTTCTCAGTATGTAAAGTGCACCAATTTTCTCATAGTCTGAGTAACTTTAAGAAAAGCCAAAATGAGTATGTCACCAGTACCCTCCCAACTTACAGGTTGAGCCTGTGAATTTAGGGACCGCTTAGGATAAATCCAAATCAGTGTAGCTTACACTTTCCTGACACCCCTTCTGTGTGTGAAGTCTTCATCAGGTCTGGTCTACAACGTAGGTAGAACTAGCAATGTCACTCAGAGCAGTTTAAAAAAAAATACACCCTGTGCAATGTAGTTAGATGGATAGAGCTTCCACTATGGGTGCAGCTAGGTCAGTGGAAGAATTAGTGTCAACTTAGCTACCACCTCTTGAGGTGGATTTACTACAGCAACAGAAAACCTCCCTTCCCTTGCTGTAGCAAGTGTGTACAGCAGTGTAGCTGCAGTTAAGCCTGTGTAGAGCTTGTCATGTAGATGTATCTGTAGCCTCAGAATCACTTATGGATTGTATACATGGGGGAAAGAAGGGGAAAGACAATGGTAGCTGGTGCACACCTGTGAACACCTTACAGATTCAGAAAAAATGATTGGGTAATTTCCAAGACAGAGAAAAATACATTGATTTGCTGCAAAAGGTAAGCATGGCATCCATTGCTGGGTGTCACTGCTGCTACGTCTTCACACAGTGTTTTAATATCTGTGATAGTGTGTCTCAGAGCCCAGATCTATAAAATGGGGCCCATACTGCAGCATTAAAAACAATAGTGTGCACATTCTGACAGGCTCTGAAGCCTGAGAAGGGCCTGGGCTTCAAAGTCTGAGTGCCAGTCTGAGCCTCAGCATCTATATTGCTGTTTTGAACACTAGTCTGAATCTGAGTCTACAGACACAAGCTCTGTGACTTGCTGCTGCTGGTTCTAAATGCAGTGGCACCAGGCATGTTGACTGCAAGTAGGGACTTCTACACCTCATTCAGTGCACAGGTTGTACCATGCTCTGGAGATGAAACTGGGTTGTATAGTGGAGGCAGCTGGGGACTGCAGAGAGAGAGAAAATGGTGTTTTTTGGTTAAGACAGCTGAACGCTGCCCTGCCACAGGCCCCTCTACAACCCTAGTCAGGTCACTTCAATCACAGTTTTCATGGGTGTCATGAATTGTGTGCTCCTCATTGCCAGGGTGCCCAGCTTGAGACCCTGAGCACTTCCAGTGAGGACTAATGTCAGTGGGAGCTGTCTTTTCAACATACAAAGTCCTAGAAAATTTTAAGAATGCTGAAATCAGGTGCTAAACAACTGAGACTAGGAACCCAAAATTAATGGATACTTTAGACCTTCACCCCTCTGTGTTTCAGGGGCCCCATCTGTAAAATGTGAAAATAGGCTAATTAGTGTTTTGTGGAGCTTTCAGATACCACAGTAATGAGTACCATAGAAAAGCCCATCTGGAAATTACTAATTCTGTGTTCGGAGCAGGGTCTGAATAGTGTGCAGACAATAAATCAGGTTTTTGGCCACCTGATGAATACTGAAGATGCAACAGAATATAGAATCGGTGCTCACTGAATGTGTGCCCTGTGCACTGAAGGAAGCAGGAGCCCAGCTGCCAGATTCTCCCCTGTGCATTCTCTCTGTTCTGTCATTTTTGTCTTCTCCATTCTTTTTATCTTTGCATCTCTCTCCTTTCCCCCTTCCTCTTCCACTTTCTCCCCTCCTCATTTATTTTGTGGTTCCCCATCTGTTTTCCTCAGGTAACAGAAGGATACAGGATGCTTCAAAGAAGGGAATCCATTAGTGGCTCCATCAGTCATGACACATATTCTTGTAGCTTAGCTGTCTGCTAGATTTCACTGTCTTGTTCCTGTGAGCTATGCCCGGGGACATCTGCCTTAGGATCCACTGTAGGAGAAAGGAGAGAGGAAGTGAATGATTTCCTAGGAGCTCTTCCTTGCATTACACATAGCAACAAATACACACTGGGGAAGATCAAATCTGATCTCATGGAAGTTGGGCCACCCATATTGTATTTCTCTTCTCCCCTGAAAAACTTTGGGCTCATAAAGAGACCTCCAGGGACCTCCAGACTAATGCAGCAGACTGATCTAAATGAAGACAGCATAGAATTAATTTTTCCCTGGAGCTTTCTTCAGTCTGCAGAATGGTCTCAAAACCTAATAACATCCACTTCAGCTAGTTACATGACAGAAAAGAGGAACAAAGATAAGATAATCAGCCTCTGGTGTGAATTTTTTGCAAACCACTAAGCTTTGGTACTGAAATTGTTCTTAATGTTACAAGCCCACTACAGAGACACACAGTTTGGACAGAAGCGGATGTGGCCAACGTCCATTCAAAGGTGCTACTGAATATAAATATCTCAGTTGCTGATGTTGATCTCCCTGATAAGAACCCTTGAAATACAAGTTAGTTACCATGGTCTTTGATGGAAAATGTAGTCTTTGGGAAGTTCAGTCAAAAACCAAAATGTTCTGCATCTCTTTTCTAGTCATTACTAAGCTGATCTATGGAGTGATTCTCAACCTTTTGCAGGTCACGACACCCTTGGTGGCATGGTGCGACTCTGCAGGACACACTAGCCCACCCTTCCCAGGTCGAATCTTCCCCACTCTCCAGCCTGGGGGTCCTGGGCGGCCCTCCACCTGAGGCCCCACACCCACCATGGGGACCTTCAGCATGGTGGCCCAGGAGGTGGATGAGGTGTTCTATGGACAACTAGTGGAAGCTTCTAGATCACAGGCCCTGGTGCTCATGGGGGACTTCAATTACCCTGACATCTGCTGGGAGGCCAATACAGCAGTGCATGGGCAATCCAGGAAGTTTTTAGAGAGTGTTGGGGACAACTTCCTGGTACAAATGCTGGAGGAACCAACTAGGGGCCTTGCACCTCTTGACCTGCTGCTCACAAACAGGGAAGAATTGATCAGGGAGGTACAGGTAAATGGCAAACTAGGCAGTAGTGACCATGACATGGTTGAGTTCAGGATACTGATTAAAAGAAAGAAGGAAAACCCAAACCCTGGACTTCAAAAAAGTGGATTTTGGCTCCCTCAGGGACCTGATGAGCAGGATCCCTTGGGAAGCTAATCTGAAGGGGAAAGGAGGCCAAGAGAGTTGGTTATATTTTAAAGAAACCCTGCTAAGGGCACAGGAAGTTGCCATTCCAATTAGTAGAAAGAATAAACATGTGAGGCAGCCAGAATGGCTTAGCAGAGAACTCTGCTCTGAGCTTAAACATAAAAAGGAAGTTTACAGGAAGTGGAAGCTTGGTCAGATGACTAAGGAGGCATATAAAGATATTGCTAGGGACTGCAGGGATAAAATCAGAAAGGCCAAAGGACAAATGGAGTTGCGGCTAGCGAGGGGTGTAAAGGATAACAGGAAGGGGTTCTACAAATATGTTAATAACAAGAAGAGGATCAGGGGTGGTGTAGGTCCCTTGCTGAATGGGGCAGGCATCCTTGTGACAGAGGATGAGGGAAAAGCTGAAGTGCTCAATGCTTTTTTTGCTTCAGTTTTCACAGGCAGGGTCAGCTCCCAGCCCACTACCATGGGTATGGCAGATTGGAGGGAGGAAGAGAGGCCCTTAGTGACTGAAGGTCAGGTTAGGGACTGCTTAAAGAAGGTGGATGTGCACAAGTCCATGGGGCCGGATGAACTGCATCCAAGAGTGCTAAGGGAATTGGCCAATGAGATAGCAGCACCGCCGGCCAGTATCTTTCAAAACTCATGGAAAACAGGGGAGGTGCCAGAGGATTGGAAAAAAGCAACTATAGTACCTATTTTCAAGAAAGGGAAAAAGGAGCATCTGGGGAATTACAGACCTGTCAGCCTCACCTCAATCCCTGGAAAAATTATGGAGCAGGTTCTTAAAGAATCCATCCTCAAACACTTAGAGGAAAATAAAGTGATCAGGAACTGTCAGCATGGATTCACAAAGGGTAAATCATGCCTGACCAATCTCATTTCCTTCTATGATCAGATTACTGGTTTTCTGGATGCAGGAAGAACCGTTGATGTGATATGCCTTGATTTTAGCAAGGCTTTTGATACAGTTTCCCACAGCATTCTCATTGGCAAATTAAGGAAGTCTGGGTTGGATAGGTGGACTGTAAGATGGATAGAAAACTGGCTAGATCAACGGTTTCAGCGTGTAGGAATCAATGGTTCCATGTCTATCTGGCAGCCAGTCACGAGTGGTGTGCTCCAGGGGTCGGTCCTGGGGCCGGTTCTGTTCAACATTTTCATCAATGATCTGGATGATGGAATAGACTGCATTCTCAGTAAGTTTGCGGATGACACCAAGCTGGGCGGACCAGTAGACACGTTGGAGGGCAAGGACAGGATTCAGGGAGACCTAGATAAATTGGAACAGTGGGCCAGTAGAAATCTTATGAGCTTCAATAAGGACAAGTGTAAAATCCTGCACGTGGGACGGAAAAACCCCATACACTGCTACAGGCTGGGGAACATTCAGCTAAGTAGCAGCAGTGTAGAAAAGGACCTGGGGGTCATGGTGGATGGGAAGCTAGATATGAGTCAGCAGTGTGCTCTTGCTGCCAAAAAGGCCAATGTCATACTGGGCTGCATCCAAAGAAGTATTACCAGCAGATCAAGGGATGTGATCGTTCCCCTCTATTTTGCACTGGTGAGGCCACATCTAGAATAGTGTGTTCAGTTTTGGGCTCCCCACTACAAAAAGGACAGGGACATGCTAGAAAGAGTTCAGCGGAGGTCAACCAAAATGATTAAAGGGCTGGAGCACAAGCCCTATGAGGAAAGACTGAAGGAACTAGGCTTATTTAGGCTGCAGAAGAGAAGATTGAGGGGGGATTTCATAGCAACGTTCAACTAATTGAAGGGATGCTCCAAGGAGGAGGGAGCTCAACTGTTCTCGGTAGTAACGGAGGATAGAACGAGGAGCAATGGTCTCAAGTTGCAGTTAGGGAGGTCGAGGCTGGATATTAGAAAAAACTTTTTTACTAGGCAAGTGGTGAAGCATTGGAATGAGCTGCTGAAGGAGGTGGTGGAATCTCCATCTTTGGAGGTGTTTAAGGCCCAGCTGGACAGAACTCTGGCTGGGATGGTTTAGAGGGAGTGGTCCTGCCTCTGGCAGGGGGTTGGACTAGATGACCTATGAGGTCCCTTCCAACTCTATGATTCTATGATTCAGTCCACTGCAGCCTCTCGCATGTAATCAGTCCCAGGCAGTGGGTGTATGCCCCCTGGCTACTCAAGGTATGGTCCCCCATCAAGGACCCCCATTCCCAGTTACTGCACCAGAAGCCACTAGCTACAGACACTGGGAACCGCTCCCAACCGCCACACGCTCAAGTCTGTCCATTTAACAAAGAAGCGGATTGTGCCCAGCCTCCTTCACTCACATCCTCTAAAGATCACACCACTTTAGGTAAAACAACTACTAGTTTATTGATCAGATTAGAATTCTAAGCAAAAATATGGCCAATCATGGCAGAATCACAGTATAAGTGGGTCAGGAGAAACCACAAGAAAATAAATGGTAAACTACTCATGCTAACCTAATACTTCTACTTAAACTAACCTCACAGTCCAAACAAGTTTATGTTCAAGGTGTTCAGCTGTTAGATGTCAGCAGATCGAGGGATGTGATCATTCCCCTCTATTCTGCACTAGTGAGGCCACATCTGGAATACTGTGTTCAGTTTTGGGCTCCCCACTACAAAAAGGACATGGACATGCTAGAGAGAGTCCAGAGGAGGGCAACAAAAATGATCAAAGGGCTGGAGCACAAGCCCTATGAAGAAAGACTGAAGGAACTAGGCTTATTTAGGCTGCAGAAGAGAAGATTGAGGGGGGATTTGATAGCAATCTTCAACTACTTGAAGGGTTGCTCCGAGGAGGATGGAGCTCGACTGTTCTCGGTAGTAACAGAGGGCAGAACGACAAGCAATGGTTTCAAGTTACAGCTGGGGCGGTCCAGGCTGGATATTAGGAGAAACTTCCTTACTAGGCGAGTGGTGAAGCATTGGAATAAGCTGCCTAGGGAGGTGGTGGAATCTCCATCTCTGGAGGTGTTCAAGGCCCAGCTGGACATAACCCTGACTGGGATGATCTAATGGGAGTGGTCCTGCTTTTTTTGGCAGGGGGTTGGACTAGATGACCTCGTGGGGTCCCTTCCAACCCTATGAGTCTATGATTCTATATCTGCACAGCCAGAGGCCAGCCATGGCCTAGATCTTGCTTGAAGTTGTTTCAAGATGGAGGCTCCCAGCTCAACAGCTCTTTAATTATCCAGGCATCTCTGTTTATCTCCCTGCTTGACCCCTCTTTTTCTGGGCCAAGGCGATACCTTTGTCTCTTCACAGACATCTCCATTAGCATGCCTTTATCTCTTTCAGGTGATTTGCTCACTGCTGTTGCGAGAGAGGCCTGTCTATCCTCCCAAACCATGCTAAAAATGCTGCATGTCTGTGCACATGCATGAAGTTGTAGGAAACATGTTATCAGACTAATAATGTAGACTGGATTATGAGCATCTATAAAGAAGCACTGCACGGTGTAATTGGCAAAAAAAATCATAGCATGCTAGTGTATAAGGGACCAGGAAAATCATGTAGATCATAACCCAGGGTGCACAGATGTGCCCACCGTGACACCCCCCACAGCTATGGGCCCTAGAAGGCTGTGTCAGAGGGGACGCTGCACTGCAAGCTAGCCAGCCCTCTCCCCCCCCCCCCCGCCCTAGGCAGAGCAAACAGGCCCTGGCGTGCCCTGGTCCCAGGGGTGGAGAAGCCAGCCCAGGGTGGGGAGGGAATGCAGAGCCTGGCCTGTGGCTCCAGGGCCTCATTTCTGCTTGTGCCAGCAGGGCAGGAGCCATCCAAGTGCTCCCCCAAGTTCTGCTGGCACTGAGCAGGGCAGGAGAGGAGGGGGTGGATTAATGCAGGGGCTATAGAGGCTGGAGCCCAGGGCCCCCTTTCAACCAGGGCCCACGGTTTCAGCCCCAGCATTAATCCAGCCCTGTCCAACAGTGGTTGAGAACCGCTGCTATAAGATGCTATTTTGACTTCTTCCTGCCCACAGCTTTGCCACTGTGTGTGTATAGGCACTTACACCTTTGTGAGGGGGTGTGTAAACACATTCTAAGAGCTGAGAACAGGTTAAGGAAGGCTCAGGAAGTGGTAGGGTAGAAACCAGCTGGGCTCCATTGCAGCACTACTGTAAACAGTTTGAGGTCCCAGCGCACCAAAGCAAAGAGTAAGCTGTTCTGAGACTCATGAGGGATGGGCTAATAATCTACAAACCAAATAATCTTGCAAGTGGTTGGCAGGGCCGTCCTTAAGGGGGGGCAGGAGGAGCAACTGCCCTAGGCCCTACGCTTTGGGGGGCCTTGTGCTTTTGGGGGATCCCAAACAGCCGGCTGGAGTAAGGAAGTAGGGAGCTTTTTCAAGCTGTGGGACTAGGGAGCAGCTCCGGCTGGTCAGGGAAGGGGGAAGGGAATTCAATTTCAAAAGGGATAGCCTTGTTAGTCTAGTCCAGTAAAAAAACAACAAGGAGTTGTGTGGCACTTTAAGACTAACAGATTTATTTTTTGCATGAGCTTTCGTGGGAGAAGATCCCACTTCCTCAGATGCTTCGAAGATGGGTGAACTTACTTAAAGATGATCCCTTTCTCTCTCAAGCATTAGGAAACAGACCACTCCTTGCTTATAGGCAGCCCCCTAATCTTAAATAGATACTCACCAGCAACTACAGATCTAACAACAGGAACAGTGAAGCAGGCACACACCTCTGCAAAAAACCACGCTGCCAAGTCTGCCCACATATCTGCACAACAGACATCATCATAGGTCCTAATCAAGCCTGCTACTCCATCAAAGGCTCATTTACCTGCTCATCTACTAATGTGGTCTATGCCATCATGTGCCAGAAATGCCCCAACACCTTAGATATTGGACAAACAGGACAATCACTCTGTAAGAGACTGAATGAGCACAGAGCTGATATCAGAAATCAAAGAACAAAGAAACCAGTTGCTGAGCACTTCCATCTTCCTAATCACTCGATGATGGATTTGTTAACGACTGTCATTAGAGCTGTACCTGGGACATCAAGATGTCAAAGAGAAACAGCTGAACTTGAATTAATATGTAAGCTAAATTCTGTGAAAGCAGGACTGAATCGAGACTATGGGTTCTTTTCCCCTTACAAAGGGTAATTTGACTTCAGGCTTCGCATGGTTTGAGTGTGTAAACTGCTCTGATTTGCTGTTACTTTATGACCAGATCCTATGTTTTACACCCCCTTGCATTTAGTTTCATTCCTTTCTGTAAGTTCACCCATCTTCGAAGCATCTGAGGAAGTGGGATCTTCTCCCATGAAAGCTCATGCAAAAAATAAATCTGTTAGTCTTAAAGTGCCACACAACTCCTTGTTATTTTTGAAGGGAATTCAGCCAGGCAGTGTTTGTTTACAGTAACTCTTAAGTAGCCACCTTCTGACAACTGCTCCCTGAGGGGAAGAGAAAGGGCAAGTGTTGAGCTAAAACTTATGGAGCCAGCCTCAGTCAAGCAAACGGGGACAATAATCAGGAGAATGTCACATCCCCAACCTTTACAAAACAAGATGTTCTCTTTGAATTTACATCAGCATCTCCAGAAAGTGTTCTCAGATATTAAAGAATTTTTTTCTTTCTACATTTAACAAGAGTTTTCAGTCTTCAGGTATGTCTTTTTGAGCAAACTTCTCTGTGCAGATAATGATCTATTGTACCTGAGAGAGAAGACCCCAGGCTAGCGCTCATATGGAAATACTGGGTTTTTAGGGTTAATGGTCATCAATCAACACATTAAAGAGTTTTTTTTTGGTCCTTCCTTCTGCACTGTAAATAAGCCCCCATTGTCATTGATTGCAGTCAGACCACCAGTTCCAATGCATGGCAAAGAGGAAAGCAATTGTGGCCATGTGGGTCTAGTTTAGTGAAACAAACAAGGAATCCTGTGGCACTTTTAAAGACTAACAAATTTATTGATTTGTTAGCTTTTAAAAGTGCTGTAAGACTGCTTGTTTGTTTTACATCAGGGTATCTGAGAGGAGGCCAAAGGTCCTTTGTTTCTTTCTCTCATCCTCAAACAGTACCTGAGTTTCATTACTTAGATCACCTGCAAAGCAATGAGGAATGTATGAATACATATATTAAAATAAGATGGAAAAGGAGAGAGTCAGGCAGCATCAAGGAAATAACATACATTAGACAACTGGAATCCAGTGCTTTAATGTGAGCGAGGACCTGAATTTATTTCTTGATATCATCCAAAAATAGCTTCCCTCTCTCTGAATTTTCAATTTAACAGAAACTTGATCTAAGAAAAATTATTAAACTTGTAAAATTGTGTGCCCATCTTGAACAGAAAACCAGAACCACAAAGAAGAGTACTTCCAGATGCTCCTGTCCACTTGGCTGTGAGGTTGATGAAACATCACCATGACACATTCAGTATTGCCTACCCTAAACAGCAAAAATAGTCACAAGTCTGGCTTAAATATTTCATTAAAACGCACTTAAAAATAAAGAGATGTTTAAAGAAATAGTAAATAAGGTGGAGCTATTTTTTTTGACTTCTGGGTTTTGATCCTTTAGGATAAAGTCAGGTCATGTTTTTCTGCTTCTCTCTGCAACTTTTTAGCCTGAGGGCTAGAAACTTATGATTTTTTTAAAGAAAAGTGATGACACTGCCCAGTGTTCCCTCTAAGCTGATGATGCAGCTGAACAAGTTATGGGTGCACAAGTTATTGGGGAGACAGCAGGCAGCAGGGAAGAACTCTGTTGGGGCCTGGAGAACCAGCAGGGAACTTGCTCAGCTGCATCGTCAGCTTAGAGCAGTGGTTCCCAACCTTTTTCAGGCTGGGGACCCCTTTGTAACAACAACAACAACAAAAATCTTTGCAGACCCCCCTGGCTGATTATGTAATCTGGCCTGCATGGGCAGACTCTGGCCCACACCAGGGGGAGAGCTAGTGAGCAGTGCTGCCACCACCCCCGTTGCCTGTGCCACTGGGGAGCTGAACTGCAGTAGCTGTGATCCCCTGCCCTTGACCCTGCTGGGGAGCTGCTGTGGCTCCATCCCCTGCCAGGAGACAGCCACAGACGGGGAAAGGCAGCCCTGGCAGGGAGCATCAGGGCTGTAGCTGGATTCCAGCCCCGGGTAGGGAGAGGATCCGCAGACCCCCTGCGAAGTGTCTGCAGATCTCTGGGGGTCCCCAGACCACAGGTCGGGAACCACTGGCTTAGAGGGAGCATTGTGCTGCAAAGTTTAATATGGGGGGGCCCTGCACAAACTGATTCTCCCGGGCCCCACTCCCCGCTAGGGACAGCCCTGGCGGTGGGACCAGGAAGTGCTTAGTGCTGCTTCTTCACTGGGCACTGACAGGAATAAAATTTGTTCTTTGCCCTTTTGCCTTCTTTGGAATGGGCTCTAAAAAGCCTCAAGGGTCTTTGTTTTAACTGGAGCTCTTGGCAGGGCTGTAACTATGATGAGGCAAGCAGGGCTTTGCCCCAGGTATGCCGGAGTGGTTCCATTGAGCCACGCTATTGAAGGCAGGGCTGTCCTTAAGGGGGTGAGGGGGTGACCGCCAGTGGCCCCGTGCTTTGGGGGAGGGGGGCCCGTGCTGCTGGCTGGAGGAAGGGAGCAGGGAGGTGCTTCAGGCTGTGGGAGTTTTTAACTCTCTCAGGGTGGGAGCAGCCTGTGGCCAGACGGCAGCTCCGGCCAGTCAGGTAAGGGGGAATGGAATCCTGACAGGCAGCATTTTTCTCCCACGAAAGCTCATGTGATAAATAAATCAGTTAGTCTTCTAATAAAAGGTCTGTAAATAGTGTAGTGGCTCATACTGCTGCTTGCTATGCAGAAAGTCCTAGGTTCAAGACCCAGGGGGTTGGACTTGATAACCTCATGAGGTCCCTTCTAGCCTTGTGGTTTTATCCTAACACTAGACTTTTTGCTTTTTTTGCTGAACTAGACTAATAGGGCTGCTCCTTTGGAATTTGTTTATGGTAACTCTGACTTAAATAGCCACCTTCCCACTTATAACTGCTCCCTGAGGGGAAGAGAAAGCAGAAGCGTTGAGATAAAACCTAGCCTCACTCACGCAAATTAAAAAGAGGGACAACGCCAGGAGAGTGTTATGTCACTGACCTTTATCAAAGAGGACCTTCTCTTTGAATTTTCATCAGCATCTCCAGAAAGTGTTTGTGATATTAAAGTTTTTTCCTTTCTACATTTAACAAGTGTGTTCAGCCTCCACGGCTGGCTTTTTGAGCTGACTTTTGTGTGCAGCTAATGATCTTTTTTACTTTCATGTCCTCCGTCCAGCAGGCATTTTAAAAATACATGATTTTGTCTGGATTTTTACTTACAGCCATTAAAGTATGCTGGAAGACCCCAGAACACCCTGTTTTCAGGGGGAAGCATTCCAGGCCCCCTAAAAAGAGAAGAATATTAAATTAATGCTACATTTTCTCCATGTGTCCTCCAATATCCTCCTTTTAGTACTCCCCTGTCCTCCTTTCCATGCTTTGGGATCTGGTAACCCTAATTATACGTGAGAGAGAAGACCCCAGGCTAGTCTTCATATGGAAATGATGGGGTTTTTAGAGTTATTGGCCATCAATCAATACGTAAAAAAAAAAAAGTCTGTTGTCCTTCCTTCTGCATTATAAATATGCCCCATTGTCATTGATTGCAGCCAGACCAGCAGTTCCAAAGCATGGCAAAGAGGAAAGTAGCCTGGAGCACACTGAGGAGAAGATGTCGGTGGCTTACTTACCAGTAACTATTCTTCTTCAAGATGGGCTGTTCACATACATTCAGTTACAGGTGTCTACGCCCTCCAGTGCACCATGGCTTGAAAAGTCTTTAGCCTTAGACTGCCAGGTCAGGGCACACGGCCAATGCCCCCTCTGTGCCACGACCGTGGCTATATAGGTGACCGAGACCCTGACCCTCCCAGACCTTCATACCTTTGGCCAGCTCCGTTAGCAGGGACAGTGGGAGGGACCCGAATGTATGTGAGCAGCCCATCTCGAAGAAGGACAGTTACTGGTAAGAAACCCACCGTTCTTTTTCAAGCGCTGCTCACATCATTCAGTTATAGGTGACTGCTAGCCATACCCAAGGATGGTGGGAGGAGTTACAGTCTGCCGACACTGAGTACACTTCTGCCCAACGCAGCATCCTCTTTAGCCTGTTAGATAATAGTGCAGTGTGTTGTGAAGGTACGCACTGATGACCACATAGCTGCCCTGTAGATCTCTTGGATTGGGACCTTGGTGAGGAAGGCTGTTGATGAAGCCTGGGCCCTGGTAGAATGAGCCCAGGAAGGGGTGTATTTGACCTTCCATAGCAGTCTTTGATACAATTTACTATTTATTTGGACATGTACTGTGAGGACACTGGAAGACCTCTTTTGCATTTAGCAACCACCACAAAGAGTTGGGAGGTCCTGCATGTTAGGACCATTCTTTTCACATTCAGAGTGTGCCACCTCCTCTGATTCTCCGTAACCTGAGGGTCTGGAAAAAATACTGGCAAGCAAATCTCCTGATTGAGGTGAAAAGGAGAAACTACCATAGGGAGGAAGAAGGGGTAGGGGTGTCCAGTACCAATTTATTGGGAAAGAACCTCATATAGGGAGGTTCTGAGGAAAGGGCCTTCAACTCTGAGACCCTTCTAGCCGAGGTGATTGCTACTAAAAAGGCTACCTTCCAGGCACGGACCAGTAAGGTACATGAGTCCAAGGGTTCATATGGGGGTTCCATTGGTGCATGGAGCATCACGTTCAGGTCCCAAGGAGGAATGGGTTCATGGGGTTGTGGGAAAATTTTTTGAACCCCTTCAGGAACCTAGTGGAAGAAAACAGGGACACCATCCACTTTTTTGTGGAGGGCTGAGATCCCTGCTAGTTGTACTCTCAGTGAGGAAAGGAAGAGACCTTTGTCTCTAAGGTCTAGCAGATAATCAAGGATTAGGTGTAAAGGAGCTAGTGTAGGATTTACTCCTTTACCTCGAGCCCAGCTGGAAAATTGTTCCCATTTAGCTATATAGGTGGACCTGGTGGACGGTTTTCTACTACCAGCCAGAACCTTCCTAACCTTGTACAAGCAGAGCCTTTCCTGCTCACTGGGCCAAAGAGTCTCCTGGTTGTCAGATGCAGGTGACCTGGGTTCGGGTGTGGCAGGCACCCCGAGTCTTGTGTCAGGAGGTCCGCCCACAGGGGGAGGTGGAGTGGGGCCCCTGTGGACAGGTCCTGTAAGCGAGAGAACCAGTGTTGTCTGGGCCAGTCCAGAGCTATCAATATCATGTTTGCTCCATCCATCTTGATCTTCAGAAGGACCCTGTGTATCAACGGGACTGGTGGGAAGGCATATATTAGAGGGCCTGACTAGGTGATAAGGAAGGCATCAGTGAGCAACCCCTCCTGCCGTCCCCTGATGGAGCAAAATTGCTGACACTTGCGGTACTGCCGTGTCACAAACAGGTCCCCTTGGGGTATTCCCCACTTGTCTACCAGGTGAGAGAACACTGTATCGTGGAGTGACCACTTGTGATTTCCTGTTGAGCAAGTCTGCCAGCCTGTTGTCCACTCCCGGTAGGTGTGTGGCCACCGGAGTAAAATTGTATTTCCGGGCTAATTCCCAGAGTGTGCACGCTTCCTCACAGAGAGCTGGGGAGTGGACACCCCCTTGTCGGTTTGTACAGAACATGGCCACAGTGCTGGCCATTAGAACCTGGACCAACCTGCCTTGTATCCTGTCCAGAAAAGTCATGCAGGCCAATCTGATGGCCTGCAGTTCTTTCACATTTATGTGAAGAAGGCTGTCTGCGTGAGACCAAAGTCCCTGGGTGGAACCCCCCCCCCCCAATATGGGCCCCCCCCCATCCCGAGTCTGAGGCATCGGTTATCAGTGTCGCTGTGGACATTAGCGTTTCAAAGGGAATTCCCACCATGGCGAACCAGGGGGTCCCTCCAGATCTGTAGTGCCCCCAGGATATCTCGGGGAACTGACAATACCTTGGACAGGGGGTCTCTCCATGGGTGGCACACCATGGAGAACCAGACCTGGAAGGGCCTCATTCTCAGGCATGCTGTCTGAATCACGGAGGTAGAGGCTGCCATGCACCCAAGCAGCTGTAGGCAGCAATGAGCTGTGGTCACTTGAAATTCTTAAAGCTCCATAATAATGGTGCAGATGTACCAAAATCTTGAGGGGGCAGAGAAGCCCTCCCTTTGCGAGCAGCTAGGAGAGCTCCTATGAACTCCATGCTTTGAGACGGGCAGATTTTTTACTTTTCTCAGTTTATGCAGGGATCCGGGGCATCACTGCCCTGGGGAAGCACCCAGAGCACCAGCCTGGGCCACGCCCCCTGCCAGGAGGCCATGCCACCTTGCCACAGGCCACATCCTGGCTGGGAATGGGGCTGGGAGCGGTCGCAAGCGGCTGAGCCCCGGATCCCCGGCTGGAGACAGGGCAGCCATGGCCATGGGTGGCTGAGCCCCGGATCCCTGGAGACCAGGAGAGGTGGGCCCCACCAGACCCAGGGCACTGGCACTGGGATTTGGGGCATGTGCCCCATGTGCCTGGCGCCAGCGACACCCCTGGCAGAGACCCAGGTACCCATACAGGCAGGTTACTTCTCTGACATTGAGCTCTACCTGAGCTCTTGATTCCCAGTGTATTAACCAATCATCTAGGTGGGGTAGATCTTTACACCCTGCCAGTGCAGGCATGCAGCAACCGGCACTGTGCATGTTGTGAACACCCTGGAGGCCAGAGAGAGCCCAAAGGAGAGTGATATGAACTGGAAGTGATTCTCCCCCCGCCCCCATGATGAACCTTAGGTACCTTCTGTGGCAGGGGCGTATTGCTGTGTGAAAATAAGCATCTTTTAGATAGAGGGCTGCAAACCAATTCCCAGGAGACAGAGATGGGATGATCTGTGACAGGGAAACCATGTGGAACTTTATTTTCCTTATGTGTTTGTTTAAGGCTCTGAGATCTAGAATGGGTCTTAGGTCCTCGTTGGGTTTGGGGACGAGAAAGTATTGGCTTTGAGACCCTTTCTATGGCTTCGAGGGAGAGGAGCTTATCACATTCCATCTTGAGCAAGTGATCTAGTTCCCAGTTCCTGAGGTCTGGGTGAGGGGGTGGTTTTCTGACCTGATTGAAACTGTATGCGATACCCATCTGAGACCATCTCAAGAACCCACTGGTCGATTGTGATGTTGGCCCAGTGGTGCAGAAAACAGTATAGGTGATTAGCAAAGGTTGGAGGTCGAGGCTGTGGGTTCACTGCCCTCAGAGTAATCGTCAAAAGCGCTGCTTCCTCCCCATCGAATGGTCAGTACCCTGCCTGCCCCGTGCCTGCTGGACTGTGAGGCATAGGTCTTTCTATCCTTGCTCGAGCGGGCTTTGTCCTTATCCAAGTCCCAAGTTGTCATTGGGGGTATTGGTTGGGCCGAAATAAAGAAGTCTGCATCTGGATTTGCTGCTTTAACTGCTGTTGCAAGAGTTGATGAGGTTTCAAAGAGTGTCAGGCAGATTGTGGGGTGTACATTCCGAGTGATCTGAGGGTGGCTCATGAGTCCTTCATGCCATGCAGCTTAGCATCTGTGGACTCAGCCAAGAGGTCAGGGCCTTCAAATAACAGGTCCTGAAGATAATCTGCATCTTGAGGTTTCAAAGAGTGTCGGGCAGATTGTGGGGTGTACATTCCCAGTGATCTGAGGGTGGCTCATGAGTCCTTCATGCCATGCAGCTTAGCATCTGTGGACTCAGCAAAGAGGTTAGGGCCTTCAAATAACAGGTCCTGAATGATAATCTGCATCTGTGGGGACAGGCCCAAGCCCTGAAGCCAGGCAGAGCAGTGCATCACCCTGGTGGATGCCACAGTATGCAATGTTGTGTCCCAGGTATACATTAGAGCATCCTTGGAGGCCAAGGCCCCTTCTTCAACCATTGCCTCATAATCTTTGAGGAGGTCCTTGAGGATAAGATCACGAAACCCTCCATGGCTCTTCAGAGGTGAAAAAGGTATCTCACCATAAGGGCTTGGTGATTTGAGATATACAGCTGTAGGGCTGTGGTGGCGTAGACCTTTCTGCCAAGTAAGTCGAGCTTTCTGGCTTCTTTATTCTTGGGAGTAAAGCCCAGTTGGCCCTGTCTCTCTTTCTGGTTAACTGCATCCACCAGCAGGGGTCCTGGCATAGGGTGTTGGAAAAGGAATACAAACTTGTCTGAGGGGACATGATACTTGTGATCCACCGCTTTTGTGACTGGTGGAATTGAAGATGGGGGTCTGCCATCACGCCCTAGAGATTCTGTACACCCCTTTGTGAAGGGGAATGGATACCCTGGCTGGTGAGGCAGCATCCCTGACATCAAAGAGGGGGTCAGTTTCCTCCTGGACCACCCCTAGTTCTATGTTCAAGTTCGTTGCCATGCGGCGAAGTAAATCCTGTTGTGCACGGCAGTTGTCCTTATATGAGAGGGGCCTTCCAAAGGTGTGTTCATCTGGGGAGGATGATGAAGGGGCCCAAGATCTACTACGCTGTGTAGAGTCTGGGTCGGGCTCATCATCAGAAATATCCAAGGAGTCCGGAGACTGGGATGGCGACGGTACCAAATGGTACCGCAAAGTTGAGTTATCATCGGCCGTCACGTCTAGCCATTCGTGCGACCAGTTGAAAGAATCTCTGGTCACGGTATGGCATGGAGAAGAGTGGCCCCTGTCCGCCTGGGAAGCCTTGGCAGCATGGGAGGGACCAAGCGGTGGCACCCATACTGGGGTTGTCAGGGCCGTCGTCTTCCTTGGCACGGGTGTCAGGGAGGGTTTTCAACAACACTTACCCGTCTGTTCTCTGGTACCAGAGATGGTTTTTGGAGAATCATGGGAGCAGACAGAGGCCAAAGACAATGAAGAGAATGAGTTGAACCTCCATCTCCAAGGGCCCTGGGAGCATAGTACCGAGGGCTAGCTGGACGAGTGCCGATAGAAGTGACCATTGGAGTGATCGCCAGTACCATTAAGCGATGCTGAGCGGAGGCTTGATGGTACTGGACTCAAGGATGGTGCCGATTCTTGCGTTGACCACTTTCTCGGTGCAGGACCCGGCTTACTCTTCGACCTGGCTTATTTGGCCCATACCAGAGCTGGGTCTTGGAACAGAGCCCGTGCCATTGCTACGGCTCATGGTGTCGATGGTACCGAAGAGAGTCCCACTCCTGGCTTCCAAGAGTGGGAAAGCGGGGATGGAGCGAATGGTGCTGTGGCAGTACTAAAGAGGATGCTGACTGTGGCTTTGAGCTCTGCACTGGGGGTCAGTGTTGGCTGGGCTCTGGTGCAGGAGTTGACTGTGGTGCCGGCGGAGTGCTAGTGGCTCGGGCGGCATCAGAGGTGGGTGCGCGGCAGGTGCAGCGCTGGGGGGCTGAGGGACCTGGGACATGGGCCCCGCCCCCGCCCCCAGCGGGCAAGCCATGCCCACAGCCCGGGGGGCTGTGGCACACTGGACGAGAAGCGGCCGCTGGAGGCTGCACCCGCAGCTGCCAGGCCCCAGATCCCTGGCCGCGGCCGCCGGTGGCCAGGTCCTGGATCCCCGGCCAGGGATGGGGCTGCCGCAGCCATGGGTAGCCAGCCGGGCCCTGGATCCCCAGCTGGGGATCCAGGGCCTGGCCGCTGGCAGCTGTGGTGGCCCTGTCCCGAGTTGGGGATCGGGGGCCTGGCCACCTGCAGCTGCTCCAGCAGCCGCTTCTGATCCAGGGCGCCGCAGCTTAGCTGCGGACGGTGGTGGGGCCTGCCGGGCAGCCAGCTGGGCCCCGGATCCCCCGCCAGGGACGAGGCCGCCGTGGCCGTCTGGGGATTGGGCCCTCGATCCCTGGCCCGATTGGGCTGGAGATCTGGGGCACTGGCATTGTGACCCGGGACACATGCCCCAGCGTGCCCAATGCGAGTGACGCCTCTGGCACGCGGTCCTCCATGAAAGTGTGTAAGTGCCACTCTCTGTCCTTTCAAGTCCTACGTTTAAAGGGCTGGCAAATAGAGCAATTCACCATGAGGTGTGACTCACCAAGGCACACGAGGCATTTCTCATGAAGATTGTTGAGTGGAAAAGCTTTGGAACACACCAGACATGGTTTAAAGTCCAGCATTTTAATTTTTGAACAAAAGAGTGATAGGCACTTGCTTATGCAAGTTTTTGGCTGATCTGAAACTGTCGCTGAGGGTGGAAAAGGGAACTGAGAGGGTCAGGGTCACGGTCACCTATATAGCCACAGTCGTGACACAGAAAGGGCGTTGGCCGTGTGCTCTGACCTGACAGGCTAAGGCTAAAGACTTTCCAAGCCTCCATGCACTGCAGCACATAGACAACTGTAACTGAATGATGGGAGCAGCGCTTGAAGAAGAACCTTAGTTCTTTGAAAGGGGATGAATCCTCTGCAGTGGGAAACCTGGTGCTATTACTGATACATAGCCAGTTGACACGTTCCCAAGGGGTGGCCGTGTGGATCTAGTTTAGCAAAACAAACAAGAATCCTGGGGCACTTTTAAAGACAAGCACATTTATTTATCTGTTAGCTTTTATAAGTGCCACAGAAGTCCTTGGTTGTTTTACATCAGGGTATCCAAGAGGAGTGAGAATAGAATCAAATCATAGAGTTGGATGGGACCTCATGAGGTCATCAAGTCCAACCCCCTGGATTTGAACCAAGGATTTTCTGTATATTAAGGAGAGACCCTAACCACTACACTATTCTGCTGATGCTTTTTCTCATCCCTAAAGAGTATCTGAGTTTCATTGCTTAGATCTGCTGCAAAGCAATGGGGAATACATGAATTCACATAGGCTATGTTCACACAGGGTATGCTTGTTTC
>ML682018.1:10098339-10111327 GCA_007922195.1 Podocnemis expansa | reverse complement strand
CCCGCCGGTGCCTGCAGCCCGGCTATGCAGGCGCTGGCCAGGGGACACCCCTCAGCACCCTGGCCAGGGTGCTGAGTGTTCCCTGGCCAGGGTGCTGAGAGAGCAGCCCTTGACCTGTTGTTTCGGAACGTCTTGTTCTGAAACAACATGTTCACATGAGTTGTTTCGAAACAAGGTTGTTTCGCCCCCAAGTGGGGTTTAACTTGTTTCGAAACAACACAGTTGTTTCAAAACAAGGGCTTCCCCTTGTTTCGAAACAACTGTGCGTCGTGTGAACATGGTTTTTTTTGTTTCGAAACAATGAGGTTGTTTTGAAACAAAAGTGCTGTGTGAACACAGCCTTAGTGATTTCCTCTCTTAAACCTTACATAGCTGCAATAGTTTCTCCCATTAAAATAACAAAAGAAAGGCTTCACAGGAAGCCTGGCCAGATCTATCCTTTGGCAGTGCAGCAATAGGGTGAAGCAGAGCCTCAGGCATAGCTCTAGACTGAGCTAATGCTAAACCCCCATGCCTGTTTTACCTTCACCAGGCTGGAGGGAGGAAGTCACCCCTCTCTTAATATTCTTTTGTTAAAGGTAGCTTTTATCCTTTAACACACCTAAACAGAGTTTGAAAAAGCAAGAGAGTAGCATATTACAAAAGACAGTATTTCATGTTTCTCTTCAGTAGAATTACAGCTATTGACAGATTTGTGATCAAATAAACCCATATGCCATTACCCATATTGCCCTGCACCCATAGTGAAGCTATGCTAATGGGCTGTTTGTGCTCATGGCAATAGAAAACCCATGCAGATCAGTTGTCCCCCTTAGAAGGTGTTAGGCACAGCTTCTAAGCCTGCCTTATACAGGGCCAGGGGGAGCTGAGAGGGAAAGAACTGCTGTGTGCACATGGGGAAAGGGAAGGAACTGTGCAGGGGCAGGGAGGTGGAGGAAAGGAAAGAAGTTACTGCACATGGGAACAGGGAAGGCAGCACAGATTGGGGTGAGGAGCTACCAGTGTGCATGAGGAAAGGGGATGGAGGGGCTGAGGAGAGGGAAGGAGTCTCCAGGCATGAGAAAGTGAAGTGGGTGGATTGGGGAGAGGAGCCTGCCCTGGGAAAGGAAAGGGGAGGGGAAAGAAACCTGGGCGAGGGAAGGGAGGGGAGAGGAGAGGAACCTGCATGGGGTAAGGGAAGGGAGGGGAGCACGCAGGGAGAAGGGAAGAGAGGGAAGAGGATGGAGCCCGCCTGAAGTAAGGGGAAGAGGAGGAGGAGAACAAGCAGGGAAAAAGGAGAGGAGCCCACACAGGGTATGGCCACACACACTTCTTATTTTGAAACAACAGAGGCACCCCCCCGACACGCCCCCGGCAGGAGCGTCATGCGGGGGACTCCGGGGGCGTGTCCGGGTCACCCCCCCCACACGCCCCCGGCAGGAACGGGGTCGCCGGGGATTCCGGCCGGCGCTCACTCCGGCCCTGGCAGCAGCGGGCTCCAGCCGTGCTCCAGGGCCACGCCCCCAGGTTTGGGGGCAGCGAGGGCTTTAAAGCCCCCAGGGTGAGGCACCCCACCGCCCTCTCCTGGTGGGTGCCTGCAGCCCCTGCAGGCACCGGCGGGGTAAAGCGCCCAGTGGCGCTTTACCCCGCTGGTGCTTGCAATCCCCTCCCCAGGCGGAATAGCATGTCCACACTGTGGACATGCTATTTCGCTGCCTTATTTTGAGGACAAAGTTTTCTGTCCTCGAAATAAGGTGTTTCAAAATAATCTGTTATTTCGAAACAGCTTGTTTCGAAACGTCTTGTTTCGAAGCAAGTATACCCTGTGTGAACATAGCCATAGTGAGAACCAATAGAGCTGGGGAAGAGAAGTGGTCAGGGAGCCAGGGATTTCCCTAACACCTCTCAACCCTGCACTACCTGTTAATCTCAAGTCCTGGGGAGAATACTGCAGGGAGCCCAAACAAAAGTGGGGGAAGCCACTGGGCAGGGTCAGAGACCCCCTATACAGGGCCAGGGAGGGATGGAGAGAAGGGAATACTCCAGTGAGAAAGGAAACTTGCACTGTGTGGACTGGCAAACGAGTTGGGGATCTTGAGCAGCATGGGGCAGGAGGAAGGGTTCAGGGAGTGAGCAAGGGTTGGTGGAGGAAGGAAAGTAGTGGGGTTCCCACCACCAGGGTGCATTGATTCCTTCCCTTTCCCTGCGTCCCCACCTCTGCCCTCCTCTGCTAGACTCCTCATTCTCCCCCTTCTCACTGACATGGCCATCCCTTGCTGTCAGTGTGACCTACCACCCCCAGCCCTCTCTTGCAGCTCCTGTTCTGCTTCCCACACTTTTCTCTGCCTCCCCACATGGCCACCCCTGGCTCCCCCTGCCCTGAAATTCTCCCTTGCCATCTCATCTCTCTCCTTACCATCCATGCCCTGCCCTGCTCCCCACACTCCCCCTTATCACCACACATAGTTATCCCTGACCTCTCTTGACCTTTTTAAAAGGGATAGCCGTGTTAGTCTAGTCCAGTGAAAAAACAGCAAGGACTTGTGTGGCACTTTAAGACTAACAGATTTATTTTTTGCATGAGCTTTCGTGGGCTTGGTTAACGACTGTCGTTAGAGCTGTACCTGGGACATCAAGACTTCAAAGAGAGACAGCTGAACTCGAATTAATATGCAAGCTAAATTCTGTGAAAGCAGGACTGAATCGAGACTATGGGTTCTTTTCCCATTACAAAGGGTAATTTGACTTCAGGCTTCCCATGGTTTGAGCCTGTAAACTGCTCTGATTTGCTGTTACTTTATGACCTGATCTTATGTTTTACACCCCCTTGCATTTAGTTTCATTCCTTTCTGTAAGTTCACCCATCTTCGAAGCATCTGAGGAAGTGGGATCTTCTCCCATGAAAGCTCATGCAAAAAATAAATCTGTTAGTCTTAAAGTGCCACACAACTCCTTGTTGTTTTTATTCTCTTGACCTGCCATGCTCCCCTGGAACCCCACCCAACCCTCCCTTTTCAGTTCTGCCCTGCCCTGCCCCTGCTCCCTATGCTTTCCCCTGCCTCCACACACAGCCACCCCATGCCCTGCCACACTCTCCTACCCTCTGTACACACTCACGCTTCCTGAAAAAGAATAAGCGAGCCTTTTACAGGTTTTCACAAAATATGATTTAATTAACAAGTAAAAAATTGTTATGCATCATTGTCAGAGTGACACTTTTATCAGTTACTGTAGGGAGGATGCATGTTACTTGAGAGTTGTATTTAGGTGTGAAATGTAAGTTTCTGCATTTAAAAGAACCAAAGACCTTGTAAATCAGTGTTTATTTTTTGACTGTCTACATTTTATGAATAGTAAGATCAATTTCTATTATGCCTTATCTATTGAAAATTGGTTCACCAGCCCACCAAGCGAGCAAAGAGTTACAATGTGGCCCCCTCATCCAAAAAGGTTGGACACCCCTGCACATCAACCAAATCTGGCAGCTGGTCGTGTGTTCTATCCCTTTAATTGTTTAAACCCATTGAAGGTTTATCTTTCTCTTTCTCCAGGGTGGCTCTGTGTGAAGTTTTTCTGAAACTAGCCCTGTGGTGCAAATATTGTAAAAGAGACAAGTCTATTAGAAAGTAAGAGGAAATCCTACCAGTTTAAAGGAAAAAAAGTTTTGATCTGTCTGAGGGTTTATTTAGAAAGCATTCCTAGATATAGTTCTCAAAAATATTGAAAGTAGAAAATAAAATGGTCAGGTGTTCTATTTCTCTCTTATTGTGAAAGTCCTTGTCAGTTAACTTTGCAATTACATTGATCTCAGTATGCGTCAGAGGAGCTCTCTTTCTGCACTCCATGGAATCTCTCTTCACCCCTTCCTTGTACTGGAGAAGTGTTGCCTACATTAGGAAAATCACCTGTTGCTGACAAAAGGTGTAACTCAGGGATCAGCAACGCAGACTCAGTGAGCCACCTGTGGCTCCCTGAGCGTCCCCTTCTGGGCTCACTGGCAATGTCCAGGGAGCCAAGTGTGCTCCAGGGACTCCCAGCTGGCCCCAGCATCAGAGCCAAAGAAGGGGGCTCCCAGCTAGTGCAGGCCCCCACTTCCATGGCACCGGGGTCGCCCCCATCCTCCCACCACACCACATGAACCAGAAGTGACCCAGCGGCCGTGCCACGGATCCCAGCACTGGCGGGGTGTGCGTGTGCAGGCGGTGTGTGCTCCCTCCATCCCTCGTTCTGCTGGCGGGGAGGAGCAGCCCTGCGGGGCCCTGAAGCGGTCCCTCCATGGAGTTCAGGCCATTTCAACCCGGCTACCCCAGGTCTGAACAGAGGCCACCTTGCCCCTGAGGCCCTTGATTGCGCCTGTTCAGCCCCCGGACTGGCCAGGTCAAAGCAGCCTGAACTCCATGCAGTGGGCTGCTTCAGGCCCCCTTTCCCCAAGCTGCAGCTCTCCCCTGGCTGATCTTGGGGAGGACGGCCGGCTGGGGATAGGCAGGGCAGCCCTGCTCCGCCCCACCAGTGAAGGGAGGGGCAGAGGGAGCTCACACCCCCCATACGTGCCCCCAGCACTAGGGGGCTGCAGTGCAGCTGCCAGGCCAGCTTGGGCTCACGCAGTTGTCGTGGTGGTGGGGAGCACTGTTCCCTCTAAGCTGTGCACATGTGCGCATGCACACAGGTCACAAAGCCTGCGCACACAACAAAATAAAGTGCACACAAAAAATTCAATAGTGCTAATATTGGTGCTCACAAATAAATGTTTTTGCGCACACAAAGAAATTGTTTGCGCACACGGTCTACGAGTAATTAGAGGGAACATTGGTGGGGAGAATGGCTCTTCTGCTCTTCTAGGTTGCCAACCCCTGCCCTAGCACTAAAACAACCCTCCCATTTGTCACTATGACAACCCCAATGACCCTGGCTACTCTGAAACACCACATTTCATAAAGCCATCCAAAAAAACACCTCAAACAAATTCTGATGTCACAGAAGTAAAGGGAGGTTCCTCAGAAAGGTGCAATAAAGCAAGCATTTGTTGCGAGGAGGAATTACGAAGTACTAGCAAGTCTGATGTTTGTGAGGACGAATGTGATGAAGAAAATGATCTGGGGGTGCCATGTGCTGATCCATTGCCCAAGGTGTGTGTACTTACTTATGTAAATAAGTTACCTGGTCCAAGTGACATTGCACAGCCTAAGGAAGTAAATCCTATACAGCCAGTGCTAAAATATTTCCCACCAACAAAATTTGACAAATCATGGCAATATTTCAATCTATTTCAATATTTCTCCTGGTTGGAGTACAGTGCATTGGAAAATACTGTGGTTTGCTTTGCTTGTTGCCATTTCACTGGAAATGATGCAAGTTGTGGTGAAAATGTGTTTACACACAAGTCAGCAACTGGAAAAAGGCTTCTGAGACTGATTCAGGTCTGAGGCTGCATAACAGAAGTGCAATCCACAAAGACTGCATGATGGCTTGGGAGAGTTACAGACACAGACAGGCAAAGAAGGCTTAGTTTTAGCCCAATTAAATGATGCTCATAAAGAACTTATAAAAGAAAATAGACATTACATGGCTACTCTTGCAGAAGTTCTCTTGTTCACCTCTAAACAAAAAACTGCTCAGTGTGGACACTCGGAAAGTGATAAAAAGAGTGACAACAGATGAAACTTTCTTGAACTCTTGCAGCTAGTTGCAAACTATGATCCCAGAATTCAGTCTAAAATCTATAGTTTACCTCACAATGCAAAGTATATACATCATTCAATTCAGGATGAATTGTTAAGTATCATGAGCAGAATGGTTCTAGAGTCAATTTCCCAAGAAGTCAAAAAAGCTGGTTTTTTTGCATTAATTGCTGATAAAACAAAGGACATACGTAAGCAGGAAGAAATTTCAGTGGCCCTTCATTATTGCTACGGAATCAATATACTTCAACAATTTGTTGGCTTTCATCCATGTCATTCACTGGCTGCTACTTCACTAATGAGTTATATAATGAACACCTTGGCATGTTGTGGCATAGGTATAAAAATGAGCATAGCACAAACCTATGATGCTGCCAGGGTAATGAGTCCAGAACTAAATGGTGTGCAAGCCCAGTTTCTCGAAGAGGTACCATGAGCTATCCATGTTCTTTGTTACAACCATAGGTTGAACTTAACAGTTGTTGATGTCTGTAAAAACACAGAGGTTGCAAATTTCTTTACCCTCCTATATATATATGTCTTCACTCTTAGTATATATGTTGCTATTGTGTTCCTCAGTGCATTCATGTTTCACTGAATTGCAAAAAGAAACTGGGAGCAGAATTATTGAAGAAATTGTCAGACACTCACTGGGTTGTCAGACTACATCATGCTTAGCTGTTAAAGCAACACTTTCAGTAACTTTATTGCTTCTAAATATAATGAGCAATGAATTGAATTCTGAAAGAAGTGCAGAGGAATGTGGCATTCTAAACCAGATGGACTTTTGCTTTGTATTTTGTCTGAATCTTTTTAGTGAAGTGCTTCTTGAACTTAAAGTGGTATCAGATTACTTGCAGAAATCAGACTGTGATGTGGCCTAAGCTTGCTTCCTTCTTAACTCTTTGATTGATAAACTGCAAGATCTGAGGGATCATGAGAACTTCAACAAAATTATGGCTGCTGTAAAGGTTATTGCAGAAAAATATTCCATCAAAATGCAAACTAAAGAAAAGAGAATCTGCTGCATGCCCCCAAAATTTCAAAGCTATGTTACTCAACTTAACACAGCAGAAAGTATGCTTCCAAAACTGACCATGATTTTGAAGTAAAGGTGTTCCTTCCTATTTGTGATTGCACCATCAGTGAACTTAAATGACGATTTACAGACAGCTCCGATATTGTAAATGGGGTCAGTGCATTCAGTCCGAAGTGCCATTACTTTCTTGATTCAGAGAAACTCTGACCATTGCAGGACATTACAATAGTGATATGGATGGGTCTGAAGCAGAACTAAGACTATTTCTAAAAGTTCTAGGCTATGTTCACACAGGGCGGGCTTGTTTCGAAATAACAAAACTGTGTTCTCAAAATAAGCAGAAAAACGGGAATCAAAATAGCATTTCCACAGTGTGGACTTGCTATTTTGATCCAGGGGCAGTGCAGCATGGGAGGTGTGGCAACATGGCCATCTCCCTGGGCCACGTCTGTGGCCATGTTGCTAGCCAATTGCATAAAAGCTGGCCCTGACCTCACTTCCCTGTCCACTCAGGCTATCAGCACGCTGCAAGCAATGGACTCTGCCCGGCTGCTTAGACAGCGCCGTGCAGTACCCAGCCCCTCGGAGCGCATGGCGGGTCTCCGGCACATGTGGAAGACTCTGTTTGCGGACCCTGAGGATGAATGGCCTCTGCCCGAGGACTACATGCAGCTCATCCACAGGGCTGAGCTACTGCCCCTGCCCCTCCCCATGCCTCGCCGCATCTGGGCGCGGGACACCAGCCCCTACTGGTGGGAGAGGGTCATTCTGCGCACCTGGGACGACGACCTCTGGCGGCAGAACTTCAGAATGAGCAGGACCAGCTTCACCCGCTTGGTGGGCAAACTCGCCCCACACCTGCACCACAGAGACACCCCATGAGGCCTGCCATCCCAGTGGACAAATGAGTGGCCATCGCCCTGTGGAAGATGGCCACTCCAGAGTCCCACAGGGCAGTGGCACATCTGTTTGGCGTCGGGAGGTCCACCACCGGCACCATCCTTCTCGAGGTCACCAGGGCCATCAATCGTCTCCTCCTACGGTGCCTGGTGAGATGTGGGGACCTGCAGGACACCATGCCCGGGATGGCCACCCTCGGCTTTCTGAACTGTGCAGGGATCCTGGACAGCACACACATCCCTGTGCGCGCCCCGGAGCACAGGGCTGCGGTGTACCGGAAGCGCAAGGGCTATCATTTGGTGATTATGCAGGCCCTTGTGGACCACCGGGGCCTGTTCCAAGATTGCTACGTGGGATGGCCAGGGAGGGCCCATGACTCCAGGGTCCTCCGCAACTCTGCCCTGTACCGCGGCGTGAAGGCGGGCACCCACTTCCCCCCTCACACCATCCACCTTGGGGGAGTAGAGGTGCCCGTCCTCATAGTGGCGGATGTGGCCTACCCCCTGCGGCCCTGGCTTATGCACCCATACGCTGGGCCAGTCGACCCCAGCTGGCAGCTGTTCAACTGCCACCTGGCCCGCTGTCGACAGGCGGTCGAGCGGGCATTTGGCCGCCTCAAGGCCCGGTGGAGGTGCCTGCTAACCCGCCTCCACCTCGCAGAGCAAAGCCTGCCGCAAGTCATCGCGGCATGTGCCGTGCTACACAATTTCTGCGAGCAGCAGGGGGAACCCATCCCACTCACATGGGAGGCTGAGGCCCAAGTACTTGCCAGGGACTACGAACAGCCAAGATCCCTGCCGACTCGGGAGCAGCCATCTGTGCAAGCCCTCCCCGTTCGCGACGCCCTCTGGCTCGCCTTCGCCGCAGAGGAACACTGAGGGCCAGGCCTGCCCTGCACCACAACACCATCTCCCCCGTCCACCCATAGCCAGCCCGCACCCATCCACCCGCACTGCCAACCCCCCCCCCCAAAAAAAAACCCACAGACAACCACAAATACCTTTCAAGGGATTTATTAACAATCAGGGAAGGGATGGGGGCAATATGGGATGGGGCAATGTGGGGGGGGTCCGGGGGAGGGAGCATCAACTTGGGAGGGGACTTGGGGGACTTGGGGGAGGGAGCATCAACTTGGGAGGTGACTTGGGGGAGGGAGCATCAACTTGGGAGGGGACAGGGGTGAAGAAGTCCAGGGGGCAGGGGGGAGGTTAGGCATGGCCTGTGGGAGGGTCCGGGGGGGTGGCATGTCCCGCCCGCACCCATGGCTGCCCTCCCCCCACCATCCTCGCTGGGGCGGTCCAGGCGGTGATGCCTCCTGACAGCGTTGGGGCACCAGGCTCTCAGCCAGCTCCCAGATGGCTGTGGCCTGCTCTGAGATGGCCGCCGGCAGCTGTTCTGCCAGGAGCTCCAGTGCCCTCGCAGCCCTGTCCTCGGCGCCCGCGAGGCGCTCCAGGGCATGGTGCCCAGCTGCCTGCTCCCGCCGCCAGGCCTGGGTGGCAGAGTTCATGTCCTTGCCCAGCTCCTCCAGGCTCTCCAGGAGCTCGCTGTGGGTCTGGGGGGCCCTCCGCCGTTGCCGGGGTGTCCTGGGGCTCGGGCGCTGGGGTCCAGGTGTGGGTGGTGGCCCCCGGGGAGGAGCTCTGCGACGTGCTGCAGGGAAGCAAAAAACACAGTTGGCCCCTGCCGCCTGCTGGTCCTGTCTGTGTGCACCTGTCTGCAGCACACACCTCTGCCCTGACTGTCAGCAGGTCCCAGGATCCCGTGGGACATTGCCCTGGGGTAGGGCTCCTGGCCCCCAAAGCCTCGGAAGGAGGCCAGGACAGTACCCGAAGGAGGACATTGGAGGACCCTGGGCAAAAAGATTGTCTGGCCGGGGTAGTCATCAGGGTTTAAGGTGCCCTGGAACACTTTCCCATATAAATCAGTATTCTATGGCAGTCCAGGATCCTTCAGCCCCTCTATGAAAAAGCCTGACAAACCCCTGTATTTTGAACTGCCTGCCAGACAGAGAATGTGAGGATAAAAAGAAGAACAGAGCAGAAAAAAGGAGACCATGTTCTCCTTTTGCCAGACATCTGGGAACCGTACACTGGAGGCACACATGCTAGTGGTGCCCACGAGGGTGAACTGGACCCAGCCACGCCTTGCACTTGGGGGTCTCCCGAGGCCACTTGCCAGTGGTATGCCCTGCCTGCTCTCCACCCCACCCAAGATGTTGCTGCAGCTTTCCCAGCCAGTCCCTGGTCACCACCCCCCGGCACACAAGGGCCTGTGACCCCGGTGCCACCTGTGTCTGTGGGATCCATGGCCAGGGGGCCCCTCTGCACCCACCAACCCTGGGCCCTACCTGCCCCAGTGCCTGGCCCTGGCCTCCTCACGTCCCGGGACCTGCTGGACAGGCCCAGCCCTGTGTGCCTCTGTGGGGGGGGGAGGGCATACTTACCCACGGGGGCTCCGGAGGTCCACCGAGACGTCCCGGGGTCTGAGTCAGAGCCGGGGCGGTGGTGGGCCCCTGCTCCTCCGTGCTACTCCCCGCCTCCACGGCCATGAACAGCTCCGGGGTGCTGGGGCTGGCTTCTGCCGCTGGTGGTGGTGCGGCTGGAGGCCCCCCAACAGAGACATCGGGGCCAGGTGCCTCTGGGCCTGACGAGGGGCTCTGATGCCCCCCTGAGCTATGCACAGCCTCAGCGGGGAGACTGCTGGGCTGTGTCCCCAGGAAGGCATCCAGGGCCTCATAATGGGGGCAAATGGCCTGGCTCCCAGACCCCTGCAGCGCCCGGGCATCCCAGGTGCAGGCATACTCCTGTCGGAGTGTTTTTACTTTACTCTGCACCTGCTCCGTTGTGCAGGGGTGCTCTTTCTGTGACAGCGCATCTGCGATGTTGCAGTAAATATCTCGGTTCTGGTGGCTGGCCTGGAACCTCCACAAAATGTCTGGCTGCTGCCAGATGCTCAGGAGGCAAGTAATATCCTCCTGGGTCCACACAGGGGCCCTCCGGCGTCCTGCAGCTGAGGGGCCTGGCTGCTGAGACATGCTGCCTGCTACAGCCCTGCCTGCCACGCACCCTCACAGGCACACCTAGGCAGTGACTTCCCCCAGGGCGCTGTGCACCCTGGGAGGAAGGTCAGCCAGTTATTTCGAAACAACAGTTGTTTCGAAATAACACGGCCATTAAAACGGTTGTTTCGAAACAACTCGTTTTGAAACAACCGTTGTTTCGAAACAGCATGTCCCACTGGCGTTGTTTCGAAACAATGCTGTTTTGAAACAAAACGGGGTTTAAGCTATTTCGAAACAACGGTGGCCATTTCGAAACAAGCGGTTTGCTTGTTTCAAAATGGCGGTGCGTCGTGTGGCCATTGCACTTCTTATTTTGAAACAACCTCTGTTGTTTCGAAGTGTGTGTGAACATACCCCTAGAGTGGTATGAATGTAAGAGAGAAGTAAAAATTGCCACAATGAACCAAGTGCTTAATCCACTTGAAGAACTGAAAATGTCTTTCAGTGAATTCTATTGATTGTATGCTGTTGCCATCACCATACCTCCATCAGATGCAGATTGTGAATGGACATTTTTGTGTCTGCATCAAATTAAGACCTATTTGAGGAACAGTATGAGTGATGAACACCTATGTAACATTGCCACACTGGCAATATAAAGACTCTCCAAAGCCATTGACCTTGAAGCAGTGGTTAACCATTTTGTAGAATTGCATGAGAATTGGTGGTTTTCACTTCTGTAGATATTTACATGTGTATTTTGCCTCTGTTCTCCAACCTCTCAGTGACTTCCCGCTTGATCTGATTGCAAAGGAAGACATCTCACACATGAAGAAGCACAACACCAGACTGGGCCAACTCCCTAACACCTCACAGTATATATGCTGACACCCTTTCATTTCTGAAAGATAACCACAACCAGAGGTTATCAGCTCTTCTTTATTCACAAATATCATTTAAATTCTTCTGCAATTTCAAATTTTGGACAGTCCCTCCTGTGAAGCATCACCCCTGTATGTTCTTTACATAGCACATCTAAAGTAGTTCTCATATTTACAGTTCAAAAGTTGCCAGAGAAGCTCAAGTTGATCAAACCAAAGTAATTTACCCCAGGTCACAGAGGCCCACTGATCACAGAGACTGCCAAGGAGACTGCTCACAGCCCAAGTTTAGAAAAAGCCCCTTAGGTTAATGTTGCCTTCATTTCCTTCTAACTTGTCACTGGCATCTGATTCTCCTTGAACATATTGTACAGCAGAGGACTATTTTGGATGGTCATTTTAAAGTGTAACAGGAAGGTAAGGGCCAATTCTTCAGGAATGATTGAAACAAGAATCTCAAATCAAAGAACAGCTGCTATGCAGACTCTAGCAAGCTCTCTGAGACTGAAATGAAGGAGAAAGCCCATTTTATGCACTGCCAGCTTGACCAGCCAGACCTTGGATAAACAACAGCATGTCTTGGCTTTCTTAAGTGGCCAGGGATTGTCCTGTCTCAGTTAGCTCTGCTTCCTCCCACTGACACCTAGTGTATGCCTGGGTGTGTCTGTACTACTACTAGCTCAAAAGTAAGCAACGGTATGTAAAAGAAATCCATTACCAGTGTTCTGTTCTGCCTAATTTGTACATAAAATGTTTACTTAGGGACTTGTTTGGAAGCTGTTTTCCTTGTAATTTGAATTTGTTTGGTTAATGCTTGCTTGCAGTATAAAGAGCAAACTGTGTCACCTAAGTTAATCTAAATCAGCAGGATGAGTGCTAGCCCACCCTGAAATTCACTGTGCCCCCTCTATGTTCACCCTACAAAAATTTCTGAAGCTGCCACTGCTTCCACCTCCTACCCACACTTTCCTACTTCCTGTCAGCCACCTGATCCTTCAGTCTACCTCCTGCCCACCTCACCTCCCACACTGCCATGTAAATAACTGGTGTCAAATTATTAAAGCCCTGTATACTCAAAGGCACACCGCTTCACAAAGGCATCACACAACACTACTGATGACTGCTAGCACATGAGGTTCACTGAAGTTCCACAAATGCTAGAGAACTGTGCATCTTGCATTAACAATGGTCCTGAGAATTATGCAGAGCTCTGGAGGGTACAGGCTTTTGCAAGAAAAAAATGGCAGAGACTGAGCAGTGCCATATGGGATTCTTTAAAAAAAATGGCATGAAAATTATGGGACAAAATAAGCATTAGGATGGAGAAAAGGCACTGTGGGAACTTGACCCATAATTCTCAGAAATCTCTGGATGAATTGCTAGCACTCTACGAAGCACTGTGAAAATATTCTACCAGGCATTATATGGAGCATACGGAAAGACTACCTGATTTTCTATCAGTGAAGATGTAACCCATGTGCCTAAATAGGTGCAATCTCTTTTAGGGATCCTT